>CAUJRU010000336.1:0-86353 GCA_963277665.1 Viscum album | reverse complement strand
ATGACATAAATTTATTTAGTATAATTCATAAAACATATATATATATATATATATATAAAGATTTATATCATTGGTGGAGAATGTAGGTTGTACGTACACATGAACGTTGTTTCCATCTTTTCTAAAGGAAAGAAAAAAAGAAATGTAAATAATATATCACCATTATAGATTCATTATGTTTTATATATACCATATATATTCCTAGAATTTTTAATTATAACCTTTCATGTAAAGTGTAACTGAATGGCCAATCACATCGCTTTGTGAGGTGGCAGTCTTGCATACACACGAGCGACGTTATTGTATTACCACATAATGAAAATTATGAATTTATATATCATATTATAATTCGAGAAGTATATATATGTTACTAATATCATATATATAATTTAAAGTAATTATTATATCCATTCATGATAGGTGGTGATGGAAAACTAATTAAATCGGTTCACTTGTCTATAATACTCTTTGAACATGATCAAAGGTTTCATTTACCATTTGATGGAAGAGGTGATGGTTATAAGATATTTCATAAAAATTATTTTTATATTTTAGATAATTGTTTATTATATTTTAATTATTAGTACATTAATGAATTTAGTATGAGAATAATTGAATAAACAAAGAGCTTAGTGAAGACAATTACCTTAACATAGAACAACATCCTTTGGATTTCCTAATAAATACCATAGGGTTAGTCTTTTGGGATTACCCACAATTCAGTAAAATGAATACAGTCGTTTTTTAGTTATTTTATATAGTTTTTTATCCAAATATCTTAAGAGTTTGTACTAATTTATGGGGGGGTTACCTTTTTAAATTGAGGAGGAGTTTCATTTTTTTACATACTTAAAACTATTGAATAAAAGGGAGTTAATCTCACCAAAATTGCCTCCAAAATATATAAATAATTTATTTTATGGAATATTTAGTTGATCCACACCGAAAAATTAAAACATCTTTATTTTAAACGTGTTTTTACATAGCCTTTAAGTTTACTTAATTTACCATTTTAGTTTTCACTACTTAACTTATTTTTCATTTACTTTCGTAGGTGATCTATCACTTAACACCATAAATAAAATGAGACTTATTAGATAATATTGAATATATTATTATAAATATTTTTCCAATTTATCAAATAAATATTCTATTATGAGTAAATTTAATTCTAAGACGGGCTCATGTAATGTGCCAAACCACGTTTTAACATACATTGTTGTAAAAGAATTTCATTTAATTTGATAATCCATATAAACAAAAATTAAGTTGAAAATATTATAAAAAATTAATAAATATTATTAAAAATATAGAATCGTTTATTTCTAAATTCCATTCATATAATTGGAAAATTTATATATAAATTAGGCCCCTAACCGAGGTGAAAATGTAGTTTTTCACAGAGGCATTTTTCATAAGCATGGAAATTTTAATATAAAAATTCAAAATTAATATGAATCAAATGTCATGAATTGGATTAATCATAAAATAATTGAACTAATTTTAATTAAGAAAATTGATAAATATATTATGTTTTAAATTATGTAAATGAAAAGAATGTTTTTAACAAAACACGGTATTTATCACACTTCCCCAAAAAATAATCTTTTTTTAAATTATCAAAAATTTATCTAATATTTTTTTAAATGATTATTAATAAATATTTAAATTTATTCAAATAAATTTTAAAAAATTTAAAAAATATTAACTTTTTCAAATAAATAAATCCAAATCATTTGTTTGGGAAAAAAATCAAGCATGTCGAAACTTTTCTAAAAAATAATTATTTTTTATAAATATGTTTTATTTATATGAAAACATTATAATTAAATTTCAATAAAATAACTTTTCATACAACATTTTTTAACAAAACATTTAAAATACTCATAATAGTATATCATGGTTTGTTAAAACTCGATGTTTTTTGTAATGCAAGATATTAATAAATATAAATTTATTTGAAAAAAATTCAAAAAATATCATGGTGTTACATGTATATATTATTTAATATGAAAATTTTTTATTATGATTTCATATATATATTTTCACATGATGGTGTGGGGACATGATTGTATATATCTTTTTTTACATGATGGTTCATAGACAAGATTGCATTTATCTTTTTCTACATGATGGTTCATATACATGACCATGTAAATGATTTTTCACATGATGGTTTATGGAAACGGTCAAAAATAGATTTTTCCACATGATAGTTCATGTACATTATCATGTATAGTTTGTTAGTTAGATTTTTTTAGGTAATTATTTCTCTTTCATTGTCCACAATGTCATGATTTACTATACATGTGCCACATTTACATGACATCTTCTAAGGACCGTTCTCCAAGGTATATCATTATTATTTCATAATCTTATTCCATGGTATATTTCATTAATTATAAATTACATAACCACTTATCTTGACTTATAGAGAACTCTTATATTTTCATGTTCTTTTAATAAAATATTTCTCCACAGTTATGTTTTTATATGCTTATGATCAAACACTTAATGACATGCTGATGTGTTTTTTTCCTTTATAACTATCTGATATCACTTATTTCTTGTGGTTTCCATCCATGGGATATAAAGATTATTATAACCTTGTAAATTTCTATAATTGGATCAATAAATATTTTAATATGGAGAAATATTTACAATTTTCTTAAAAACATTTTTACGACTTCATTTCTTAATGACACTAAACTTTTCATTATGGGGATCATGGGATTATTTATGAGAATTATTGCTTAATTTGTGGTAATATTTTAATAAAAATATAGGTTTATCCCAATTTTTATAAAATATAGCATTTAAGATTGATTTAATACATCAATTTATGAGTTTGGGTCAGGGGCGCCTCGCGTACCCATCCGGTTTGTTGACAATTTCAAAATATATTTAGTATAACATTATATTGAAAATTCATATCTAACTAGAACTAATTCTCAAAAATATATAAACCAATTACTAATTGAAAGTGTATTGATGATTCATTAATAATCAACTCTAACAGAGGCGTATTATACTATTCATTAGAAACAAGAGTTAAAATAAATAATACTCATAAGAATTCTTATATCCATGATCTTCAACTCCTTGTGAAACATTTTCCCCCTGATTCAGTAGTAAAATAATACCCCTTATTCAAAATACTAGTATATAATTTCTCCAACATTTTTAGTAGGAACTCTCCCTATCCATTTTATTTAAAAACTAAGATTGCTCTATCCATATAGTTTATGAAAATATTTTCCCTCTTTTCCAAAGAACACAAAGATCACTTCTTTGAAATATCACATGATAGTTTTAGAATTACAAATATATAATTAAAGATTATAACGATATAATGATATAAATAGAAAATATAATGGGGAGAGTGGTTACATGCATATCCCATATAATTATATGGAGTTCAATTGGATCAAATAAAAATAGACTTACGTTCAAATTATACATTGAGTAGTTCCTTTTTCATGATGTTGCAAACTGGATTTTGTATTGACATAGGAATTGACTTCACTATACCTTTATTGAACCTGATAATGATAAAATAAAACTGTATTATAACGTCCTGACCCTAGTGACCCAGAATCAGTGTGTTATTACATAACATTGGCAGGATACAAGAAATAATGGCCTGAAAGACCAATCAGTTTAGTAGCCTTTGAAGTGCTGGATACAAACATAAGTTTTACATTAAAACATGAAATAAAAAAACATTATTTCAAACCCACGCACTCAGATGTGGTGGTTGGGGGGATTGGGGTTTGGGCCGGAGGTCACGTGGTCAAGTTTCCAAACCTGTTTTCTTCTTGCATACATTCTAATACCCACCTTTTAAAAAAACAACATTATGTATCCTTTCAACACTCTTATATCCCTTAGACTATTCTTGATGGTAAATCATAATATACTTCTTTGAATCCTGGGAAAAATAGAACATAATAAAGGGGTGAGATCAGATGTTCAGTAAGGATAACAATATAGCGGAAACTGTCATAAATAAAAATAAACATTTAAGGGAATGTATAATACTAGAACACAACACGTTTAAACTTAATCTTCAGCAAAATTTGGCAAAAATAAATCAAATAATTCCATTTACTTATTCACATGGATATTCAACTAGTTGAATAATCACATGTAATATCAATATCCAATTACATAATGATGGAATACATCATGCCAGACTTCATAACCACATATTCAAGGCCGTGTGACAAGACTACAAATAAAATTTTGTCAAGGCCTTGTGAGAAGACACTAGTTTTTCTCATGAGACCTACCGATGCATTGAGAAGGTATAGCGGGCTGTACTCGTCACTTACTAAGTCCAATACATTCCTCATATGAATGGGTGAATCATAATCTATACATTTGTATTAAAACTAGCATAAGAAATGTGAATACTTTAACCATAAACCAGGAATGGTATAAAAATAGCACATCCACAGTCAAACATAACTCATTCAATACAATATGAAATATTTTAATATAATAAATTAACCTCAATCAAGAATAATGAAGGATATTGATATAGATGAAATTAATCATCAAAAATATTTGAGAGAAATATCCCCCTTTTTCTTGAAAACATTTAAAAGTTTCAATATTTATCAAGAAGCAGTTTAAAATAAATTTTTGAATCAAAGTGTCAAATACCAATTTGTTAATTTTAAAAGGAATTTTATTTTTAAAACATTAATGTCCATGTAAATAAATCCTTAAATCCATTTTTAAAACATGGACATTAATGAGAATGATTTAGAAGAATAAATTTTTAAACCATTTAAATGATATTTTAGTTAGAGTTTCTAACCAAATGAGAGATGCTTGAGTACAAATAATTGGGGTAATAAAAACTTCATGATATCATGATAATAAAGATATTCATGATATATTATGTCAAATTAAATTATATACGCCGAATAAAAGTGAATTGGCCTATAACAACAAAGAATCCTCAATGGAATGTAAGTTGAGATGAAATCCCATATAAAAAAGTATCCTTAGGTTAAAGATAAATGAATTACATAATTATGTGTGAAAAATATAATTACACTAGATATGATTGGATATTTAGTGTAAAACAATAGGAGGATATTCACACATATTCTTGTAACAATAACACTAATCACATGGATGTTTAACTCAATGAATGAAAATTGAGTTACGATTACTCTTATCAAGTTCATATCGATGAATTGAGACATTATCAATGGAGTGATTATGTGTATCAAAGGAATTACCACAAAAATGAAAGTGTAAATTACTACATAAATATATAAATAGTGATTTCACAAATAATATTGGATTAAAATAATCAATAAAGTTTGCGTAAAACCCAATGAGTGGAAATAGAAAATAGAAATTCCCTTAATGATTTTGTGACTTACGAAAAATTCACCTCATGAAAGAAGGATCATACAATGACGATGTAAATACACATAAATTAAATTATATTTCATAAGGAATACAATCATGGTCAGTACGAAGACCACACAAAATGAAATAGTGGCAATATTGCTTTAATCTAACGAGAAATAAGAAGTGAGATGAAAACCCCTTACAATGTTGTAATCAATCGAGTCGTATGACCAAAAGTTAATAACCCAAAAATTAATCATATAATACCATGAATATAAATATAATAAAGATAATATATATCAAATGGCAGTACACAATACACCACATGCCATAAATAAGTGGCGAACAATGGAAATCACATAGAATTAAAAGTGAGATAAGAAACCCCTTACCTTTTACTTTTCCTTAGTAGAGGTTGGGTTAACCTC
The DNA here is from genome assembly GCA_963277665.1 of Viscum album. Classification (NCBI taxonomy): domain Eukaryota; kingdom Viridiplantae; phylum Streptophyta; class Magnoliopsida; order Santalales; family Viscaceae; genus Viscum; species Viscum album. The sequence continues at coordinate 80,552 of CAUJRU010000336.1, read as the reverse complement.
ATTTATAGTGGTGAAATAATTTTTATTGAATTATAAAAGAACCAAATACATAAATATGATATCAGATATGATCTTCTAATATTGCATTGTTAATAATATTTCAGTAATATCATTATTTCAAATGTTAACCGATTCATTTTCCTTTATATTCTTTGTTGCATAAGCCATGTTTGTTATGTATATGATGTATTTGATTCATATAAAGAATGATATTATTTTTATAAACATTACTTTTAATCATAAAATTAAAAGTATTCTGGAATTATTACGATGGGGAATGATTCTCAACATGTTTGTGGAGATGGTAATCCGTACATACGCACCAGCAACAATATCATTATATTGATGGTGAAATCATATGTAATTGTATATTATATCATATATAAATATTCATTATCATGTTATATTTATTATTCAAATAGCTATACTCATTGTTATACCCATCCAAATAATTAAGTGTTTGAATAACACACCACACCACGACGTAGAGACGATAAGCCGTACGTACGCACGTGTGGTGACTTTTTCATTTATAGGATTGATTGAAGAACGAATATGGTTGTACCATATTTATAATAAAATCATAGTATGTAGAAGGTACTGGATTTATTAATTTGGTATGGAAACAAAAAAAAAGATACAGTGGAAGAAGAAATGAACTTGAAAGTGGGTGGTGAAATTATTACCTCTTCTTTGGGTGTTTCCTTTTATGTTGGTCAAAAAGGGCTCTGTAGGTTGAATTTTTGATCAAAGTAAGGACTCTTTGATGATTTTAGGAAACTTGGGAGGATATATGGTTAGGTTTTGGCCTATCCAATTGGATTTGGAGATGTGAAATTAAGATAAGGGAAAATACCCTTTTATAAGAGAGGAGAGGGTTACTCTAGGAAAACCATGAAATATTATTTTATAATAAAATTATTTTACGTTACTAATGGATCCAAAATGATTTATATAGAATCTAAGGTGGGGATTGGTTGAAAAACTCTCAACCAATAGGTTTTATGAAAGTTTATGTTACCATTTAAACCTTATTTTTTAAATTTAACTCTTAGTTAAATAGTTTAACATTTACCATGTTTTCTTGTATTCTTACACTATATGGTTAATGAACATACTCTAAACTTCAAAAGGAACATCAAGTGGTTCAATAATGGAATATATAATATTATTTAATACATTTAGTTGATCCTTAGATATTTAGGAATATTATATCATCCAATAATATAGTATTTTCTTTAAAAACTCATTTATGTCCATTTTTGAAATTATTTAGTATTTTGTGTTTTGTGAAAATCATAACAACATGATTAACTCAAAAAAAATTTATTTCATATACCATAAAAATTCATATTAATATATAAAATTAGTGTAATTCATCAAAAGACTCAAATTCCATTTATTTGGTTATTTATGATATCAATTATTTTAATCATTCATTAATAAGGTAATTACTGAATCATCATGGTTTCATAAATAATTTTAATTATTTAATTTATAAAAATTATAAATAAAATACCATTAGGTAGAATTTTTTTTACTATTATAATGAATATTTATAGTTTAATTTATCTTATGTATAACTCTATATTTGAAATGGTTTAGTTATTAAATTCTGAATTTAACTCTTTAAACACTTCATTAAATAAAATAATAAAAAATTTCCTAATCTAATCCATGTCAACCAAAGAGGACCATATTTTATTCATAAGTTTGTTTTTGGTCAAATTAAACTTATCCAATAGAATTAGTACATGTGTTGGGGAAATTATAATATCATTTTTACCCTTCATTACCGTATTTACTTTTAACCATGGTAAATAAAAGTCAAAAATTACTATTCACCAAAAATTATTTTCATCTTATTGGACCTCATTTTACTAAGGGATGTTAACCATGTCTCAAAAAAAATTTATATTCTACTCACAGAAGTGGTAAAATTATGTTTTATGCAAATTTTCAAATGCTCATAGAAGGTGGGTAAAAGACAGTAAAAAGTTCAATAAAATTTTATATATCTAATCTAATTATAAAATGTCACCAATGAATTATATTGAATATATATATTTATTATGTATCTATTTTGACTTAAAATAAATTTAAATAAAATAAATAATTATTTAAATAAAAAGTCGGTTTCAAATAATAACATAGTGTTTTTCACTATTTATTAAAAATTGAATTTTTTTAGAAAAATACCAAAACTTTCCCCTAAGATAATTTTGATATTCTGAATTAAATAATGAATTCTCTTTTACCAAATTCAAAAACTAGAAGATTCATTAATTAATTTAAAATTAATACCCGTTGTCAAAACCAAAAAGCGGGTTTTAAGAAGTAAAAACTATCAAAAGATTGACATGCCTTTCTGTCAAATTTAAATGTGAAATTACTTATAGTGACCTAAATAATATTAAATGATAAAAATTTGATCAAATTATACTTCCAAACTACTCAAATTATTAATATAGCACTATAAATTATTTTAATTAAAAAATCCGTTTTCAATTAAAATTTTGTATTTTTCAGTATTCATCAAAATATGAAAGTTACCAGAAAAGTACCAAAAAATTATCCAAAATAAATTTTCAGGTCCCAAATATAAAGAATAATTTAATTTCATTAAATCAAATATATTAAAGTGTCAAGTATTGGTTTAAAAAAAGTTATTCCATTAAAATGTGGTAAAATTACATTTTTTGATAAATACTACTTTTATCTAAAAAAATAAATTTGTTCTTATAGTATGTCTATGAAACATATTATATGGATTACAAAATTATATGGAGTATATAAAATTTAAAATTCAGTTAATACTATTCATAACCTCTTTTTGGATGGCTAGTTTGTTAAGTCGTGGGGCGCTTGAACTCGGTGTTGTGTGTAGCGCAAGCTGTTTAAGTGCATTAAAGAAAAAACTTATATAAAATTGCGGGGTGTTATATTCTTCCCCCATTTTGGAAATTTCATCCCCACAATTTCAAAATTGGGCTTTGGAACTTCATTAATAGTCCCCCGTTGAATAAAAGGCCATAAAAATACCACTTTAAAATAACAAAAGAGAAGTACAATGGTCACCCGAGCTAACCCATACTAGGATTACATGTATGAAAACATGGATATAAAAGATAAACTAAGTGTAATGTTTGTATGGATAGTGATAGAAAAAATGATCAGGATAAACCTAACAATAACAAAACCACAAACTAGTGATGGGATAAATAGTCATTAGTTTCCTAGTAGGAAAAGTAAACATACAATGTTTTTTTATTTAAGTTGCATATATTAATGTTGCGGAATTTATTTATGAGATTGTCTAAGAACATAAAGAGATATTCTTACTCTTGAATTATAGTTTCATCCTTTAACAAATTTGTACCACTTACTCATCTTTTTTTCAAACGATGAGTATTCATGATGACTTGGGTGGACATGAAGTGCTAGAATCAACTTCTAAATAATCACATAATCCACAAAGGATAATATATATATTTACCTTGCTTTAGAGATTATGAAAAACAAAAATGGGTAGTATAGGATCAGATAAATCCCGAAGAGGATAATCCTTTAGAGAAATAAATACTATTCTTAAATTCGAAAATTATACCAACAATACCCAAAGTTTAACAAATACCATTCAAAAATCAAAACTAATATTGAAACCCAAAATATAGAACAATTTGATTACATAGTATTCCACATCAAATTGTATCTCCAAAAAACATCGACTACTCTAAAATTCACATACATATAGTAATTAACCTAATCACATATTCTCCAGGATAGGATAATCATTTCCATAAATTACCCATATCTCTATAAATACATAATAAAAACATAGATAAAATCCCCCATTACTCCTCAAATGAAATATCATAGTATTCTATTTTCCTTAGGCATATATTATTCCCAACAGAGCGAACTTCTTCGAAAATAACATATATCAATTAATAAAAAAATCAATTGCATATACTAATGATATATATTGGATAAGATATTAGATCCCAAAAAAATTATTATTGATCAAAAAAATCATTTAACTAAAAATAATTCGTCACACTAACCAGGGACTTCACGTAGTCCAGTGGTTGGTGATAAATCCCAATTGCACTCTGGTTGTGGGTTTGATTCCCGCAACATTGTCCGACGTGATGGGTTATCACATGGTCTTCATGTTATCCTTTTTCAAAAACTATATTTTATTATATTCCTAAAATGAGATAAATTCCTCAAAATAACCATAACATAATTTCACCACAAATGTTATCTCATACATCGCATTTTTATCCCAAAATTTAATAACATGTAATTTCCTCAAAATCAAGGATTGTGTAAACCCAAATTGTTATTTATAACTATATCAACAATATAAAAGATAATTCTTCTTAAAATATCATTTTCACATAACAATCTATAGGGTTACACATACAAGTGAAATGCCGCCCAAAGTAATCCCATTAACAAAGAGTACTAATACTTTTAAACATTTCACCATCCATTTATTTCCACAAATGTTCTTCCATGACCAATAGTTTATCCTATATAATAGGGCATTCACTCGGATAATTCCCATATCCCCTATATTTACGAAAAATCACTGTAAATGGATTCTTGGTATCATTTTTTTCTTCTACAGTAATCTTCATTTTTTCTCGGCAATTCATTACTTTATTTACATCTTTCCCACACATAAATAATTTCTTTGTTCCATTTTGACACTTACATAGGTGTCTTCTTCAACATTTCCTACATGATATAAATTGATCTTTCTTTTCTCTATGGTCTCCACTCTTGGAGCTCTTATCATTCACCGTTTTTCTCTTCTTTGTTGAGTCTGGGAGTTTGTTAATATATATATTGTTGATCATATTTTTGGAAAACTGATTCAGCGTGAACATGATATCTTTTACACCTATCAAAAATCTATTTTTTTCTCATTTCCACCACCGTGAAAACCATATACATCATGGTCAATGTTACTATTACTTCCTTGGAATCCAGCCATTGACTAACAGAAGAAAGCGTAATGTGAGTCATAAAATCATTTAGACAATATCATACCACCATATTTTCAATCTAAATCACATTAGTATTATCCATGTTTATTTACTCTCATATTATATTAAAATCTATCAAATCGGTTTGTAAAGGAATTATGAATTATCGTAATCATATCCCTAGGGATTTTCGTAACCAAGAGTGTATCAAGGCTCTTTGTCACGTACCAGGATACCCCAGGTCAGGCCTAAAACTCCTTGTCATAGTTTCTACTCCTAGGTGCATCTATGCCATAGCTGCATCTACCTACTCGTATCCATAAAGGGATGTATTTCTTTGAAAACCCACAAAAATATTTACATTACCAAAAGTTTTTGATGTTTTTCTATAATAATCCTCAATGTCTCTCTTAGGGTAGTGTTTATTAATTAGATTTTTTTCTAAATCAATCTTCCATGGATTGTACTAAACTTCCTCAAATACCAACTATAATTCCCCAACCCCAGTTACCCAGAATAAGTGCAATATTACATAACATTTTAATGATACAAGGAATCATGTCCCAAAAGACAGATCAGTTTAGTATCCTTGGAAGTACTAGATACATATGTAAGTTTTTCATTACATCATGAAATAAAAAAACAACATTATGTACCCTTTTAACTCTCTTATGTCCCTTACCATATTCCTGTAGGTTAATTGTAATAAACTTTTTTTCATCTTGGGAAAAATAAAACATAATAAAGTTTTGTGCTCAAATTCCCAGTAAGGATAACAATATAGCGGAAACTATCATAAATAAGAATAAATAGTTAAGACAATGTATAAGACTAGAACACAAGCCTTTTAAACATAAACTTTAGAATAATATGTAAAAGATAAATCAAATAATTCCATTTACATATTCACATAGATATTCTAATAGTCAAATAATAACATGTAATATCAATAGAAAATTTCATAATGATGGAATGCATAATTCCAGACTTCATAACCACTTAGTCAAGGCCTTGTTCTAAGACTACAAATAAAATTTTCTCAAGGACTTGTGCCAAGACACTAGTTTTTCTCATGATACCTACTGATACATAGAGGAGTTATAGTGATCTCCACCCGTCACTTATTAAGTCCACTGAATTCCTCATACGAAAGGGTGAAACATTATCTAAACATTCATATTTAAACTATCATACGAAATGTCAATACTTTAACCTTAAACAATGAATGGTATAAAAATAGCACATCCACAGTCAAACAAAACTCATTCAATGAAATATGGAATATTTTATTATAATAAATTAACCTCAATCAAGAATAATTAAGGATATTGACATAGTTGAAAATAATCTTTAAAACTATTTGAGAGAAATGAACCCCCTTTTTCTTGAAAACATTTAAAGGTATCCCTAATTATCAAGAAGTAGTTTAAAATATATTTTTAAATCAAAGTTTCCCATGCCAATTTTAATCTTTTAAAATGAATTTTATTTTTAAAATATTAATGTCCATATAAATAAATCCTTAAAACCATTTTTAAAACATGGTCATTAATGAGAAAGATTTAGAAGTTCAAAATTTTAAAACATTTGAAATGATATTTTAGTTAGTGTTCCTAAAAAATCAATGATGCTTGAATACAAATAATTTAAGTAAGAAAATTTTAATAATATCATGAGAATAAATGGATTCATGATATATTACATCAAAGTACAGTATATAAACCAAATAAAAGTGAATTGGCATATAACAACAAAGAAGTCTCAATGGAATGTAAGTTGAGATAAAATCCCTTATAAAACTGTATCCTTAGTTTCAGGATAAATCAATGACATAATTATGTGTGAAACATATAAATACACTAAATATGATTAGATACTTAGTGAAAACAATCAATGGACAATCACATATATTCCTGTGACAACAACACTAATGACATGGATGTTTAACTCAATGAATGAAAGTTGAGTTAAGATTACTCTTATCAAGTTCATATCGATGACGTGAGAATTTATCAATGGAGTGATTATGTGTATCAAAAGAATAACCACACAAAGGGGAGTGGAAATTAATACATAAATAAATAAATAGTGATTTCTCACATAATATTTGAGGAAAATAATCAATGAAGTTTGCGTAAAACCCAATGAGTGGAAATCGAAATTAGAAATTCCCTTACTGATTTGGTGATATACGAAACATACACCCCATGAAACAAGGATCCAAGAATGAAGATATAAATACACATAAATTAAATTATATCACATAAGGAATACAATCATGGGAAGTATATACAGCACACAAAAGGAAATAGTGGCAATGTAGCATGAATCTCATGAAAAATAAGAAGTGAGATGAAAACCCCTTATCATGTTGTAATAAGTAGAGTCATGTGACAAAAAGTTAATAAACACCAAATTAATCGTATAATAACATGAATATAAATATAATCATGATAATATATATCAAATAAAAGTACACAATACACCACGTGCAATAAATAAATGGCAAACAATTAAAATCTCACAAAATTAAAAGTGAGATAATAAACCCCTTACCCTGTACTTTTCCTTTGTATATGGTAGGTTAACCTCCTTTATAAAGTTTAAATAATTTTTATTAAACTATACAATAACCAAATACCTTAATATGATATCATAAATGATCATCTAATATTACTTTGTTAATAATATTTCAGTAGTATCATCATTTCGGTTATTAACTGATTCATTTTCATTTATATGCTTGGTAACGTAAGCAATGTTTTTTATGGATATGATGTATTTGATTTATATACAGAATTATATTATTTTCATAAACATTATTTTTAACCATAACATGAAAAGTATTCTTGGATTATTACGATGTGTAATAAAACTCATCGTGTTCTTGGAGACGGTAATTCGTACATACGCACGAGTGACAATGTCATTATATTAATAGTGAAATCATATGTAATTGGATGGTATATAATATATAAATAATCATTAACATGTTATATTTATTATTTACATCAGTTATACTTATTATTATACCCATCCAAGTAATGAAGTTTTTTAAAAGCACACTACACCACGACGTGGAGACGGTAAGATGTACGTACGCATGTATAGTGACTTTGTCCTTTATAGAATGGATATATTAATGAATATGGTTGTACAATATTAATAATAAAATCATAGAATATATAAGGTAAGGTATTTATTATTTTTTTGTAGGAAAAAAAAAAAGAAATGCTATGTGGAAGAAGAAAACATCTTGAAAGAGGGTGGTGAAATTATTACCTCTTCTTTGGGTGTTTCCTTTTGAGTTGATAAAAATGGCTCCTTAGGTTAGATTTATGTTCAATGTAAGGAATATAGGTTGATGTGAGGAATTTCAAGAGGTTATTTGGGGGGGGGGGTTGGCCTAGAAAAATGTCTTTGGAGATGTGAAATTAAGAGAAATGGAAGTACCCTTTTATAAGAGAGGTGAGGGTAACGTTAGGAAAACCATGAAATATTATTTTTTAATAAAATAATTTTCGGTTTATAATGGCTCAAGAATGATTTATTTAGAAGATAATCTGGTTATGGGTCACAAACCTCTCAACCAAGTGGTTTTAGACACATTTAGATTACCATTGTAACCTTATATCTTAGATTTAACTCTTAGTTAAAGAGTTTAACTTTTACACTGTCTTCTTGTATTCTTACACTATATGGTTAATAAAAAAACTCTACACTTCTATGGGAACATCAAGTGGTTCATTAATGTCATATATAATATTATTTAAACCTTTTGGTAGAATATTATATAATTAGAAATATTATATCAACCAATAATATAGTATTTGTTTTAAAACTCATTTATGTCAATTTTATCATTACTTAGTATTTGGTTTTTTGTGAAAATCATAACAGCATGATTGCTTCGAAAAAAATTATTTCATCAACCCTATCATGTCATATTAACCTTGAAAATTAGTGCAATTCGTCAAAAGACTCAAATTACATTTATTTGGATATTTATAAAATCAATTACTTTAATCATTCATTAATAAGGCAATTACTGCATCATCATTGGGTCATAAATAAATTTAATTATTTATTTTTTAAAAACATTAAATAAAATACAATTATGTATGAAATCGTTTTATCTTTATAATTAATATTTATAGTCAAAATTATCTTAAATATAACCCTATATTAAAAAAAATTAGTTATTAAACTTTGAATTTTACTCTTTTAACTCTTCTTTAAATAAAATAATAATAAATGTACTGATCTAATCCAAGTAGACCAAAGAGGATCATATTTTATTACTATGTTTTTTTGGTCTAATTACACTTATCCAATAGAATTAGGACGTGTGTTAGGGTAATTATAATATCATTTTTACTCTTAATTGCCCTATTTACTTTTAGCGGTGGTAAATAAAAGTCAAAAGTCTCTATTCACCAAATATTATTTTCATCTTATTGAACCACATTTTACTAATGTATGTTAACCGTGCCTCTCATATTATTGAAATTCAACTCACAAAAGTGGTGAAATTATGTTTTATGAAAATTTTCAAATGCTCCTTGAAGGTGGGTAAAAGGCAGTAAAAAGTTCAATAAAATTTTATATATCTAAACAAATTATAAAATGACTCCAATGAATTACATTGAAAATATATAGGTATTATGCATATATTTTGACTTAAAATAAATTTAAATAAAATTAATAATTATTTAAATAAAAAGTCATCTTTACACAATAACGTAGTGTTTGTCACTATTCATAAAAAATTGAATGTTTTCAGAAAAATACCAAAAAATCACCCAAAGATAATTTTGATATTACGAATTCAAAATTTAATTCTATTTTACCAAATAAAAACATTGAGGTTTATTTAATTAATTTAAAAATAATTCCCATTGTCAAAACCGAAAAGTGGGTTTTAAAAAGTAAAAACTTTCCAAAGATTGACATGTGTTTATGTCAAATTTAAATGTGAAATTATTATAATGAACAACATTTTATTAAATGATAAAAATAAAAAAAATACTTTCAAACCATTCTAATGCATAATTTAACACAATAAATTATTTCGATTAAAAAAATTTCAATTAAAATTTTGTGTTTCTTAGTATTCATATAAATATGAAAGTTATCAGAAAGTACTAAAAATTTATCCAAAATAAATTTTTATGTCCCTATTATAAAAAATAATTTAACATAAATAAATTTAATATATAAAAGTGTCAAATATTGGTTTTAAAAAGGGGTTTCTATTAAAAGGTGGAAAAATTGCATTTTTTTAAATATGTCTTTTATATGAAAAATGAATTTGTTCATATATTATGTCTAAGAAATGCAATATATGGATTCTAAAATTATATGGAGTATATAAAATTCCAAATTTACTTAATACTATTCATAACTGCTTTTTGGACAGCTAGTCTGGCAAGTTGTGGTGCGCTTGAACTCGATGTTGCTTGTACTGCAAGCTATTGATTTACTTGAAAGAAAATAACTTACTATGAAATCATGGGGTGTTACATTTATCATGATTCTCATTTACCATGATTAAGGATTAAATTTTTTTTCTATGATTAAAAAAACATGATTTATCATAAATGAGATCTGTAAATAACTCAGCTGCAATAGCCCAGAGTCAGTAGTTACACTATTGAATTGATGCTTGATATAGCTGATCACATCCCAAAAAACGGAATAGTTTATCAATATTGGGAAACTAGATTTATACTTGAAATTTACATTACATTTTAAACCCTAAAATATAGCATCTCATTTTTTTTCCATACACCATTATTTCCTCAAGCATAACACATTATATTAATCATAAAACAATTCGTAACATCCTAATGAAAATATACAGATGAATGGATGAGCTTTAATTCTCAATAAGGGTATTCATAAACATAAATATACCATGAATAAATCAATATTAATTAATATTTCACAGTATATAACTGAAAACACATTCCATTTAATCAATAACATGAACATGAATAATAATATGGTAGGAATAAATGATGATCAATAATAATAACATATAAATAATCACATGAGCTTGAAACTTATCCATGGAAAATATAACTAGTTTAATAATCACATGATCATAAATTACAAATCATAACTAATTTCATGATAAGTTAATGAATAATTTAAGGCATCATAACCATTTCATCAATGTCTTATACTAAGATATATTAGAAAAATGGGTAAGGCCTTAGCAAAATACCTAATCTAGTTTGTCTCATGTGATCAATTGATGCATAGAGGGGGGATATCAGGCCCCATCCATTACATACTAAGTCCAATTTATTTCTCATATGAAATAGTAGAAACATAATCAATAAAAACATTCATTTTGAAAAAACTTGCATTGGAAAATAAATACATTCCCAAATCAATAAATTTAATCATAAACTATTCTGAGTAATATAGAGAATGGTATCAAGATAGTATATCCCTAGTGGAAATAATAAAAAACTATTCTAAGAAAAAATTATTCTATCATTATAACATTTTTCTAGGGGATCATAATTTAAATAAGGTATTTTTTCATTGATGAATATAAATAAATTAAAAATTCATTAAAATCGTCATGAAATCTTCTTTTTAACTTTGAAAATTAATTTTAAAAAAAATTATATTTTAGAGGATATTATGGAAAAAATTGAATGAAAATAACATTGAAAAAATTTAATGTAATAATCAAAAAATTACTAGTCATGTTAAAGGTAAATTCATTACATGTTGTGTCTGTTAAAATAACGATTCTTTTCACATTTTCATAAAATTAAAAAAGTAAATCATTAAGAAAATAAGAATAAAATATTCCTTTCATACCATTCTATAAAAATTTCAACATGGGTAAAAATGTATTTAAATAATAATTTTGAGAAATTTAAAAATATTTTTGACAATATTTTTTGAAAACATGGATTTGGAAGGAAAATGATTTTTGACCAAAGTGTGAAATAAAGTCATCATTCCTTGAGAAAATTTTCTCAATAATTTGAAGTACCAATGAGAGAAAATGGTAATATTAAATAAAAAATATATAAATAAACACAGTAGAATAAAATATATTATTTTTAATATTTATAGATCAAATAATTATCCCAATGGACACAAAAACAAAAATAAATTTGAATAACAAAGAGATTGAAAAATAAACTTTTTCCACGTTGGTACCTTTTGAATCATATTCCACATAAAGGAAAGAAGAGAGATTGAAAAGTTATATTCCATGAGGATTTAAATATTAATGACATAACATACCATGTTTTCATAATATCAACCACAAAAAAATAAATAACTTTGTGGGGTATATGAAATATGTCTCACTGAAGTATAAGTGGGATGAGAAACTCTTACCTCAGGCATGATTTCCATCATACTTTTTTGTAACTCATATATAATAAATATATATTTTTTATAAATATATTAAAAGGAATAATAATTTATTTCAAATCACATATGATTTACTTATATTCTTTTAGAATGAATGTTTTAATAGTTCTTTGTCAAAATAATGGTTTGGGGTGATAATTGATATATTTTTCACTTATGATTTGATATGGTAGTTCCAATAATATTACTATGATCATGGTTAAATCATCTAAATAATTTTAAAAATTATTTCTATATCATATATAAACATTGTATTTGTATTTATATTAGTCCATAATAGATAGATACGGGAAAATGAGTTACACCCTCCATAGAGACAGTAATTAGTACGTATGCATTAACATTGTTTCTATTTTTTCAATAGATGGGGCATAAGAAATATAAAAAATGTCTCACCTTTCCAGAACCAATATTATATAAAACTTTTACTCACCTATGTTATTTCACGGCATATTCGATTACACTTTTTTATTTTAATAATATATTAGTATTTATAAAAGTTAAGAAGAAACAGTAATTTCGAATTGATTTTACTATTCAAAATTAATGGTATATTATAATGGAATAGGAGTGAATATAATATAAATACACCATTAAAATAGTTGAAAGGAAATAACATAGAGTAAAATTATATGAATTTTTATATTCTGAGAAAGCAGATTTGAATTTGTTTTCAATTTCAATCACAATAACTGTAATGCAAGCACCGAAAAAAAAATGAGAAATCTAAATCAAAGATCAAACACTAGTCGTAATAAAAAAATGGGAAATGTGAAAATAAATGAAATAATAATAAATTGACTGAGTGGGATATTCGATAAAAAAGAAAATGGAGTGAATATATTCATCATGTATCTAGAACATTATGGAATGAAGGATGTAGAGATCGGAGACAAATACATAATGATGGAATAAAACATATAGAAAGAAATATTACCTGGGGATATATGTTATGAATTTGACAAATATATGTTATATAATGAGCAGTTTAAACTTTAATAATATGTTCCAAATCCCATAACTTGATTTTTTATCAGGTTACCAAAACTATAGAGTTCCTAGGAACATTTGTAGCCTTATCTTCCTCTACCAAAACCATCACTTTCTTCATCACAAAAACATTTAATGAATCAAATTTTTTTTACATAGTTCTATATTAGTTTTAAATTACACCCCATATCCCTCAATTCTGTTCCAAATAGGAATGACCAAAAGAAAGAATTTTAGGGTGAAGAAATAATTCCATTTATATTAGTCGTGTGGAAAAAAATTTGGAAACAATTCATTCTATCAAAACCACTTATCCAACCCTTTCAGTAAAAACTATTTGATCCCATGGATATTGAATGATCAAGCTTGAAGAGAAAAGGAAACTTATTTTAATGACCCAATGTTCTATACTTACTAATAAATGGAATAATTCAATTGAATAAGAATCATTTAGAATGTATTCATTAGACTATAAAATATTATATGCTCATATGCTAGTAATATTGTTTGTGATATAAAATTTTGCATTGATTTGAATGTCATACCTCATGGTTGAGTATGAAGAAATTTTTTCTTCATGTCCAAGGTGGTGGAAGTAAGTTACAAAATCTTTCCACATAAGAAAAATTAGACAATGAAAAAATGATAAAATCCTATAAAATAAAGATATATTATTAATAATGTATAAGTTAGATAGTATTCAAACAAGTGACATATTATTGGTGGAAGTAAATAATAACCTAAAGAATGATCAAATTATATAAAGCAATTTGATAACTAAAATAAAATAGAATAAAATGGTCCACTACTACATGAAAAATTTAAAATCATTTCCACTCACTTTCATTAATATGCCTTCCATATTGTTTTCCAATAGGTACCTAAAAACGAAAAATCATTTATTCTTAGAAAAACTGCCACATGCATATATAAATGGATTAAAAATAGTGCGAAACATGATTGTGACTTGTTCATATATTTAAAATGGGATGTTTTGATTCAACTAAACATCAACATTACCAAAATGCTCCATACCAGAAATAAAAAATCCTTAGACTAGATTCCCAGATAGCCCTTGCAAGAATAAGAACATCCATATATAAGCTTCTTCTTTTGTTGGACCCAGATTACTAGGTCATTAGAGCTACAATAAATAAATTATATATTTTATTATATAACATATATTCTTTATCATGTATCATTTCAAGATAGTAATAATGTATTCTATTAAGTTTGATAATGGCTTTTTATTGAAGGTTGTGAAGAAATTCAACACTTTTAAGCAGTAGTATTCCACATTACTTCCTTGTTTTAATATAGGTCAGTGGTATTTAGTAGGTTCAAAATTGCATCATCACCAGTTTAAAGGCTAAATAGAAGAAATATTTTTATTAATTTACCAATAATTAGGTATAAAAATTGTTAACTAAAAGTATTTTGTGCATATATATGTGAAAAAACATGCATCATTTAGAATCATCGTTGTTGTAGTATTATAATGTTATTTCCATAAAAAATTATATAAGCCTTACCCCACAATGAATGTAGAGGGGTCCCCAAAAACACCAATAGAATAAAATATTACCTCCTTAAATTTCCAATCTCAGTAATTTTTATACATAAACCCACTAATATGGGTGGGTTAGAGCTGATACTCATGTTGTGCGGGGGAGCTACACCCATCATGGTATATGATTATTCGCATTCTCCTTTCATTCATGAAGTTGTTATACTTCCATAATATCTCTCATTCCCCATGAGATGGTTCCCTAACCCAATATCAGGTTATGTTTCTTTCTTTCTCTCACTCATTCTGTTGATCACGATATATTTCCCTATCATTTGAATCACTTATTACTCTTCTTTTATTCTCCCTCTCACTTTTTAACCTATCTGTCAACTTATTTTTCATGTTTCCTGTGTTCTTCCTCTCTCAACTAATCCTTTTATTCCTTAAACTCTGAGATGAAATCCCTGATCATTCCATAACTGATATGAATCTTTCCTTTGATGTGAGATTGAGTTCTCTCAGCATGATCATTTTCCACAAGAAAAGAACCATATATCTCACACAAAGCTATCTTTTTCTCTAGAGTAAGCATAAATACTTTTTCAGTCTACAGTTGTTGAATTAGTAGTGTTTTTTCAACATTATGTACCTATACCTTTCTAATGAGTGCCTATATATCATACAATTTTCCTACTTCTCAAAGTTCCTCTAATTGTTCTATGAGGTTCTCAATTTTCACCTCTAGCAAAGATAGTTGTCGTTCCTTTTCAGCTGAGATTGGAGGAGGGGTGTAACTTCAACATATAGAGAAAGGCACTCCCCCCCCCCACGCCTAATTCTTCTGTTAAGAATTCGGTCAGAAATTTTTTTAAAAACGTGTTAGAGAGAGTATAAAAAGAGAATACTATTAGTGTAATACTATTCAATACTAATCAAAAATGTTGAAAAATAAGGTATGAAGATGGATATTGAAATATCACATACTGTTGACTAAAATGGGAATGGTTTTTTAGGAATTTTATTTTAATTTAATTGAACTAAAAAAGTATAATATGCAGAAGATATACTAATCCAATAAATTCATTAAAACATTTTAATTGATTAATGAGACTTTACATTAAATCTATTAAAAAATAAATGGGTCTTTATATGGAAATTTTAATCTGTTTTCCCACAGTAATGGTGCACAGTACATTAACTACTTAACCTAAGATTTGACTTCCACTCCACTTTATGCCAGCTGCTTAACATAATAGTAGAAACACATCATATTAACATTTAACAAACTAACAATGAATACGATATTCTAAAATTGATTTGAAACACATTTATAATGGAATCGATTTTCAGTGAATGTGACATATATATAGTAAACACAAAATATCATTCCATCTATGAAAAATTAGTGAACATAGAAAACTAATAGGAAACACATCTACAGTGGATTAACATGATGATGGAAACTAAAGCTAGGTCAACTTACCACTTAAGAAATAATTCACTAATTTCATAGAAAAGGAATGTGTAAAATAGTTTAAACTACTAAAAACCATATGTTAAAGACAACTGAAGCACACCATGGAGGATTATTTTGAATTGACAAGTCCATGGAAGACACGATATACCCGAGATAAGAAGTAGAAATTCCCAGGTTTAAAGAAGATAGATATCCTACCTCTGATATATAGAATCCTTAAAAATAGTGAATTGAAACCACCCAAAGGTTTGACAAGGATCCATAGGATTGCTAGAGATAGGTCCTTTCCTAGTTTTTCCTACTGCAAACCTAAAACCACATTCCCCAAATCAATCCAAAAGTTGTTGAACTGCAATGAATAGGAGAAAAATGCTAAAAAAATGCACGTGTGTATCATTTCATTGCCACCAATTTTGTGAAACATAAAAGTTATTGTCTTGAATTTTCATATTGGATTTAGTCACATCCATGCACACATGACCATCAATTTCCAGTGTAACTATCATTTTTCTAGACCTGAACTACTATTCAACATTTAAAATCGAAATTTAATTTAGAAAAAAATTAATCAAAATAGAATAAATGTTTTTTATATCAACTATACAAAATACAACATAACATATGTTATGTCATCTATAAATAATAACATCATTAATAAAAATATATATAATGTTGCAATTGTTTATAAAAAACAGAAAGATATTTTAAATTGAAAATAAAAACCAAAAAGAAAAAGAATCTTCTATTATAATTAAGTTAACTTAAATAATAAAAACTCATAATTAATCAAAAGAAAATCAACAATGTTTAGAATTACCTATGTGGTGGTGTTAAATATTTTGGTAACAGCTTGTGGGTATGTCATGAATGGAATAGTTTACAGATATCCAGGTGACTGAGACTTCATCTACAACAACAGAGTAATAAAAATTATGAAAAGAACTTTAGAGAATGAAGATAATGTAGGGATGGACATAAAAAATTAATAATAAATAGTATTGTGGAAACACCTATCAAAATCCCAAACACAACCCACCTGGAATCTGTAACCATCTCCTTTGATTTTCTATAGATTAGAACCCAAAAGAATAAAAACATAAAAACACCTAAAGATGGTTTCTTTGTTTTAATTACTAACCTGAAAAGGAAGAAGTTTTCTATCTGAGTCTTCTATCGAGGAAATATTTTCATGGTTTAACAGGAGGCTGTCAGATATTATTGTTGAGAATCTTCCATCTAAGTAACCTATTCAAGAATAGTTAGGAAGCAGAAATAGAGAGTCCTGATGATAGAGCATTACAGAATTATAGAATTAAATAGTTATAAAAAATAAATATCCAATCCACAAATAACATATGCAACATATAACATAGTGAGATAACTCTTGATATTCATATAACTTTCAGATCACATACAAATTATTTGAAGATATTTGTTATCCTTTCTGGGCTCTAAATAAAACTAAAGGCATTATTGGAAAGTCTTGT
This sequence comes from Viscum album, assembly GCA_963277665.1. Classification (NCBI taxonomy): domain Eukaryota; kingdom Viridiplantae; phylum Streptophyta; class Magnoliopsida; order Santalales; family Viscaceae; genus Viscum; species Viscum album. The sequence goes on along the minus strand of CAUJRU010000336.1, from coordinate 62,684 downwards.
TCTTTATTTAGCTCATTATTATCTGAGAACATATCTATGTCAGCATCCTAGTCACCTATAACTACATGTAAAAAATTTGGGATATTGATAACACATTTGTTTCATATGTTTTAAGTGTATAAAAAAATAGACAATGTCATCTAAAGTGGAAACAAATTAATTTCATTGATATAATAGATAAAAGTGAGGTTAACTCCAAGATTTTACAATAAAATACCTACATTCATTTCCAATTATTATTGTTGTATTCACATCTACTAAGAAAAAAATAAAAAAATAGTCAAACTAAATAGTAGACATTTAATCGAGAATAGATGTGAAAAAATTTCATTAAATTAGCAACATTCAGCCAAAGAACAGTCCAGCAACATGAAAAATTAAATATACAACAAACCACCAGTATTAAATGATGTCTATAATGAAAAACCCAATCTAAACAATCTACATCAACACGTTCACCATAAAAAACCACCATTATTCCCTTATTCCATCATGAGGAATGTCCAAGTTAATGAAAATCATCCAAAATGAAAAAACTGATAAAAAACAACCACCATGAAAAGCATCCAACATGACATGAAATCTATCTAGAATATCATTAAAACCATCCATTATGAAAAAGTGTGTAGCATGAAAAATGTCCATCATGAAAAATCTATAATCAACCTGTAGAAAACCCATTCTAAAATGTCCACTATGAGAAATCCCAAATATAGAAATCTATTGAACAATATTTATTACACATAAGATTCCACATAAAAGGAATGAAAATCAGTTAAATACCCAAAAAGTATTATTACCTAAACATTGCAGCAGAACATCTTAGTCTGATTTCTAATTTTTATTGTTCAAATTACCCTTCATTTGTTTCTATTGTTGGGTACACTGACTTGTTATAATGAAATTGTCTTGACATATCTGAAGATCATGTTACAACTCATCCTCTGTATCAAATTCATGTGATTGTTTTTTCTACGTAGATAAGATAGTTAGAAGAATATGAACATACTTACTGTAGTTAAAATTAATGAAAGACATATCATATAGTTAATAGTACAGAGTTACAAAAAACATGTTTGAGGACTTTGATCTCACCTCCCTTCACCCCGATGGAGTAGGTCGTTGCCACAACGCACCCCCCCCCCCGATTCTCTGCGGCTGAGGGGGGTTTGATCCTATTTCATCTTCTCTTCCTTCTCGTAACCCCAGCTTCTCCCCCTTTACTAACCTGTCTTCACTACCTCTCTCTCCTTTCATATATGTTATCCCTAAGGTCCAATCTTGCACAGATGGAGTAATCTTGGTCCTGATTTCTTTATTGGAGTTCACAGATGCTTCAGTGGTCCTGAAGCTCAGTCTAGTGGCTCGATTTGGTATGAAATGTCCATCTGTGGATACTTTTGACAGGTTTGTGCACTCTTCTTAGAATCTATAGGACCATGTGTTTTTTTGTCTTCTTGATACGAAGCATATTCAAATTTGTTTCTCAATTTAATATGACGTATTTTTTTCTTTGGAATCTGCTTCACGATGTATGTGGGGTTTGCATTTTTCCTTCTTTTGGTGGTCATTCATCTTCCACCTGATGTGAGATCCTCCGGTTTCTGCACTCTGGATTTCCCATCATGGACTCCCTTTACCATTCTACAATTAGGTGATTCTTCGGTTGATTGGCAACATGGTAGGGTTCTACCTCTGCTCTAATTCTCATATAGATGGTTTTTTCTATCTAGTCTTTCTGAAGCTATGCGTTGATGTTGATGTGTCAAAAGTCTCTATGGAAAATGTTATCATCGATATTGAAGGTGAACTCATATGGAACTAGAAGGTATGATATGAAACTTGTACTGTTTATTGTGATATATGTTGTCATCTTGGTCACTTAGATTTTTTATGTCGGTGAGGGTTTTTTTCACCCAAGCTCAATCCTCGAAGAAGGGGGTGATTCTGATGTTGGCAAGGCACATTTGAGCACATTGGAAGAGAAAAACTATGCAGCCTTAATGCAGGGGACTATTCATCCCTCTATTTTACATTTGATGACTGATTCTATTAAGATGACCCTTTATGAGGAAGGGAGGATGGGGGCCAACCCCTTGGTTACGGACATCTTTAGGCACCTAAAGGAGGACATGGGTGTTCTTAATAAGATGCTTAATGATTTAGGGCCTAAGTTATCTTGTATTCTGGGAAGCCAAAATGATTCAGAGGGGTCTGTGTGGGATGTGGTAGCTCATACAACACTGGTTTTAGGTGCCAACACTCAGGTTATGGGGGACTCTGTTGGAGATGCGGGATTAATTTCTAAGGGTGAGGCGGTTCTAAATATGTGTACCTATGCTATGGTAGTACATGATGTTGGTATCATGAACTCAAAAAGGAGGACACAATATACTAGAGAGAGTAAGGATAATGAGGGATAGGAGTGGGAGTCGACTTCATTTTGTAAAGGCAGGTTTCTGAATTCTAAACAGTAAACCAACCCAAGGAGGACCCTGTCCGGTCTAAACATAAACAACCAGTTTGAAAGTTTGAGTAATGTGGGAGAGTTTGAAGGAAATATCAATTTCCCCTCTAAGATCGAGTGAGATTATGTTAGTTTATCCTTATATGGTAATGTATTGAGAAGGGCCAGCAAAGTTCTTCCATGTCAAAGAAGGAAGAAACATATTAAAGAAAACAGAGACCTGGGGAGCTGCATTTTCATGAAGAAGCTGAAACCAAACGGGTGGAAAGATTACTCCTATCTCCTGAGGCTGGTGGAGACCCAGTCAGACCAAAATGTGTGGGAACTCAAAGAGTACGTGACCCTACTAGTGGAAGGACAGGAGGGTTTGCAAGGCGATGTAATCTAGCAACAGGAGCAAGGGGAAGAAACATCTAAGGCAGAGGACCAACACGGGGACATGAACCTGCAATCTCAGGAGGTAATGCTGGTGGTGGAGGATACCATTACCCCTAGAAAATAGTGTGAGGTAGGGCCCCCTAGCATATTGAAGGTTTTCAAGGATGTGAACGTGGATAAGAAGATGTAATTACTCATGCATTCTGGTGAATAAATGAAGGATGCATTTCTTTTGATCAATGCTATGTGGGATGTTGTTGATCAAATGACGGGAGAATTAATTAAGGTGGAAATTACCAGAGAGCAAGCCGATTGGATTGATAATCAGGACTATGTAGTATTTAGAGGTGTTAATGTGATGAATATTAGAAAAGATGAGTGTATGAAAGCTTGGGATTATCTAGCACGACATTATGATGAAATCCTGGACGATGATCCAGACTGCTGGGTTAGTTCCTTTCCCTAGAATCTATTTAGGGAAGTAGATTCCAATCACCATAGACTTGTTTTTAATTAGTCAATTGTATCCTTTAATGCTTTATCCACTTTATATTTTAGGGTTCTCACTTTCCCCTTAAAAGAGTTGGAATATATAAATATTGATTTGTAGGAAAAAAATACTAAACATTTACATATTTATAGAACTGTCTGTCAAGAATATTAAAAACATCAAAACTCTAACTTAATCATGAATGTATATTTACAGTAAATTAAATAAGTGAGTAGTCACTGAAGATAACTATTATATACATGAGTTGATGACATATCTGAGTTAAAAGAATCAAATCTAGGGGAAATTTTTGAACTTCATTGAGAATACATACTAGTTTGATGCTCCTATTATGCAAAGTTGGAAGGAAAATTATAGTAATGTGAATTATGTTTTTTATTAAAGAAATTTGGAAAAAAGTGAAGCATATCGAACCGTGATATATTTAATACCACTAATGACTTGGGATGACCCACTAGTTTGATTTCCCTTTACAGTAAAATAATCATAAATAGAAATGTTTTTAATTTTAAGTTATATGAGGAAAATATGAATATCTATATTATAATAAATGATGGTGTTCAGAGCTTTCAGTAAATCTAGTAATGTAGTTGTCTTTATCATTTTAAATTTTACTTTAAATCTCTTTTGTTTAAATGAATGTTGCCGGTTTTGGATATTATAATTGGTTACATAAATTGATAATAGAACTTTATTTTATTTGAAAATTTTCAACTGTGAAGTAAAACCATACTCATCATCATCCTAAATTACAAATGATAAGCAGTGTTAGAAAAAATAATTGAAAAATTTATTGTGTTCATACAAGAATGTGGTTCATCCTTTATCAAAGAAGATCTCAACTCTACAACTATTTTATATAAGAATTTTATGACGTATTTTTCAAATAAAACAAATAAACATGGGGTTTTCATATTAGTAACCTTTATTTTACTCTAAATCTTTTGTATTTAATATTGTGGTTAGAATATTAGTGACATTGTGTATTTTTATTTATTAGTTTTCTTTCATCATAGTGACAAAAAGTAATTTTAAAAATTAAAAAAAAGGAAACCAGGGAGTAGTGCTGTTTGGAGATAATTTTCAATTGTGGAAACAAATATTTTCTTCTAAAACATGTACTTTCTTCATTCAAAAGTTTTGGGAATTGAAAAACCAGTTGTGAGTAAATTGAATTTTTAGAATTTTAGCTGCTATTAAGCACCGTGTAGGCTATAGTAAAGTGACTTCATAATAATGAACTCATTAGTATAGGACAGAGGTGAATATATCATAATAAAACATATTGAATTTAATAAATTATGGATTATTTAGTTACCTCGATACAGATTTTCACATCTGATATTGTTTTCTTGTTATTCTAATACAATACTTCTATAGAGGGGTTGAAATTAGTGTGTGGTGGGCTATATAACTGTAATGTTATTGCCAACCCAAACCTGTTCAATTGAGAATGATATACTTGAAAATGAATAAAGTGGATTTTGTGTATTACCATTGTGATGCACAAGGCTTAAACTTTTAAAAATATATAACAAAGAGTACATATAATGTTACCTTCTTTTGAAATTTTCTACTTCGGAAATATGAAGAATGTAATGAATTTTCATTGAATTCATAGAAGTTTTGACAATAACAGAGACTAAAGATGTTTGAATTCATAGAAATATAAATTAGTTAGTAAGGTGTTCATGATACATTTTATATAACAGAATAACAAAGATAAAAATTATACAATATCGACAGAAACCATACTGGTCAACCGATTTTCAGGGATGAGTTATAATATCATAATGGTAGATTACTCATGGTTATTTTCCATGTAATACGTCATTTCATTTACAAAATCACCCCATAACTTATAGTTTATATGAAAACCTATGTACAAAAAAATGTAAAAATATGAATTAATATTTTTTTGCAGTCACATAATGTAAATTTATAGAAATAATGACATGTTATCCTCTAGAGTAATATTCATCGTGTGGTTGGAAGGTACCATAAATTTCATCAGTTTTGTGTATCATAAAAGTGCAATTATTTATATTTGATAGATGATAGAAAGATAATTATTTTGAAAATAATATGGACAAAGTATAAATTATTGTAATGTTTAATTTATTAAACATTGATAGATAGAAATGTAGAATAAAATTGGTAGTGGAATGTACCTATTAAATGTTCTTCTATAATCTTAATTTGAATAATATCATCATATGAAGTAAAATAAAAACTGAAAAGAGGAATCTCTTCATCACATGGATCAAAAAACATCATGGATGTGAACATTAGTCTGTAGGCATGTATACATCCCATGTAACTTCCATGGTTTGATGTTATTTGGATGTTTAAATTTGTATCACTTAAAACAATCCTTTATGAAAGAGATCTCTATAATTGGAGATAATCTAGCGGTTAGAAATTGTACACTGAATTTTGATTCCCTTGACATAGCATGTTAAAACGCAGAAGAATAAATTAAAAATATATATGAGAAAGGAATGTGATATAATATATGTACATATATATATAAAGATGTGTATAGGATAGCAGGAAAATAGGGAGAAAAAAACTGATATTAATCATGTAATTTATAGTGACCTCTTTATTAGTATGTATTATATCAATAGAAACAACATCATTAGAGTTGTTGGGTGACAAGTTACACAACATGTTTAAATCACGAACCTCAATCCTACGTGTTTCATCGTCCTTGGGGGTAATAGCATTAAATGGGGTAATTGATCTGGAATTTTTTTTAATATATATACAAATTCAACTAGTGTTTTAAAAACATAGTAAGCAGTTTCACACTTATATAAGTACACAATGGAAACCAAAACTACTATAAAATATTTGACATGTTATTTGAAATGGAACTTATGAAAGGGTATCAAATATTTCCTTGTACACAATATTTTATGTGTAATGAGATGATGTGATATTATTATCATTAACAAAAACAATTTAAACCACTTGATGATGCTAACCTAGAAACCACAACATATAATTGACCATTAGAGAACACAGGTTTGCGGGATATAACCCAATAGAAGACCATGATTGTCCTTGAAATTTATTAATAGTCATTGTATATAAATCTATCAAAGGATACTGTTTTTATTTTTTTCAATTTGAAAGACCATCTAAGATTGGAGAGTGTCCTAGTTATCTTGGAATGACTGTCGAATAACCTGAATAACAACCTGTCAAACTTTTTGATCCAATGACATGATCAAATAAATGTGTAACAATCATACGAGTGTCATTACATAAACAAACAGATTGATCTACTTTTCCGAGTAACAAAATGGGGAAAACAATATTTAGAGAAATTTTGTGGGCAGCCAAACCAGAGACATTTATACCAATTAACATCTCATAGGTGTGTATGTTTTCTACCCTATCTGTATCAAAACTGGAATTTGGGAATAAATCAGAGCTAATGTAGTCTTTCTTTTCATAGATTGTGAGAGACAACATGTAATCATTTAATTCATGAACAACATCATGGGTTGGAGCTAGAATGGAATGATCTATCATATAGGAGACGTCAAGGTTTTTTCACTGAAATAAGGATAAGTATGCTCCATAGTTACAATCATTGAATTCTCAATGTAGTAATGAAGTTATGCTAATGGAATTCGGAAGAGCACATCATCGTCATTAGGTTGTCTAACTTGACCTTTTCCAATATCCAATGTCCATTTAGAACAATCAATGACCTCATTTGAATCATTAATGGATGTAGAGAAAAGAAATATCAGGTTCTTTGTTAGAGTTAATACATAACGGTGCTACCAAAGATACGATGACTTAATTCATGTGAAGAAAACTTCATTTACCCTAAAATCTTGTATTACAAGTAATATTTTTCTAGATTCTCCAACCAATACATCCATTAGACCACTGAATGGTAAATTCATTAAAATAACATTTTTTACAGTCATTATTTCCCTGAGAGTATGGTATGGAGCCTCAAAGAAGAACTTATGAACCATAGAAGCCTCGTCCCAAATAATCATCATTATAGAGTATTGAAGTTCTTTTGTATCACTCCCTTACTGAATATTGAATACAGAATGATCAGCAATGGAGATTAAAATATAGTATTTATAATGTGCAGTGCATCCTCCCGAAAGGAGTAATGATGTCGTGTCACTCAATGAAAACGCAAGTACAATAGATCCCTTAGACCCCAACATTGATGTTAGGATCTTCCAAAAAAATGTTTTACATGTACCTCCATATTCAAGCAAAAAGAAGAAACCCCCAGTTTTTTTATATAATAAATAAAAAATGGCATCCATAATCTATTTTTTTCCAACAGTAATCATAATATGTAATTTATATAATCATTTATTAGTACTTATCTATTTTCATTTAGTTTTATTGAAACTAAATGACTCAAATGAGTATCAATTGCCTAATCTGGAACTTTCATGGGAGGATAAAATTGAAGAGATGTTCCATGGCTTCGTAAAATATGTTATATATCAAGTAGAGCGTACATATGTATCTGGTGTTCTTTGAGTTTCAAATATAGAAAATTGAGAAACATTGTTTCAGAATAATATAAAATAAATTGCATGTAGTGAATCAAGTAATTTAGATTACCTAAAAGATTAATCCAGATTGGTGGTGGAAGAACAGATTTTATAGCACTACGTACATGGAAATAAATAATCAGCCTTTAAGTAAGTACAATCTAACCTAAATTTTTCAATGAATTTTTACGTAATGTTTATCAAAATATATTTGTCAACAACATAAGAAATATGACAAAACAAAAATTAATTAATAGTAACTTATTTTAAAATATAATCTAAGAAACATATCTGAACCTAGCATTTGTAGCCTTCGTCTTTGGGAATATAAAATATCTTCAGAAAGAATGTGACAATATTCTTTCCAAAAAACATATGGAAGAGAAATGTTATTAGAAATAAACATTCTTGAAAAGAGCCTTCATAAATAATGTCCCGTTCCAAATGTTCAATCCTCTTTTATAGATTTAATAAATTCTATGTCAGCGGCCAGTAGTCCCAAAGAATAATAAACCTCTCTAAATGTGCCATGAGTATTGTAGTTCACTATTTTGAGATCATCGTATGAAGTAGCACCTTTGATATTTTTTAGATGTATCTACAAGTAAAATACCTCTCTAGTTGTCGGAGGAACATAGTATAGACTACCAATAGAAAATCTTTCCATCGACGATGCTATTTCTTTTCATTTGAATGGTAAAAAAATATAGTTGGTAATTCTACAAATGATAGATCACTACCCTTAGGGTATATTTTCTTCATGAAACGAAGCGGTGAACATTGTTTTAGATATGTTGCTATGATTTAAGAGATCTCCAAAATTATCTTGGTTGTTTTTGGTTATAGAATGTTGTCCTAGTAAATGGAAACCTATCCTCTCAACTAGTGGATATAGATAATGGATATCACAATAAAATATCCTCCAGTAGGCCTCACAGGAAGATATGTACTGAAAATCATAGTGCATCTTTATTTCATCTAAATTTTTCTCTAAGAACACTTTTTTCCACCTATCATAGAGTGTTGTGGTTACACGATCATTACCATTGTTAATATACTTAAAAAGATATTTCATATAAAATTACTAATTTCAAACATCAGTATTCAGATTTTCTTAATAATTTAGTAGAAAAATAGAACTTTATGGTACAAAAAACTGATTATCTATAGTGAATCCATTTTTTAGAATAGTTATTCCATCATCCCTTCTTCAATAGATAATGTAACCATCGTCATCAACAGTGGTATGACCAACAAATCTCTTTGGAAATTTTTCTGAACATTTTTCATTTATCTTATATGGAGAAGTACGATTGACATCACCACAAGGGCCAAGTTCATAAAATTCATAACAGCTTCGTGTAGACTTCGCTTGGTACAATAATTTGTAATTTTATCACATAAAATATTGTTTACATCTATTGGAGTGTGAACATTGTTTTCAGGATAGAGAAATATTTGTATGTGAACCTGAGGAAAGACATGTTTTTGAAACTCCATGGTTCGAACAACTACATTGGAAGAAAGTAGTTTTACCATTAATAGAAGATGAAAATATATAAAATAATGAAAAGAACATACAAGATAGTAAGAAAAAATAGATTTACCTTCCTGTGACTTTCCAAAAAACAACCTTCTCTTAAATCATTCATTAGATGATAAACCTTAATATTTGAATCTTGAGATAATATTTGTGGGAAGTTTGGTGGACAAAGATTCTGATTTCTATGAAATCGAGTTATTTCAGGCCACATCGAGTTATATATAGATGTTAAAAATAGATCTGGATACCAAGCCTAATTAAATATCAAAATATCATCTTGTTAATTAGGGATCATATACCTTAGACCACCCATAAATTTACAAGGTAATACAATATGCTTCTTGCATAATGTCCTTTCATAGCCAACCCGATGTAAGGCATCTTGTAACCCAATGTAATGTTTGACACTCAATTTCTTTTGATTGAAGAAAATGAATGATAGTATTTGAGTCTCAATCATCATATAAGCATCAGTAGTAAATTTTTATAGTAATGTTATAGAATGTAGTAATATGGATTCATCATTATCATGGAATTGCAAGTGGAATTTGAAGTACTCTCTCATTGTTACCTTCCTGAGTGTAGTACTTCTTGTGAGTTGAGTAGCATGATGCAACACATTGACGCAATATCCATCATGGACTCCTATGAGAATAAAATTATACTATAATGGAAGATACAATGTGTGAATATTATCAATTCTTTTTAAATAACTACATTTGGTTTGAATGATGATATCCCATTCTCAGTTGAGATCCTCAATATCACCCACAATCAGCATTGCAATTTCATAAGTAATTGGTAGGTTATATGTCACAGACTATGTTTGTCTTGTTTTATGAAGTTGTAGCTTTAAAGTTTGAACCTCTTGATGGTTAAGAACATCCATTGCACTTATAAATTCCCAATGTAAATCATTGTTCTCATGGATCATCTATTGTAGGTTTACAATAGTATTAAAGTTAATTATAGAATGTTTATTTAGGTCATCAAAGCTGGAGAAATTATTTATGTAAATATAAAATTGTGAAGGGTTTTTCAACTTAGGAGAAATTATCAAATATAAATGATACTTCATTACATGAATTCTATTCTGACACTCATTTCCTGTTTCATACAGGTATAGATGTGCGAACATTGGTGTATGTCGATCCTATAGACATAAACTACCTATGTGATGGTATTTTTGTCCATGTAATCTGAATATACATAGATCTAGCCCATTATTGAATGACCTATCAACCTTCCCACCCATTGATGTGAATGAAAAAAATCAAATTTTAAATATTCATGTGGTATTGGAATAATTGGTCTTCGGCAGATGTTCTGTCGAATACCAACATCCTTGGGTATTCTGGACATTCTGGTAATAAGTCCAAAGCAACATTTCCCATCGAGTATCATAGATAAAAATGTTGGTTCTTTATATTTCTAAATTTATTACTTCTCTTATTAAACCAAAAAATGTGTTGACAATATTGATACATGTTAGAAGGTCTCCAATATCATAATAACCTGATTGAACATAAGGGTAATGTAGAATATGTTATTAGAAAACATCAGTTAACTGTGTAACATCACCTGTAAATAAAGAGTAAGGAATTTTCCTATTTATTAATATGTATGAATTAAATATTAATTCTATATTAAAGGGAATGGTATGTTCAATGGTATACTTGATACACAACAATGAGTTTCCTGGAAATCTTACATTGCAGACAATGTTGAGTTATACTAAAAAATAATAAATTATTATTATTATTTTAAATGGTAGTTAATGCATAGAAATTGTATTGGCAGGAATGGGAGAACTAACTAAATTATGATTAAAAATGATTGTTAAATGTATTTACATTTATCCAATAAATTTTATAGGATTAAATAATGAATGAATCTCATTTTAAGCATAGATACTATAATATTCTTTAAAGGGTCCATTTACTGCCTTTAGATGGCGAACCATTTTTAAATCTATTATTTTCACTTTTATATGTTCTATTCGACAAAATAAATTTATTCTTTTGAATAGGGACATAAAAATTAACTTTGGATGAAATGTTTGTATTTTTTTGATAATTTTCATTTTTTAGACATAAACAATTGTCAATATTTTGATAGTTATTACTTCTTAAAAACATGATTTTTGTTTTGACAATGGGAATTAATTTTCAATTTATTTCTCCCACTTCTTTGTATCGAATTTGGAAAATTGGATACCATATTTGGAATCAGGAGGTCTAATTTTTTTTAATGGGTAACTTTTATTTTTAGACATTATTAATATTTACTTTAGTAAATATTTTATTTACCATGTTTAAAGAGTAAATATGGTAAATACGGGTAATGAAATATTGTTATAATAATATTAAAATACCCTAAAATGTGTCATATTCCTATTGGATGATACATGTCCAACCATGGGCATCCATAGGTCAATTTTGAGAACCCCATGGAGCCACATGGGAGTGATAATGACACATCATATTAATTAATTCAAAGTAAAGACAAAAATGACATAAACATATATCTTTTAGTAAATCAATTTTTAAAAGGGGTTATATAATTTATCTCTTTGACTATTAATATTAATTTGAAATATAAAAATATTTCCTACTTCATGGTATTTTATTTATAATTTTTATACATCATGTAAATAATTTTATTTATGATACAATGATGATGTAATTATTACCTCATTATTGAATGTTTTAAATAATTTAGATTAGAAATGTAAAAATGATTTTTTTTAAACATTTTCTGCTATCCACATATTTTATTGATTAGTATGACTTGTTATATTTTAATTATTATTGGTTTTCTGAAAGAAAACGTTTTTGTAGATTTTTTAAATGCCTTGATATGAATAGTATATAAATTGACATAAATGAGTTTTAAATCAATCAATATTTTATTAAATGATATAATAATACTAAAAATCAATGATTAGGCCAAATTTCTTAGATTTGTTTGATAATATAATTAATGAACCACTTGTTGATCTATTTTCATTTCATTGTAATTATATTAACCATGTAGTATGAATATATAAGAGGACATCTTAAAAGTTAAATAAGTTAACAAAGGGTTAAATAAAAAATGATAAGGATTAAAAAATATCCAAACAATCTCCAATTCTTATTGGATTATTTTATTTCTACTTATGTGAACCTTATATTTGAATTAATTATGTTTTTTACCTTTTGAAACTGGGTATCAGTTTATAATAAAATAATATTTTCAATATTTCCAAAAGAGCCCCTCCTCCCCCTTATAAAAGGCCATCACCTCTATCCAATTAATCACACTTCCCAAGCCCCTTGGCTTGTCCAATATATGAATAATTAAGCTCCCCATATCTCTATCTTTCTCTTATATGTCTTCCCCTTGGCATAAGGCAATTCAAGTAAACATTTTGGTTCAAACCAAAGGGAGATACCCGATTTAAAGGTAATGTTGTCTCTTAAGTTATTTTCTTTTCTTTTACTTCTCCTACCCCCTAAACACTCTTTATTAATTTATTTTATAAAAAACTAGTATCCTCAATATACTACGTTGTTTTTATGAGAAAGATTTTAACTAAACTTCCATGCACCTCCATCAAATGGATATGAACATACTATTTCTGTGGATGGTGAGCTACTGCCTCACGAAACGATGATTGTTCAAATATCTCCAAACACCTCTCATGGTGACCATTATGATGGATATATATATATATCATATATATTATGTTTATCTTCTCTCTATGATTTTTTATTTTTCATTTATTTCATACCTTTATGGTTTCCATAATGGGTAAATACGATAATTTCATTTGAGAAAATGTAGACTATCGCCCCCTCAAAGTGATATGACTCGTTCATATCATACATGGAACATATAAAGGATGGTGTTAATGAACATAATTAACATATATAAAATATTATTTCATAATTTAATTAAAATATACCTATATATAATTTGGTTTTCATTCCTTTTAAACTAAAAAAATGAAATGGAAGAACCATTCAAGCATACGTACGGCTTACCGTCTCCAAGAACAGTGCATTTCATTTTCCTATATCCAAATGACATGGACTTTTATAAATACATATATAATGGAGATATATGATATATAAATCAGGAATATCTTTCTATAGATAATGTAATATTAACCACATGAACAATTTATAATTATATCAATTTCATTTTTAACTCTAGTTCTAAACATTGACAAAATGTTCGATATCAAATCAAATAATTAACTAATTTTTATAGCAAGGTAATTAGTGATATAAAAGGAATAATAAACTTCAAAAAGGTTATTAATCAATTAAAAATTAACCTAATTTTATTATTCAAGAAATTAAAGAATGAAAGGTTCAAGTTAGACATTAGGTAAGAGACTTCATCTCAATCTCCATTCATTGAGGGTAGTTTTGATAATATACACCTCCTTATTTTATATGTTATATAATAAACCCTTTTGAATTTTAATTTCATTCAAAGGGAATCTATTTTTCAATGAATCGTTTTACTAAATTAAAATGGAATGTTTTTAATGTCTGCAGTGACAATGACCTCTCAACCACCGTAATCGTTAGTTGTATTCCTCTGTAAGCCTTAATGTTTTTAAAAGGAAATGAAATCCTATTATTTAGTTTTTTCATGTTTTGGAATTGAAAATGGATTTTGAAATGGATTGATTTGTTCAATATCATGAAATGATTTCTTCTGATTTCAAATTAAATGGTATTAGTGAATTGTTTATATTTTCAATATTTTATGTGTTATGATTTTATAATGGTGTTTGGAAATTTGACGGGTGGTTATGTGATAAACGAAATGACGGGTGGTGCCGTGATAAATCAGGATAGTTGGTTATGATATAACCTCCAATTCATTGGGTATAGAAGTTGGCTGTATGCATATTCCATTTAGTGATATGTGTGAAATTCGACCATATGGTTATTCCATTTAATTATGTTTATGTCCCAAATTACCTTTATATGTTATGTATGCTTTCTGTGGATTTTATTGTAATATTTTGGTTACAAAAGGTTAAGAAATGATCAATTATTCAGTGAAGAGAATTTAATACATCATATAGGTGAAAAGTATTACATATGATAATGTATTCATGGTTTACTTGTTTTTTGTAAAAACTAACAATTTTCCTTCATTGTGTATCATTACTGAGTTTTTTATGCTCATCCCATGTTTTTGAAATATTTTTCACAAGACAAAAAGAATAATAGGGTCGAGGATAGGATCAAGGAAATTTCATGCAGTCTAAAACATGGAACTAGACATGTTTCTTTTTTAAGAGTTTTTATTTTATGAAAAAAATTGAAACTAAGCTGAATTGTCTACTTTGTAATTTGTGAGATGTAATGTAATAGTTATGGAATAATTCTACAAAACTCTAAACCTAAAAAGATCCTCAATGTCAATTATTAACTTAATTCATGATTACGTAATGTTTAAGTTTGGGGCCTTACAAATATTAGAGAGGACGATTTTATATTAAATAACCATTAATGTATGTTTAGTAAGTACAGTAACCCATGTTATTGGGAGTGTCTTGTTATTGTGACTCTCCTATAGCAGCAAGTGGTACATAATATTGGACTAGCTTAAATAATAAAATACTAAATAATGTTTGAAGTGAAACATGTACATTAAATTACCTCTATAGTTTTTTTCACCATTTATATCAATATTTATGTTTTCTTAAGCCTCTAAAGCATTTGTTCTCAAAGGTACTTGAAGAAATGATTGTTGTTGTCACAAAATGAATCTGGTTGCCGCCAAAACCGACCCCTGACGCGACCTGTGAGAAGTTCGAAAGGGCGTTCCCAATCTCCATGGGCAGGCACAAGTGCCCGGGTATCAGAAACTGAAAATTGGGAACAATTTACCCAAGTTTTTATACTTAAAACAACAAATGAATCCAAGAAATCAAATCTGGATTTTTCATTCCAAAACATCTTTTACTAAAATTCAGAACTGAATTAAACTATTTTAAACATTGTTTGAAGACCATTACAATGGTAAAAACCCATGAAATGATAGCCAAAGAACCTCCACAAGGATAGAGGCACTGCCCTCAAGCCATCTCCACGACACTGCATCAATATGGACCGCTAAAACCCCGAACCAAAGGCATAAAACCTGTACCCAAACCCGTGACATAAAATAAGCAAGTCTACATAAACCCAATGGTTTAAGTAGGGTGTGAGTGAAATCCCAGTATGATACCACCACTAAGAGATTCCATGTGATAAAAATTTAATGACAAAAATAATTTCATGTTTTGTAAATAAAAAAAATGCTTGTAACAATTTTCTAAAGGATGCAATAATAAATGAAGACAGTTTTCATTTGGGATAATTTCAAGGGACCATCAATTTTAAAATTAAAAAAATGCAACTGAATTTTCCAGCGAACAATATCGTATACCGACGATAAGTACAAAGGATCTAATTAGCACAAGTAATAAGAAATAACCCCTAGGAACTAGCTAGCTTTGGGTCCCAGGTACCTCCTATCTCGGTGAGAGTAACCACACACAAAAATATGTTCTCATGCATGAGTCACTAGTAGGGATCATACCCATAACCTAGTGGTCCCAAATCATTGTCATCATAGTTTAGTTAGAGTTTTAAGTGTCAATCTTGCTAAGTGAAACTGAGGCCAAACCCCACGGATTCACTAGCATACTAGTACACGTCCACCCACCTAGATACTCGGGTTTTCCCTTTGTGCTCAAAAAAGTTCAACAATCCAAGAAATATAGTTTTCCCCTAAAAATATCACTTCCACATCACACATTAACCAAACAACCCCATGTACATCACAGAAGTCACAAATTCCACTTTTCATTCAAATTCATTTTGAAATCAAACTCACAGCAAAATACCCAACAACACTTTTTACATTTCTTTAACACTTCCACAAATCCATTAAATAATTCTATAAAACCATTAAAAGATATTCAACTCACATAACAGCCAACACACATGTCACATAATACCCTTCTCACCTTCACAATTCATTTTATCAATAAACTCACATGAAACATCCCACACCCCTGTTTCGCACACAAAACACAATTTTGTAAAACATTTCGGCAATTTATAAAACATTCTAAAAATGTTTGACATCTCAAATCACCACTTTACCTTTAAAAAACCCACATTAGGTGAACAAACGTACCCAAACAGTACATATACACCCTTTCCAAACTTTTTTTAACCAAATAAAACATTTTCAATTTTTATAAAACAAACCCAAGAGGTATAACCATTTTTTGCACACTAAACCCATTTCAAAACCCTTATTCAAAACCAAAATCATACCAATACCAATCCAAAATAGAATTTTAATCCCTAAAACACTTATTAAACCACCCCCAAGTGTTATAAAAATACATCAAATAATAGCACAAAGAAACACATGAAAAAAACATGTTTTCACAAATCACCATTAAGAAGTACAACACGGTTTTACACCTTAAAATCATTCAAAAACCTCATTTAAAGGCCCACATGACAATAAGGAATTAACAAACCAGAATTGGAATCCCCTTTCAAGACTAATAAATAACTTTCATATGTTATAAACTAAACCCAAACATTACCCCAAGACTTGCACATGAAAAGTACCCAATTTCAAGCTAAAATGTAACAAAAATTTAAATGTTTAACCAAATCCATCAAAAATAGTTTTCACATCACAGAAAAAAGATTATAAACATGATAAATTAATAAAACAAGAATCATAACTCATCATAAAATGTCTACACATGGAATCACCTACCTTTTGAGTTTAAACCCTCAAAACTTGGTGCGAAACCTTAAGCGCACCACCACTGCACCACAAGGAATATAAATACAGACCTATACAACCATAAATTGACCCAAAAGTTACCAAATCAGACCTTAGGATCGAACCCCAACTTCTGGACAATAGGAACTTCAAGAAATAGGATACAAAACTAAAAGAGGATGGAAGGAACCAAGAAGGAATTCTCTTACCTGAAATATCATGAAGCAATCTTCCACAATCCACCAATATTTGAATCTTTAAGTACCCTAAACTTGTATGTAGGATTGAAGTATTTATATTAGGTCATGTAGGGACTGAATTTAGGGAAAAATACTGAATATTTATGGAGTTACGGAACAATCATTTTACCTCATCAAATCTGGTCTATTTGAGAAAGATTGTGAAAGATCTCCCTAATCTGCATGGTATATGAGTACCAAAGTGGCAAACTCGCTAATGGGGGTGATACTGAGGTGTTTTTATTTGAGTGGGAGGTAAAATAACTGAACACCAGTAAAAAATGAATGAGATATTGATAATTTAAAAAAATATTTGAAGTAGGAAATGGGCCTACGGGCAGGCCCATTACCATAATCAAATCCAAAATTCCATCATGATTTTGGATTTCTATGTGGGCCAAAGGGATATAGTGATTTTAATATATCATGGTATTGCAGTTGGGAAGTGGAATGGGTATAAAATTGTGAAAAATTAAGGAGTTATATATTAAAATAAATTTGTTTTTAAATCTTGAATTGGGCTCACGGTTTGGACCAAATTTTCAAAACCCACCATTTTCACCAAAATGAGTGGTAAACCCCGAAAACAAATCCGGAATGGAAATTAAATGAAAAAATGAATAATTTTTTTTTTACGTGTGTGACAATTATCCTAACCATAAATATTTCCACCCTCGTAAAGCCACATCAAGGACAAAGCAAAAAACCAAACCCAACCAAAAGGCAAAAATGGACTACTTTTCTAAACATCGCCCCCAAAGGCCAAAACACCTCTAGTGATCAATTAAGGAAGTAATAATTCACAATCAAAACATAAAACTCTTTACTAAAATGATAAATCACATTTATGATTTATCCTAAAAGAATAATTCTGAAACACTAGTTGAACAAGGCTCAGGGAATTTACCCAAAAAAACAAGAACATCGAATAAGGCTACAATTACCTTGATATAACTAAACCATTGGAAACTCTCCATTCCCAACATTTACCCAAAGAATATGTATGTGGTTATATATCCCTGAACGAGACTACCCACCTCCAAGTCAAGACCAGGTATAAAATTGAGTTACTGGTATAAGGATACACAAATAGGCTCCCCAACCATAAGAGACAACTTAAATTTTTTTATGAGACAGAATCAAGACACTAATAGGGGAGCCCCAAAAAAACTCCCGGGTACAAGGGGTAGAATCCCGTTAGAAATTTTCAAAATAATATACATGAGACTCATAGTGGGTCTCCCCACCATAATAACCAACCATCTTAACTGAACAATATGGGCCGACACAGAAAAACCCTAAAAGAGTTGGGACGGCCGCACGGTTAGCCCGCACAATTTGGGAAACTGTGCACTAAACATGTGGATCCTTATACCTACATGGTTTTTTGGGGAATTGTTACTACTAAATGTGCACTCAACATGTCTAGACTAATCCAAAACCCTTCCCCCAACCCCAAAGGAAACCAAAGGGGAAAATAAATTCATTGGAAGATAACATGGGGATGAGGTCCTCCACCTCTTTCCACCGAACGGGAACAATAAAAGCAAGATGAAAACACCAAATGTTTTAACTATTCCCATATCTCATAATGAGAAAAGTTCATTTTAAAAGTTTATGAACGACGCTGGGATCTCCCCTGACTATGTGCCAGCTTCTCTCGGGGACCTATGGCTGGAGCTGAAATGATTGAAGCACCTTCAACCACGCGGATAGTATTTGGAAACCCCCAAATAGAATTTCTTCTTCCGATGCTACAAAAAACTACACGCAATCCCATATGGGTTCACCAAGACATAAAACACTCCAAAAATCCCTTTACCCTAACTTGGAATTTCACAGAAATAAGGGTTTAGAGTAAGCACTCACATCACATCTTGTTTCTTCGGGTGTGAAACAACAAAAATAAAGGACACAGATAAACACATTCCACAAAAATAGAGGATGTCAAGATCTCCGGAAAGAAGAAACACTTTTGAAAAAAATAGACTCACTAAATATTACAAAATTTCACCTTTACTATAAAACGATCACGCGACATCACAACGTGTCACCGAACATGACCAAAGTGACTGATCGAAATAATACAAGGAGGGGGCCTTATACAACATCCCCAAACATCACCGCATTCCAAAAAGTGGCCATAACATCATTTTGTGGCCATATTTCCCACATTGGTGGTTTAACATAAACCCCTTATTTGAAGAGACCACGAAGGACTCAGAGGCCCTCTTAGACACTATCCATACTGACAACCCTAGACATCTTCCACCTTCGACAAATCAGGTAGCTTAGGAAACTAAGGTCTCTTTCAACCATCCATGATCACCCTTCTACGACCAGAGGATCCAAAAAACACCAAGAATGTAAATGGTGTAGACTCATTCTACATTGCTCAAGAAAAGATTCCTTACATTGAACAACTGGAGCATTTTCCAACGACGAAACAATCCGGGTTTCACTTCAGTTGTGCACTAACCCTAAATAGGGGCGTACCTTATCCAACGGGAGAGCCCAAGGACCAAACCAAGCTGGTCCATTGGTAAAAACATGCCACAAAATAGATCCAAACACATTAATGGAACCACCATAAATGTGTCCCGAAACATATCTCATAGGGGACTACTAACCACTCATTCTACCCAGCTTACTGACCAAACATAAACCCAAAACATAGTTTGAACAGGAGGGGTTTTTGAACTCAAAACATCCCGCAAAATCAAAAATTTTCAAAACACACACAATATACACCATCCCGGACAATTCATGAAGACATCATGTTTTTCTTTAAAAACATTTCATTGAAAACCAACGGTTCAACGGTTAGTGTATCCACCAATGGTACCCCATGGGCATCACACATTCATGTTTCTATGCCACATCAGGCACCCTCCCCATATTTGTCCAGACACTAATCCAGTCATTCCATCAACCATCCATCATCCCATATAACCCCATGCATTTGGTTTCTCATGGAAATACCCAAGGAAAAAACAAAAATTCTTTCCACTTTTCAAAAACAAAACGGTCAACCAACCATACCTTTTTATCAAAACTACAAACAATGAGATCAAAATCCCAATTCACATCTTACAAAACTTTTCATAAGGACACTAACATTTAGAAAAAAACTCACTTTCATGTTATTCACATCAATTTCAAAACATCTCATCCCATTAAAACAACCATTAATTGTTTAGAAAACTATATTGGAAACACTTTTTAAAACCAACTTCAATATGGTTCCGGATTTCAATAAAGGTGTATGGATACAAATTTCCATTTCAAAACAATTCTGAAAATTTAGTTCCATAATTTCATAAATCAATTCATTACCTCTTTATTTGAAAATAATTTCACAAAAACATTACGCTTCTTAAAACCAAGTCACCTTAAAACCAAACTTCCACGATTTCAAAACTAAAGCACAAAACAATGCGATAGGAAACTAGTTTCAGTGGGTGAGTTGGAAATAAGGATGGCAGCCATTTTCCAATCACTTCATCATCACAGAGAGTGTTCTAGGGAATATCCCTGGCTCCACATGGCTTTCGAGACTCTGCGAGCATACTAAGACCATTAACCCGACTCTCTTTTCATTTCCCATAATCATCATCAGACCAAGAAAACCAAAGACGTAGATAAATCCTGATTTCCCCCGGTGACTTGAATCACATCATGAGGTGTGGTGATCAAGAACTCTACCCACAACCGGAATTTCATGTCCTGACAATCTTAAATCCAGACTATCTTGAATATTTCCCAAATAACATGACTCAAATAGAGCGAACCTCCTCTGATACCCTTTTGTCACAAACCGAATCTGGTCGCCGCCAAAATTGGCACTCGACCTGACCCATGGCAAGTCCCAAATGGCGTTCCTGGTCCCCATGGTCTGGCACAAGTGCTCGGGTATCAAAAACTAAAAATTGCAAACAATTTACCCGAGTTTTTATACTTAAAACAACAAATGAATCCAAGAAATCAAATCTGGATTTTTCAAACCAAAAAATATTTTACTAAAATTAAGAACTGAATTACACTATCTTAAACAATGTTTGAAGACCATTAAAAAGGTAAAAACCCGTGAAATGATAGCCCAAGAACCTCCACATGGAAAGAGGCACCGCCCTCAAGCCATCTCCACGACACTCCATCACTATGGAGCGCTAAAACCCCAAACCAAAGGCATAAAAGCTATACCCAAACTTATAACATTAAATAAGAAAGTCTACTTACACCTAAAGGTGTAATTAGGGTGTGAGAAAAATACCAGTAGGATACCACCACTAAGAGATTCCATGTGATAAATATTTCATGAAAAAATCATTTCATGTTTTGTAAATAAAAAAAATCCTTGTTACAATTTTCTAATGGTTGAAATAATAAATGAAAACAGTTTTCATGTGGGATAATTTTAAAGGACCAAAAATTTTAAAATAAATAAAAAAGCTACTGAATTTTCCAGCCAACAATACTGTATACCGATGGTAAGTACAAAGGATCTAATGAGTACAAGTAATAGGAAATAACCCATAGGCACTAGCTAGCTGTGGGTCCCAGGTACCACATATCTCGGTGAGAGTAACCACAAAACAATATTAGTTCTCATGCATGAGCCACTAGTAGGGATCATACCCATAACCTAGTGGTCCTCAATCATCATCATCATAGTTTAGTTAGAGTTGTAAGCATCAATCTTGCCAAGTGAAAATGAGGCTAAACCCCACAGATTCACTAGCATACTAGTACACATCCGCCCACCTAGATACCCGGGTTTTCCCTTTGTGCTCAAACAAGTTCAACAATCCAAGAAATATAGTTTTCATATGAAAATATCACTTCAACATCACACATTAACCAAAAATCCCCATGTACATCACACAATTCACAAATTCCACTTTTCATTCAAATGAATTTTGAAATCAAACTCACACCAAAATTGCCTACAACACTTTTCACATTTCTTTAACACTTACACAAATATTTTAAATAATTTTATAAAACCATTACAAGATATTCAACTCACAAAAAATCCCACACACATGTCACATAATACCCTTCTCACCTTTACAATTTATTTTAACAATAAACTCACACGAAACATCCCACACCCGTGTTTTGCACACACAAAAAAATTTAGTAAAACATTTCGGCAATTTATAAAATATTCTAAAAATGTTTGACATCTCAAATCACCATTTTACCATTCTAAAACCCACATTAGTTGAACACACATACCCAAACAGTACATATACACCCTTTCCCAACTTTTTTTAACCAATTAAAACATTTTCAATATTTATAAAACAAACCCAGGAGGTATAACCATTGTTTGCACACTAAACCCATTTCAAAACACTCATTCAGATCCAAAATCATATGAATACCAATCCAAAACATAATTTTAATCCCTAGAACAATTATTAAACCACCCCCAAATGTTATAAAAAGACATCGAATAATACCACAATGATACACATGAAAAACACACGTTTTCACAAATCACCTTCCAGAAGTACAACATGGTTTTACACCTTAAAATCATTCAAAAACCTCCTTTTAAGGCCCACATGACATTAAGGAATTAACAAACCAGAATTGGAATCCCCTTTCTAGACAAATAAATCACTTTCATAAGTTATAAACTAAACCCAAACATTACCCCAGGAGTCACACATGAAAAGTACCCAATTTCAAGCTAAAATGAAACTAAAAATTAATTGTTTAACCAAATCAATCAAAAAAAGTTTTCACAGCACAAAATACAGATTATAAACATGCTAAATTAAGAAACCAAGCAAGATAACTCATCATAAAATGACTACACATGAAATCATGTACCTTTTGAATCAGAACCCTCAAAACTTGTTGCGAAACCTTAAGTGCACCACCACCACACCATAAGGAATATAAATCCAGAACTAGACAACCAAAAATTTACCCATAAGATACCAAATCAGACCTTAAGATCTAACACCATCTTCTGGACATGAGTAACTTCAAGAAAGAGGAACTAAAACTTAAAGAGGATGGAAGGAACCCAGAAAGCATTCCCTTACTTGAAATATCTTGAAGAAATCACCCTCAATCCACCAATATTTCAATATTGAAGTACCCTAAACTGGTATGTAGGATTGAAGGATTTATATTAGGTCATGTGGGGACTGAATTTGGGGGAAAATACAGAAAATTAATGGAGTTATGAAAGGATCATTTTACCTCATTAAACTTGGTCGATTTGAGAAAGATTGTGAATGATCTCCCTAATTTGTATGGTATATGAGCTCCAATGAGTCAAACTCGCTACTACGGTTGATCCTGAGGTGTTTGTCTACGAGTTGGAGGTCGAATAACCGAATAAAATGAAACAATTAATGAGATATTTAGAATTTAAAAAACTATTTAATGCAAGAAATGGGCCTACAGGCAGGCCCATTACCTTAATCAAAACCCAACATCCATCATGATTTTGGATTTCTTGGTGGTCCAAAAGGATATGCTGATTTTAATATATCATGGTATGCCAATTGGGAAGTTTAATGGGTATAAAATGGTGAAAACTAATTGAGTTATATAAGAAACGAATTTTTTCTTTAAATTTGGAATTGGGCTCACGGTTTGGCCCAAATTTTCAAAACCCACAATTTTCACCAAAATGAGTGGTAAACCCCCAAAACAAATCAGGAATGGAAATTAAATTAAAAAAATAAATAAATAAAGTCACGGGTGTGACAATTATCCCCACCATAAAACTTTCCGCCCTCGGAAAGCCACATCAAGGACAAAGTAAAAACCAAACCCAACCGAGAGGCAGAAATGGACTCCTTTGCTAAGCTTCGCCCCCATAGGCCCAAACACATCCAGTGATCAATTAAAGAATGAATACATCACAACCAAAACATAAAACTCTTTACTAAAATGATCAATAACATTTAATATTTATCAAGAAAAACTCCTCAGGAACTATCTGAACAAGGCTCAAGCAATTCACCCAAACAAACAAGAACAACGAACAAGGCTACACTTACCTTGATATAACTAAACCATTGGGAACACTCCAATCCAAACGTTTACCCAAGGAAGCTGTATGTGGTTATATAGATCCAAATGAGACTACCCACTTCCAACCGAAGACCATGTACAAAAGTGAGTTAATGATACAAGGATAAACAAATGGTCTCCCCAACCATAAGAGACAACTTAAATTTGTTTCTGAGACAGAATCAAGACACTTCCAGTGGAGCCCCGAACAAAATCCCTCATACAAGGTGTAGAATCCCATTAGGAATTTTCATAATAATATACATGAGACTAATATTGGGTCTCCCCACCATAATAACCAACCATTTTAACTAACCAATATGGACAGGCAAAGAAAAACCCCAAAACATAAAGAGTTGGGACGACCGCACGGTTAGCCCGCACTGTTTGGGAAACTGTGCACTAACCATGGGTATCCTTAAACCTACATGGTTTATTGGGGAATGGTTAATAATAAATGTGCACTCAACATGTCAAGATAAATACAAAACCTTTCCCCAAAACCAAAGGATTCCAAAGGGTAAAAGAAAGTCATTGGGAGAAAACATGGGGATGAGGCACTCCACCTCTTTCCACCGAACGGGGACAACAGAAGCAAGATGACAACATCAAATGTTTAAACTATTCCCATATCTCATACTGAGAATAGTTTTTTGTACACGGTTATGAACAACACTGGGATTTCCCCTGACTATGTGCCAGCTTCTCCCCAAGACCTATGGCTGGAGCTGAAATGATTTGATCATCTTCGGCCTCACAGATAGGAATTGGAAACCCCTGAATAGGATTTCTTCTTTCGATGCTAAACAAAACTACATGAAATCCCATATGGGTTCAACAATACATAACACAATCCAAAACTCACTTTTCCCTTACTTGGAATTTCACTGAAATAAGGGATTAGAGGATGCAGTCACATTACAACTTGTTTCTTCAGGTGAGAAACAACAGAAATAAAGGAGACATACAAACAACTTCCTCTAAAACACAGGATTTTGAGATCTCCCAAAAGGAGAAACATTTTTGAAAAAAATAGACTCACAAAATATTGCACAATTTCACCTTTACAATCAAACGACCACGCAACATCACAACATGTCACCGAACATGACCAAAGCGACTAATAGAAATAATACAAAGAGGGGGCTTTATACAACATCCCCAAACATTACAGTATTCCAAAAAGTGGCCATAACAGCCTCTCATGGCCAGATTTCCCACACTGGTGGTTTAACATAAACTCCTTCTTCGAAGAGACCCTGAAGGACTTAGAGGCCCTCTTAGACACTATCCAAATTGACAATCCCAGACAACTTCCACCTTCAACGAATCCGGTATCTTAAGAAACTAAGGTCTCTTTAAACCATCCACGAGAAATCTTCCGAAATAAGAGGATCCAAAAAATACCAAGAATTTAACTGGTGTTTACACATTCTACAAAGCTCACGAAAATATTCCTTACATTGATCAACTGGACGATTTTCCAACGACGAAACAATCCGGGATTCACATTAGTTGTGCACTAACACTAAATGGGGGAGAACCTTATCCAACGGGAGAATCCAAGGACCCAACCAAGCTGGTCCATTGGTAAAAACATGCCACAAAACTGTTCCAAACACATTAATGGAACCACTGTAAATGTGTCCCGAAACATATCTCATAAGATACTAATAACTGGTCCTTCTACCCAGCTTACTGGCCAAACACTGACCCAAAATACAATTTGAACAAGAGGGGTTCTTGGACTCAAAACATCCCACAACATCAACATTTTTTCATAAAAACACAATATACACCATCCCGAACAATTAATGAAGACATCAGGTTTTTCTTTAAAAACGTTTCCTTGAAAACCAACGGTTCAGGGTTAGTGTATCCACCAATAGTACCCCATGGGCCTCACACATTCATGTTTCTATGCCACATCGGGCACCCTCCGCATATTCGTAATGACACTAATCCATTAATTCCATCAACCATCCATAATCCCATATAACCCCATGCATTTGGTTTCTCATGGAAATACCAAAGGATAAAACAAAAATTCATTCCACTTTTCATAAACAAAACGGTCAACCAACCCAACCTTTTTCTCAAAACTGCTAACAATGAGATCAAAATCCCAATTCACATCTTACAAAACGTGTCATAAGGACACAAACATTTAGAAAAGAACTCACTTTCAAGTAATTCACATCAATTTAAAAACATATCATCCCATTAAAACACCATTTAATTGTTTAGAAAACTATATTGGAAACACTTTTGAAAACCAACTTCAATATGGTTCCGGCTTTCAAAAGAGGTGTACGCATACTATTTTCCATTTAAAAACAATTCTGAAAATTCAGTTCCACCATTTCATAAATCAATCCATTACCTCTATATTTGAAAATCATTTCAAAAAAACATT
Organism: Viscum album; assembly: GCA_963277665.1. Taxonomy (NCBI): domain Eukaryota; kingdom Viridiplantae; phylum Streptophyta; class Magnoliopsida; order Santalales; family Viscaceae; genus Viscum; species Viscum album. Next base: position 35,730 of record CAUJRU010000336.1, on the reverse strand, counting down.
AATCTTCTTAAAACTAAGTCACTTTAAAACCAAAGTTCCAAGATTTCAAAACTAAGGCACAAACAATGCGAGAAGAAACTAGTTTCAGTGGGTGACTTGGAAATATGGATGGAAGCCATATTCCAATCACTTCACCATCACTGAGAGTGTTCTAGGAAATATCACTGGCTCCACATGGCTTTCCATACCCTGCGAGGTCACTGAGACCATTAACCCAACTCTCTTTTCATTTCCACTAATCATCATCAGACCAAGAAAACCAAAAGACAAAGATAAATCCTGACTTCCCCTGGCCACTTGAATCCCGTCATGAGGTGTGGTGATCATGTACACTACCCATAACTGGAATTTCATGTCCTGACAATCATAAATCCAGACTATCCGGACTATTTCCCAAATAACATGACTCAAATAGAGCGAACCCCCTCTGATACCATTTTTTCACGAACTGAATCCGGTCGCTGCAAAACCAGCACCCGACCCGACCCGTTGTAAGTCCCGAAGGGTTTTCCCGATCCCCACTGGCTGGAAAAAGTTCCCATTTATCCAAAACTGAAAATTGGGAATGATTTACCTGAGTTTTTATACATAAAACCACAAATGAATCTATGAAATCAGATCTGGATTTTTCAAAACAAAACATCTTTTACTAAAATTCATAATTGAATTTCAATATTTTAAATAAATATTTAAGACCATTACAAAATTAAAAACCCATGAAATGATAGCCCAAGAACCTCCACATCGAAAGAGGCACCACCCTCATGCCATCTCCACGACACTGCATCACTATGGACTGCTAAAACCCCGAACCAAAGGCATAAAACTTGTACCTAAAACTGTGACATAAAATAAGCACGTATACTTACACCCAAATGTGTATGTAGAGTGTGACCAAAATCCCAGTAGGATACCACCACTATGAGATTCCATGTGATAAACATTTCATGAAAAAAATCATTGCATGTTTTTTAAATAAAAAAATGCTTGTTACAATTTTCTAAAGGATGAAATAATAAATGAAAACAGTTTTCATGTGGGATAATTTTAAAGGTCCAAAAATTTCAAAATAAATAACTATGCTTCTGAATTTTCTTGACAACAATGTCGTATACCGACTGTAAGTACAAAGGTTCTAATGAGAACAAGTAATAGGACATAACCCCTAGGCACTAGCTAGCTGTGGGTCCCAGGTACCTCGTATCTCAGTGAGAGTGAGCACAAATTTTTTTTTTGTTCTCGTGCACGAGCCACTAGTAGGGATCATACCCATAACCAAGTGGTCCCCAATAATCATCATTATAGTATAGTTAGAGTTGTAAGCGTCAATCTAGCCATGTCAAACAGAGGCCAAACCCCACGGATTCACTAGCATACTAGTACACATCCACCAACCTAGATACCCAGGTTTTACCTTTGTGCTCAAACAAGTTCAAAAATCCATGAAATATAATTTTCACATGAAAATATCACTTCCACATCACAAATTATCCTAAAAGTCCCATGTACATAACACAAGTCACAAATTCCACTTTTCATTCAAATGCATTTGGAAATCATACTCACACCAAAATTGCCTATAACACTTTTCACATTTCTTTTACACTTACACAAATCCTTCAAATAATTTTACAAAACCATTAAAAGAAATAAAATCACATAACAGCCCAAAAACATGTAACATAATACCCTTCTCACCTTCACAATTAATTTTATCAATAAACTCACACGAAACATCCCACACCCGTGTTTCGCACACAAAACAAAATTTAGTAAAACATTTCGGAAATTTATAAAACATTCTAAAAATGTTTGACATCTCAGATCGACATTTTACCATTCAAAAACCCGCATTAGGTGAACACACTTACCCAAATAGTACATATACACCCTTTCCCAACATTGTTTAACCAAATAAATCATTTTCAATTTGTATAAAACAACCCCTAGAGGTATAACCATTGTTTTTCACACTAAACCCATTTCGAAACCCTCATTCAAAACCAAAATCATACCAATACCAATCCAAAACTTAATTTTAATCCCTAAAACAATTATTAAACCACAACCAAGTTTTATAAACATACATCGAATAATACCACAAACATACACAAGAAAAACACACGTTTTCACAAATCACCTTCAAGAAGTACAACACGGTTTTACACCTTAAACTCATTCAAAAACCTCCTTTAAAGGACCACATGACAGTAGGGAATTAACAAACCAGAATTTTCGTCCCCTTTAGAAACTAATAAATAACTTTTATATGTTATAAACTAAACCCAAACATTACCCCAGGAGTCACACATGAAAAGTACCTAATTTCAAGCTAAAATGAAACTAAAAATTAAATTTTTAACCAAATCCACAAAAACATTTTCCATAACACACAAAACAGATTATAAACATGATAATTTATAATCCAATCAAGCTAACTCGTCATAAGATGGCTACACATGTAATCACCTACATTTTGAGTCGAAACCCTCAAAACTTGGTGTGAAACCTTAAGCGCACCACCGCCGCACCACAAGGAATATAAATCCAGACCTATACCACCAAAAATTGACCCAAACGATACCAAATCAGACCTTATTATTGAACCCCAACATTTGGACATGAGGAACTTCAAGAAAGTGGCAATAAAACTAAAAGAGGATGGAAGAAACAAAGAAAGAATTCCCTTACTTGAAATATCTTGAAGAAATTGGACCCAATCGACTAATATTTGAATCTTGAAGTACCCTAAACTGGAATTTAGGATTGGAGGATTTATATTAGGTCATGTGGGGACCTAATTTGTTGAAAAAGACAGAAAATTTATAGATTTATGAATGAATCATTTTACCTCATCAAATCTTGTCGATTTGAGAAAGATTGCAAAAGATCTCCCTAATATGCGGGGATATATGAGCTCCGAAGAGGAAAAATCGCTACTGGGGGTGATCCTGAAGTGTTTGGATTCAAGTGGGTGGTCAAATCATGAAAAAATAGTAAAAAAATGAATGAGATATTGAGAATTTAAAAAAACTATTTAATGTATGAAATCGGCCTATAGGCAGGCCCATTACCTTAATCAAAACCCAAAATCCATCATAATTTTTTATTTCTATGTGGTCCAAAGGGATACGGTAATTTTAATATATCAGTTTATGCCAATTGTGGAGTGGAATGGGTATAAACTAGTGAAAATTGAACGAGTTATAGAAGAAACAAAATATGTTTTTAAATCTTGAATTGAACACAGGGTTTGGCCCAAATTTTCAAAACCACCCATTTTCACCAAAATGAGTGGTAAACCCCCAAAACAAATCAGGAATGGAAATTAAATGAAAAAATGAATAAAACAAAGTCACGGGTGTGAAAATTCTCCCCACCATAAAACTTTCTACCCTCGAAAAGCCACATCAAGGACAAAGCAAAAACCAAACCCAACCAAATGGCAGAAACGGACTCCTTTTCTAAGCTTCGTCCCCCAAAGGCCAAAACACCTCCAGTGATCAATTAAGGAAGTAATACTTCACAACCAAAACATACAAATCTTTACTAAAATGATCAATCACATTTAGGATTTATCCTAAAAGAAAACTCCTCAAACACTATCCGAACAAGGCTCTAGCAATTCACCCAAACAAACAATAACATCGAACAAGGCTACACATACCTTGATATAACTAAACCATTGGGAACTCTCCAATCACAACATTTATCGAAGGAATATGTATGTGGTTATAAAGCTCTGAATGAGAATACCCACATCCAATCCAAGACCAATTACAAAAGTGTGTTACTGGTACAAGGATACACAAATGGGATCCCTAACCATAAGAGACAACATATTTTTTTTACGAGACAGAATCAAGACACTAATAGGGGAGCCTCGAACAAACTTCCTAGTACAAGGGGTAGAATCCCATTAGGAATTTTCAAAATAATATACATGAGACTCATAGTGGGTCTCCCCAACATAAGAACCAACCATCTTAACTGACCAATATGGACCGGCACAGAGAAACCCCAAAACATAAAGAGTGGGGACTCCCAAACGGTTACCCGCACAATTTGGGAAAATGTGCACTAACCTTTTGGATCCTTATACCTGCATGGTTTTTTGGGGAATGGTTACTACTAAATGTGCACTCAACATGTCTAGACAAATCCCAAACCATTCCCCCAAACCCAAAAAAAACCAAAGGGGAAAAGAAATTCATTGGGAGATAACATGTGGATGAGGCCCTCCACCTCTTTCCAGCAAACGGGAACAACATAAGCAAGATGACAAAACCAAATGTTTAAACTATTCCCATATCTCATACTAAGAACAGCTCTTTGTACAAGGTTATGAATGACACTGGAATTTCCCCTATATATGTGCCAGCTTCTCTCTGGGACCTATGGCTAGAGCTGAAATGATTGAAGCATCTTTGGCCTCGAAAATTGGATTTGGAAACCCCAGAATAGAATTTCTTCTTCCAATGCTACAAGAAACTACACACAATCCCATATGGGTTCAAAAAGACATAACACATTCCAAAACTAACTATACCTTAACATGGAATTTCACTGAAACAAGGGTTTAGTGGATTCACTCACATCACACCTTGTTTCTTCGGGTGCGAAACAACATAAATAAAGGACACATATAAACACCTTCCTTTAAAACAGAGGATATCCAGATCTACCGAAAGGAGAAACACTTTTGAAAAAAATGGACTCACAAAATATTGCACCATTTCACCTTTACAATCAAACGAGCATGCGACATCACAACGTGTCAGCGAACATGATAAAAGTGATTGATATAAATAATACAAGGAGGGGGCCTTATACAACATCCTCAAACATCACAACATTCCAAAAAGTGGCCATAACAGCCTCTCATGGCCAGATTTCCCACACAGGTGGTTTAACATAAACCCCTTCATCGAAGAGACCACGAAGGACTCGGAGGCCCTCTTAGAAACTATCCATACTGACAACCCTAGACAACTTCCACCTTTGATGAATCAGGTAGCTTCAGATATGAAGGTCCCTTTCAACCATCCATGAGCCCTCTTTCGCAACAAGAGGATCCAAAAAACACCAAGAATGTAAATTCTATAGACTCATTCTACAATTCTCAATAAAAGATTAAATACATTGATCAACTGGAGGATTTTCCAAGGAAGAAACAATCCAGGTTTCACTTCAGTTCAGCCCTAACCCTAAATGGGGGCGTACCTTATCCAAGGGAGAACCCAAGGACCCAACCAAGTTGTTCCATTAGTAAAAACATGCCAAAAAATAGATCAAAACACATTAATGGAACCACCATAAATGTATCCCGAAACATATCTCATAGGAGACTACTAACCGGTCCTTCTACCCAGCTTACAGACCAAACACAAATGCAAAACATAGTTTGAACATGAGGGGTTCTTGGACTCAAAAAATCCCACAACATCAACTTTTTTTCAAAAACACACAATATACACCATCCCAAACAATTCATGTATACATCATGTCTTTCATTAAAAATATTTCTTTGAAAACGAATGGTCCAGCTATTAGTGTATCCACCAATGGTACCACATGGGCCTCACACATTCATGTTTCTATGCCACATCAGGCACCCTCTTCATATTCGTCCCGACCCTAATCCAGTCATTCCATCAACCATCCATCATTCTTTATAACCCCATGAATTTTCTTTATCATGGAAATACCAAAGGATAAAACAAAAATTCTTTCCACTTTTCAAAAACAAAATGGTCAACCAACCTAACATTTTTATCAAAACTGTCCACAATGATATAAAAATACCAATTCACATCTTACAAAACTTTTCATAAGGACCCAAACATTTATAATGGAACTTATTTTCAAGTTATTCACATAAATTTCAAAACATATCATCCCATTAAAACACCCTTTAATTGTTTAGAAAACTATATTGGAAACACTTTTGAAAACCAACTTCAATACGGTTTCGGCTTTCAAAAGAGGTGTACGCATACTATTTCCCATTTGAAAACAAATCTGAAAATTTAGTTCCACCATTTGGTAAATCAATCCATTACCTCTTTATTTGAGAATCATTTGACAAAAAAATTTCGCATGTCAAAACCAAGTCACTTTAAACCCAAAGTTCCATGATTCTAAAACTAAAGCACAAAACAATGTGAGAGGAAACTAGTTTCAGTTGGTAACTTGTACATATGGATGGCAGCCATATTCCAGTCACTTCATCTTTATAGAGAGTGTTCTAGGTAATATATCTAGCTCGACATGGCTTGCCAGACCCTAAACTGGTATGTAGGATTGAAGGATTTATATATTAGTCATGTGGGGACCAAATTTGGTTAAAAAGACATAAAATTGATGGAGTTATGAACGAATCATTTTTCCTCATCATATCTGGTCGATTTGAGAATTATTGAAAAATCACTCCCTAATCCGCAGGGTATATGAGCTCAAAAGATGCACACTCACTAATGGGGGTGATACTGAGGTTTTTTTCTTCGATTGAAAGGTCGTATCACTGAAAAAAAGTTCAAAATGTTTGAGATTTTGAGAATTTAAAAAATTATATTTCAAGCAGGAAATGAGCCTATGGGAAGGCCCATTACCTTAATCAAAACCCAAAATCCATCATGATTTTTGATTTCTATGTGGTCCAAAGGGATATGGTGATTTTAATATATCAGGTTATGCCAATTGGGAAGTGGAATGGGTATAAAATGGTGAAAAATGAATGATTTATAGAAGAAACGATTTTTTTTTTAAAATTTGGAATCGGGATCACCGTTTGGCCAAAATTTTCAAAACCCACAATTTTCATTAAAATGAGTGGTAAACCCCCCAAAAAATCAGGAATGGAAATTAAATGAAAAAAGTGAATAAAAAAATTCATGGGTGTGACAATTGGAAGGGGTTCAGTTATTGTATCCATTTTTTAATGTATTTATTGGTAGAGGTTCAGTGTTGAGGGTTCTGATTAGACTACCAGATTCCACAAAATAATTTCAAGTATATTTCTCCACTGATATTGTTGAAATTTCAATTAATATAGACAAAACCATAATGTAAATAACTACATAAATTTAAAGTGATGTTATTATAATACTCACTGAATTTATATCATTCCTTCATCAGCATTCTGCATTATACCATTTAATCTATACATTCTGATGGGCAAAACAACATTGTATTTTATAGAGAAAACTGTTGTTCAGGCACTATAATAAAAGTAATTTTGTAATACTAATTTTGGATAGTCTGAAATTTACTTTAAAACATTGAAAGTATGCTACAGGTGAATTAAAATAGAACTAACCATTGATACATAGAGATGATAATTCTATATGAGTGACTAGACCAGTGATGTCACCTGTTGATACTGATTTACTTGATGGAGTACTAGTCTGGTAGGTTGATGCCATTTAATAGTTTCTAGTATTTTTCAGCACTAATAATGTGGAAATTATAATGAATGAAACTACTAAACAGAGGATAGTAAATAGAACATTTTCAATGGAACTTATTAGACAACTCACAAAGTGTTTATCATTCCTTCATAAGAAGCCTTTGTTTTATCCTTGAAAATCTAGAGTTGGAAAAACAATTCATGATGGTTTGTTTTTTCTCTATATCTTATATTCATGGTGTGCAATGAGCACATATAATTCATAGAGGACATAAAAGCAAAATAAATTTACATTTTAATGTAAAATACCTAATAGGAAATAATATTCCACAGAACACATTTTTTCATTTAGAAAATGTAATATCTGACAACCAAATATGAATTTGGATATCCACATGCATAAACAAATAGATATTGAAATAATTTTAAATGAAATTAAAAAGTTGACTACAGTAGAGGTATATTTTTTCCATATAGGTAATGTAATTTCAGACAACAAAATCTGCAGTTATATATCAACACGTTAAGCCAAAATGAAATTTGAATAAGTTTCAAGTAAAATTGTACAAGAAACCATAGTAAAAGTTTATTTTATTCAAAGGGTAAAAGAATATTCATAAAACAATAAATGAAACCTAATTGTTATAGATCTGAAATTATACCAGAAATCTCGTTTCAAGGATTTAGGTTTTCCATTATGCACATATGTTCATACCTAATGTGTGAAGATGATGTGGGAGAAAAAATAAGACAAATCAAGTGTGTGGAGAAGGGAAGGTGACTTTTTCGAAACTGAAAACCAAAAAAAATCCATTGAATAACTACCTAAAATTAAAAACTCTAGGGGGGAGAAGGTATGGGCTTCTAGCATTTTGAAGTAGCTATAATGTAATTTACTATGACTATAAGTAAGGGAAGAAGGCTTGTGGAGGAACATCCTGAAGTTGCAAGGTACGATATAAAGGTATTCACGAGCTGGAAAAACTATCAATAGAAATCTGAGTGCGCAATTAAATAGGATGAAGGACTATGCTGAAACTGGTATAAGGGTGAAGACGAAGTGAGGGGAAAATATTCTACAATATAACCTAGACGAAGATAACTCTCCTGTGGGGAGTCTATAGGAACCCTAGTTCATGGATAACATAATCATGACTATGAATGGGAAAGGAAAAAATTATGAGACTATATTTGAAATTGGTAGAAGAAGCAGGTAGGAGAAAGACAGCTGGTAGACTGGAAGAAGGAGAATGAAAAAGGCGGTGTCTGATGGTTCTCTAGGTCCAAACCTACAATAATCTCAGTGGGAGAGGGAGATGGAGGCAGATCAATATATATATTCTATGGGGTGGGGCGATGTGGTGATATGGAGGAGTGACATGTATGGAAATACTGACGTGGAAGATTTGTGTAATGACACATGGGAGCTGTAAATCTGGGATTAGTATATATATTATATATTTTATTTATATTAATTAAATATATTTTTACTGTAATCCATGTCAAGTAAAAAGGAAAAACATTTTTCATTTCCAAGTGCAGGTGTTGGTCCACACATATGCACAAGGGGCATTATTTTTTTTCCAACAAATTAAAAGGTAAGAAGTTATATTTGTTATTAAAATTACAAAATTATATATAATTCATAAATATATTTTAGATATTTTAAATCCACTATTATATCTATTCATGAGTGGTGTTAATGGGAAATGAATTACATTGGCCAGTGACGCGGTAGTTTTCCATACACACGCTTTACAATTTTGTTTCACAATTGATTAAAGAGGAGATAGATGTAGGTTATAGAATAAAATTAAATATATATAAGTATATATTAGATAAACTTATTATTCTTTAAGCTTATTTTGATTAGATTTTAGGGTGTTATAAGAATATGTAAAATGAAAACACAAATTTAAAAACATTACATCTTCTTCGGATAAACTCTTTTGGTTAACACCAAAATCCTTCCTAGATGGTATTTATGGTCAACACATTGACTATAGAATATGGGTAGGGTTGTAAGTAATATATTATTTTTGGTTTTTTCTAAACATAATTTATTTTTGAGTGTTAATATGGGAGTATATGTGTGGACTTTTATATGTGGGGGAGAGGACACACATGAGAATTATTAAATGAAAAAGTGATATGCATGTTTTCACAGACCAGAAAACAAAGAAATGGATAATTATTAAACCATTTTTGATAGAATATAAAAATATATACATTAAATATAAATTTTACCTGTTTATAGATCATTTTAACTGTTATATTTTCACTTTAACCCCGAGTAAACAATTGTTAACTTTAACAATGATAATTAATATTTATTATTTTTACTATTGATTATAAAAAAATTATTTTTGCATTATTATATAATATTAATTATTATTATTAAAAATATTTAATACAATTTTTTAAATTCCATTCACATAATTGAAAATAGGTAATTTAAAATTAAGACCACACATGCAATGGGAAAATCATTTTTCCAAGAAAAAATTTATCATAAATATAGAAGGTCTGAAAATTAAAAAATAAAATGAATATTATTATAATAAAATAAATTTTATTTATTATAATACAATAGAACTGATATTAATTTTAAAACAATAATAAATATAAATTATATTTTAATTTCATTAAATGAAAATGGAGTTTTCAATAAAAACATTATATTTTAACTATTCATTGGAAAAGTATTCTTTTCAAAAAATTATCAAAAATTGAATCTATAGGGATTTTTACTTATTAATTTCAAAAATAAATTTTATTTTATAAAATAAGTTTTCTAAAATTAGTAAGAAATACTTTTAAAGTATCTTTTGAGAACTATAAAAACCCGTTTTAAGAAAAACAATACAATTTTATAGAAAATAATTTCTTTTCGTTAAAATTATTTTTTTTCAATTATAATCAATTGATAACAATTTATTTTATTTTATAGATTTTTTTGAGAAATTTTTATTAATAATTTAGATATTACTAACTATTCTTACCAATTTAATGGTGAGGTTATAATGGTCACAATAAAGAATTATGTTTTAATAGTATATTGTGGTTTTTTAAACAATGTTTATAATGTAATGCAAGATTCAATAATGATTAAATTTAATAAAATTTATTTTTTAGGTCTTTAAATAATTTTGTTTTGTATCGCACCTTCTATAAAGAAAAATATTGTTCGTTTAAAATCTCAATGTATTAAACTATCCCCATATTCAATATATTATGCCCTTAAAATTAGAACATTCAATTTCATATTAAGGGATTTTCATATGAAAATAACTTTTCTGAAAAAAACACTATAAAACGGTCAATGAAATTTATTCATAATAAGAGAGGTAGGAAAGTATAACTATCATATATAATAATAGATTATTAATTTTTCAAGTATGAAAAAAATAGTGTGAAGTGAAAATATAGACAAAGATGAAAATCCTAAATACATATAGAGGGTGATCAAGATAATTTGACACAATAAAGTGAATGATCTAGAGAAATTTTATGACCAAAAACCATAAACTGATGAGTTGTTAAAAAATTCCATTGATTCATCAGATGTGAAAGTAATAGGATAGAATTTATTTTAATATTAATTTCCAATAGTTGAGGGATTTTATCCTATAATGATAGAGAAAACTAGAAAATATACTTAGAGATTCATTCTTTTATGTTGCTTCAATCAATTCCCACATCATTTATTATAGAAATCATTAAATATCAAAGTTAAAATTTTAATTAATTTAGAAATATAATTAACTTCTAATATATCATAATATATATAATGGGACACAATTCATTTTGTATGTCTCTAAATATTTACCCAAAACTAAATGGTTTTCATGAGTTACTAAATATGATCGATTAATCTCTAATCATCAGTAGTAACACACAATGTAAAAATTAATACATTCAATAAGTATCTATCATCAAATTATTTATGAAAAAAATTATAATAATATGTATATCATGTAAGACTTTCGTAGGTGATGAACCATCATCGCCTTTCCATTATTGGTTCAACACATATGGGAACACCAAATATGATGGGTTCCCACCAAAAATGTCGGTTATCCTTTTGTTCAAAACTCTATAAATATAATTCCTATAACATTACCAAATTTAAATAACTTATGGTTACCTCAACATTAAAATAAGGTAACCCGTAAAATATATTAAAACCATTAAACATATGTCTACAAAATGTAAACATATTGATCATGAAATAACCATTTCACTATGACATATACTAATCCATTGTGTAGTATTTCCATAATTTTTTCAAAAAATAACCTTAATCATGACAAACTCCCATCACATAAAGCCTAAAAATTTGATGTTCAATGAATTTAACATATGATCAACCTTAAACTCAAAAACACATTATATAATCCATAACTCTTAAATTGCTATTAAATAAATACATGTATGATTCCAATATTTACACAATCCTTAGATGTTTCATTGTTCTAAGAATAAAAAACCATTGGTAAAAATACATCTACAACATATTTCTTAAATCCAAAAACACAATCACATTAAACATTCTAGTTAAGCTATATAAATATAATAATATAAACATTGATCTCTAGGAATTTTCTAAAATAAATTACTCTGATGCTTGGGGCATTCATTTTTCATAGTGCCCCATATCCTTACAGTTGAAACATTGAACATTATAGGTTTATTTCCTACCCAACCATTCATCTTCCTCATTTACTTTCTATCCAAATATTAAGTACCCCCCCCCATTCCCTTTATTAAAGATCTAGGGTGTTTATTTAAATTATTATCACATTAGGGAAAATCCTTTATTCCCTTCCTTCCATATATACATTAATATTTCTCATATTATTCTTCTCTTAATTTCATTAAAAAATATAATTCATTGATATTTAAGTATCTATATTGATATCACATGATGTTATGTCCTCATAGGATGAGAATTATGGGTAGATTGGTTCCCTTCAAAATATTTGCTTCATCCCCTCAAATAATGGATTAATATTACTGTTTGGATTACAAATGTAGTTTGAAATATGTATTAAAAATCATGTAAATTTATATTTATATTTACTAATATCTTCATCCCTTTTTGTTTTACAATCACGAAATATCCATCTATATCTAATCATTACTCATCAATAAAATATTTTTCTATTAAGAGTACATTAATATCCTTACACCCCATTCTCTATAATTCATCCTCATACTGAGTTTTCTGAATCAATGACCACCATTGATACATATCACTTAAGAGATGATAAACTTCTAGGAAAACCATCTCCCTTTTATTACTTCACATAACTAAAAATTCCTTCTTTAAGGAACAAATCAATTTCTCCACTAAAATAGATTTGTACTACCATTAAATGAAAGATGTTCTTGAAGCATGGTGAATCCTAACATTGCTACACCATGTGTTGGATCCTAAAAAGAGTTAGTAACCCCAATATGGATTTAATTTAATTAGTTATATCTTCATTTCACATTCCAACTTCATTATCTTTCCTAAGAGGTTTATCCCTACATAGAGTACATGAATCGATACTATTATCAGTAATTCAACTAGGTTATACTTTTAATAAAAGGAATACACTATATTTGATCATAAGATTATGAGACATAATTTTTAATCCCAAATATAGTGAAATAATTAACAGAAATTTAAAAATTTATTCATAACTAATCACAAAATCTAAAACATGGTTTCTTTGGGAATTATTTAAATTATAAAAATATTTTAAAATCATTCATAATGGTTTTTAAAAGAATGTGAATTACCCCTAAGAATATCCACTATTAGTTTCAATTATGTTTTATGATGTGGAAAAATGTTATTCATTAGGTGATGATTAAGTCAATAACAATTCACCCTTTTCAATGTCATTACACATTTTTTCAACAGTTCCAAAGCCACGCCTAGTTGTAGTAATGAGATAAGGATTTATTTCTATGAAACCCACATAATATCTGACCAATGAAAACATTATGATTTTATGCTATACATAAACCTAGTTTAAACAATATTCATATGGTTATATTCTCAAATAGATGTTTTTTTTCCAAAATCTAGTTCACACGGTTTCAAAATAAATTTCTATTATACTAATGGTAATGATATTATCCATAGTATCCTAGAGATAGTGGTTACTTTGGTACATTGGTGTCTGATACAATAGATCACATCCCAAACGAAGGAATATTTTTGTAGCCTTGGAAAACTAGATATATAATTTAAATTAACACTACATTTTGAAACATAAAATAAAACATAAATTTTTTGGAGTGTACTGGTATTCCCTCTATCATATCACTACATATGAATCGTAAATCAGTTCATGGAATCATGTGGAAATAAAACACAAGAAGTAGTTATCTCTAATGATATGTAAGGGTATGTGTACAATGAAAAATTTCATGAATAAATAATCCATCATCAATATGGAATGGTAAATAACTAGAAACAAATTCCATTTAATCAATATCTTGATAATGATGAATTAAATGGATAAAAAAATAATGATCAAAATAATTCCATATAAATAATCACTAGATCTTGAATCTTGTACATGGATGTTCTAAATAATAAAATAATCACATATTCCTCAATAACTAATCACATAGTGAGGGAATTTATAGTTCTAGACATCATAACCAAGACTTAAACTCCCCATTCCAAGACAACTTATATAAATGGGTATGGCCTCAGTCAAATACACAATCTATTTTGTCTCATGAGACCTACTGATGCATCGAGGGGACATAGAACTCTCCTCCTATCACATATAAAGTCAAATTAATTCCTCATATTAATGTGGTGTATACAATAAATATAAAAATTCATATAAAAAACCGACATTCGTAATGTCAATACGTTCCCTAATTAATAAACATAATCATAAACCCTTTTGGGTAATATAAAAAATAGATTCAAAATTTTACAACCCTAGTAAAACTAATTATAATTTTACAACCCTAGTAAAACTAATCATAAATCATCTTGAGAAATAATAAGGATGATATCATTACAACATATTCTCAATGGAACATAATTTATGTATGTTTTTTTCAATTAATGAATATAAATACCATAAACATGAATTTAAAAGATTACTGTGGAAAATTTATTTTCCCTTTGAAAATAAGTTTTTTCTTAAATCTATAATATTTGGAAGAATGATTTCTTTGAAATAACCTTGTAAACTTTTAAATGAATATTCAAAAATAATGAGTGATCAATATAGTCGTAAATTCCATATATAAGGAGCAATTAAAAAATAACCATTTTACAATTTTGGTAAAAAGTCAAAATATTCCTCATTTGTAAAATTAAAATAAAATTCCATTAAAATATCTTCCACTCCACATTTGTATGGGTGGCTTGGGTGTCTTGGGGATGGGGATGAGGTCGTGGGGTCAAGCCCCGTACTAGGGTGTGTGAACTGTCACCAACCTCTTATATATATTTGTAAATTAGTGAACAAATTTCTTTTTAATAAATCATTTTGACATTTTTAGAAAAAATTTAGGAATATATTTTTAGAAAACATTGATTTGGAAGGAAAAATAAATTTTGAAAAAATCGACAAATAATGTTAAATTTTATTAAAAACATTTTCTCAAAATATTTAAATACCAAAGAACGAATTTTTTTTAAATTAACTGTAAAGTAAATAAATATATATATAAGGGGAAAATATAATGGTTTTTGTATATACATATCAAATATTTATATATATAAAGACTTAAATATCAATAATCTCAAATGATAAAGAGATTGTGATATAAACCCTTACTACTTTGGTAAATTTTGAAGGTTAATAACCATGAAATAAATAAAATAAAATGAATATTAAATACTATGAAGATAAATATATTCCGGTTATAACATATGAAATGTTTGTTATATACAAAAAAAAATTATTATGTTGTGAATATGAAAAATGTCTCATGGATGTCAAAGTGAGAGGACAAACCCTTACCTCAAGTCCGATTTCCATAATTTGTGTCTTTAACACCTATATAATAAATATATATTTATAATAAATTTATTAAAAACCCATACCCATTTTTTATTACCATTTATTTTTTATTTATAGACTTTTATGGATTATTTTTTAACAATTCTTTGTTAAAATAATAATTTTGAGGGATAATTTCTTCATTTTTCATATATGTTTTGGTTTGGTAACTTCAGTCATTTTAATTTAATGATAGTTACATAATGTAATGAATGTTATCCATGATATAAATATCATATAAATTCATTATATAAATATGTATACAAGTCCATAAAAGTTATATCTTAGAGAAAGAATTACATTGTTCATAGAGATGGTAGGTCGTATGTACGCCTGAACGTTGTTTCTATTTTTCCAACGTATAGAATGTACAAAATGAAAATAATTTTGAAAAATTAAAGAAAATTATTATAAAAAATATTTCATTTATATTCATTAAATATATCTTTATTACCATCCATATATAAATAAAATGAAAAATATTTCACACAGCTGTATGGAGGTGGTAGTCCACATCTATGCCTGAGAAAAGTTATTATTTCCCAAAATATTGGAACGTAAGAAGGTATGTGTATTATTATAATTAAATAAGTATATATATTTCATAAATATCATAAAAATATTTTGAAAACATAATTATATTATATATTTATAGGAATTTATGGAAAATTATATACATTAGTTTGTGACACAGTAGTTCTCCATACCCGCGATCGACAGTTTCGTTTCCTATTTGATTGAAGATGTTGTTGATATAGGTTATTCCATTTTCAGAATAAAATCTAAATTTATAGAATATTCTTCTTTATAATTTTATCATAGTCATATAAGATATTAGGTAGTTATAAGAAGAAGTAAAAAATAAAACTCATGGTTAATAACCTTACCTCTTCTTCGAACAACCTATTTGGGATTATACTTAAAGAATACCTACTTTGAATTTATGAAAAAAAGGACTCTAGGATGTGGGTATAGATGTAAGTAAGAGATTTATTTTGTAATTTTATTATCCAAATGTAATTTAGAGTTTGAATAATAGTGGATAGAGATGTCCATTTAGATGTTGGAGAGAGGAAACACTAGGATGTTTTTTTAAAAAAAGATACCCAAATTTTTCACAATCCACTAGACTCCAAATTGCAAAATTATTAAACCATTGATTATATAAGATTAAAATATTTCCATAAAATACAAATTTTAGGTGTTTAAATTTCATTTATATCCTTATCTCTTTAGTTTAACCCTCCGGGTAAAACTGTTTTACCCTTAACAACGTTAATCAATATTTACAGTTTTCACTATTACTATTGACCAAAAATTAATTATAACTTATTATATAAAATTAATTATTATAATAATAAAAAATAAATCCATTTTCCTAAATTTCATTAACACATGTGGAAAAATTTTATTTAAAATTAAACTTCCCAATGTGAGGAAAAACATTATTCCAATGAAAAAATTCTCATAATCATAAAAAGTTTTAATACCCAAAAGAAAAATTAATTTGATTAAAATAAAATAAATTATAATTATTATAATATAATCTAAATAGTTTTACTTTTTAAAAAAACTAAATCAAAATTAAACAATTAATATTTTTAAACGGAAAGACGGTTTCAATAAAAACCAGTATTTGTTACTATTCATTGAAAAATTGATAATTTTAAAAAATTCTCAAAAATAACTCTAAGATTATTTTAATGTAATGATTTCAAAAATAAATTTAAATTTTAAAATTAAATTTTTATAAAAGTTTTAAAAATTTATTTTAATGTTTGGAAAACATGGTGAAACCACTTTTAAAAGAAATAGAATTTCAAAAAAACATTCCTTTTCATTCAAATAATTTTTATTTTATTTCTAATAAATATATTACCATTAAGTTTATTTTATACATGACTATACAATATAATTTTCAAAACATTTCTTTTAATATTCATATCTTCTAATTTAACGGCTATGTTATAAAATTCTCATTATGTAATAATATTTTGATAGTATATTGTGGTTCATTTAAAATGATTATTTCCTCTAATGCAAGCTATCAAATTGAATAAATTTAAATAAATATATATTTAAGTACATTTAAAATTAGAGTTTCATGTCATATACAGTATTGAACACAATTTTTTTCTCTATAATTCTTAGGGTGTTAAAAGAGTGATAAGATATTGTACATCAATTCTAATATCCTAAATGTATCTTTTCATATATATTATTTAAACTTATACTTGAGTATCCATAATATATTTATCCATTTCAATTATAAGATAAATTTAATTTTACTCCTTTCTCAAAGAACCAATGTAAGATACTCAAGTATAGAATTCACTACCTAATGTTGAATTTTGATCATTCATTAAACTATAATAATATTCATCAACAAAGCTCAATAACCCATGTTTCAATGTTTGTGAATAAAATAGATGAAAATTATAACACCCAAATATTTTATGGTATTTATCTTCTTAAATAAATTCAATTAATTTTATTTATTACATTACAAAAAACACTCAACATAAACAAATAGTGATATACTATTAAATATTAGTGTGATGGTTAAAATAGTAATGTGTTCATTCAGTGTAATAATTTGACCATTGGAGTAATAACCTCACCTATAAAATAATAAACATAATTTAGGTATCTCAAAAATGAAAATATGAAATATTAATATCATATAATAAGTAAATATATGTTTTAAAAATGATAAATTAAGTGTTGGAATTTTTGTAAAGTGTAAATGTTTATATATAATTTTATAATTAATATAATAATTTGATATTTTTTCATAAAATACATTCATAAATAAATATTTTTTTTACAATGATTATAATTTAATTTTAGGTGACCGTAATTAATTTATTAAAGTTTCATAAAATTAGTAATAATTATAAAATTAGTATTTTTTTAAAATAATGATGATTTTAATTTAAAATTAAATTAATAATATTTAGAAAATTAATTTCATAAAATGGAGTCCATTTTATGATTTTTTGGGATTTTTCGAAAATATTTTAATATTTGGGGAACAGTGAAATACGATAATTTACTATAGTTGCTAAATACATGAATTATTGAGTCGTGGATTATGTATGGATGGATTAAGAACTATTAGTTCAAACTCACACTATCTATTTACTATATTTAGTCACAATAATCAACAAAATTGATAGTAATGAGCCAACATAATAAAAAATTGATTAAAATTTTCAAAAAAATACCTCTCTCCTCTACAATAAATATCATCCCTTACCAACCCTTCTCTTCACCCCTTCTAAGACTTGGAGATTACTTATATTCAACCTAATTACTCTACCAAACCTTTTCCTCTTGTTTTTTATTACTAGTCAAACTAAAATACCATTTCCATGACCCTTGTGGGGGTTCTCAAGGAAACAACATGTAATTCCCCGACCCCAGTTACCCAAAGTCAGTGCATTATTACATAACATTAACATGATACAATTAATTGTGTCCCAAAAAGTCGATCATTTTAGTAGACTTGGAAGTAATAGATACATGCATATATTTTACATTACATCAGGAAATAAAAAACATTATGTCCCCATTTAACACTCTTATATCCCTTTGCCTATTCCTATAGGTTAATCATAATATACTTCTTTGCATTATGGGGAAAAACTTAAGAAATGGGTTATCTCAGATGCTTACTAAGGATAGCAATATAGTGGAAACTATCATAAATAATCATAAACATTTAAGGAAATGTATAAGAGTAAAACCCAAGGCTTTTAAACTTTAACATCATCATAATATGGAAAAGATAAATCAATTAATACCTTTTACTTATTAACATGGATATTCTACTAGTTGAATAATTACCTTTAATATCAATATCCAATTTTATAATGACGGAATGCATAATGTCGAACATCATGAACACATAGTAAAGGATTCATTCCAAGACTACAAATAAGATTTTTTCTAGGCATTGTGTCAAGACAATAGTTTGTCTCATTAGACATACTGACCCATCGAGAAGTTATATCAGGCTCCACCCATCACTTACTAAGTCCAATGAATTCCTCATATGAATAGGCAGAAACATAATCTAAACATTCATATTAGAACTATCATACGAAATGTAAATATTTTAACCACAACCCATGAATGGTGTAAAAATAGCACATCAATAGCCAAACATAACTCATTCAATATGATATAGAAAATTTTATCAATCAATAATAATGAATTATATTTGCATATATAAAAATAAAAAGTAAAAATATTTGAGCGAAATATCCCCAATTTTCATAAAAACATTTAAAAGTATCACTATTTATCAAGAATCTATTAAAAATATATTTTTCAATCAAAGGGTTGCATACCACATTGAAACATTTAAAAGGAATTTTAATTTTAAAACATTCCTGACCATATAAATAAATTCATAAAACCATTTTTAAAACATTGTCATTAATGCAAATGATTTAAAACAGTAAATCCTTAAAACATTTAAAATGATTTTTTAGTTAGAGTTCCTAACCAAATAAGAGAAAATTTATTACAAATAATTGAGGTAATCAAATCATTATAATATCAGGAGAATAAACGAATTCGTGATATAATATGTCAAAATACAGTATATACAACATATAAAAGTGAATTGGTATATCACAACAAAGAAGTCTCAGCCGAATTTAAATTGAGATTAAATCATTTATATAGACCGTATACATAGGTTAATGACAAATCAATGACATAATTATGTGTGAAAAATATAGAGACACTCAATATGATTGGATACTTTGGGTAAATCAATCTAATGAAATTCACACATATTCTTGTAACAACTACACCAATGACTTGGATGTTTAACTCAATGAATGGAAATTGAGTTAAGATTATTCTTATCATGTTTATATTGATGACTGGAGAGTTTATAAATTTAGTGATTATGTGTATGAAAAGTATATCCACACAAAGGGGAGTTTAAATTTCAAAATAAATAAACAAATACCGATTTCACACATATTCTTGGAATAAAATAATCAATGAAGTTTTCATAAAACCCAATGAGTGGAAGTCGAAATTTGAAATTCCCTTACTAATTTTGTAACATATGAAACATACCCCACATGAAAGAAGGATCATAAAATGAAGTTGTAAATACCCATAAATTAAATTATATTACACAAGCAATACAATAATGGGCAATACATAAACCACACAAAAATTTGAAATATAGCATGAATCTCACGGGAATAAAAGTGAGATGAAAACCCCTTACCTTATACTTTTCCTTAGTATAGGGTACGTTAACCCCTTATATAATAGTTAAATAATTGTTATTAAATTATACAATAAACAGATACAAAAATATAATATCATATATGATCATGTAATATTGCTTTGATAATAATATTTTAGAAGTATCATTGTTTCGGGTGTTAACTGATTCATTTTCCGTTATATGTTTTGTTACCTTTGTCATGTTTGTTATGTATATGATGTATTTGATTCATATCCAGAATTATATAAAGTTCTTAAACTATATTTTTATCATAAAATTATAATTATTCTTGAATAGATACGTTGGAGAATGAATCTCATCGCGTTCGTGGAGTCGGCAATCCATAAGTACGCACGAGTGACAATATCATTCAATTGAAGGAGAAATTGTATATAATTAGATGATATATTATATATAAAGAATCATTAACTTGTTATATTTATTATTTACATCAATTATACAACATTATTATACCCATCCAAATAATGAACTGTTGAATAACAATTATACCACGACGTGGAGATGGTAAGCCGTACGTTTGCACTTATGGTGACTTTTTCATTACTAGGAAGGATAGAATAATGAATACGAATTTACCATATTTATAATAACATCACATTATGTAGAAGGTATTGAGTTATTATTTTGGTATGGGAAAAATAAAGAAATAGGAAGTGGAAGAAGAAGATAACGTTGAAAGAGGTAATGAAATTATTACCTATTCTTCGGGTGATTTCTTTTTATTTGATCTAAAGAGATACTTAGGTTGGATTTCTGGTCAAAGTAAGGACACTATAATGAATTTCCCGAAGTTGGGAGGATATTTGGGCTGGGTTTCGCTGAGAAAAATGACTTTTGTTGTGTGAAATTAAGATAAGGGGAAGTTCCCTTTTATAAGAGAGGTGAGGGTTAGTTAATGAAAAGCCAGTAATATTATTTTATAATAAATTCATGTTCAGTTCATAATGGTAGAAAATGGATTTATTTCGAGGATATAGTGGGGATGGGTCAAAATTCACTCAACCAATAGGTTATAAATAGGTTTAGGTCACCATATTAACCTTATGTTTTAGATTTAACTCTTAGATGAATAGTTTGACATTTACCATGTCTCATTGTATTTTTATATTATATGGTTAATAAAAATACTATAAACTGCCAAGAGAGCCCCAAGTGGTTCCTTAATAATATATCTATCATTATATAAGTCTTTTGGATGAATTCTAGATTTTTTAGGACTATAATATAATTTAATTAAATATTTTTAAAAAAAAACTCTATTATGTCAATTTTGACACAATTTAGTATTTGGTTTGTTTAAGTCATATCAACTTGATTACTTCAAAAAAATCATTAAAACAACCCTAACATGTCATATTAACCAATATAATTCTTGTAATTCATCATAACTCTCAATTTTTATTTTTTTAAATATTTATAATATCAATTATTTTAATCATTCATTAAGTATGTAATTACTTCGTCATCATTGTGTCATAAATAAATTTACTTATTTAATGTCAAAAAATTATAAATAAAACATAAATGATTTATTAAATCATTTTATCATTCTAATTAATATTTATAGTCTAATTTATAATATGTATAACTCTATATTTAAAAATGTTTATTTCTTAAACTTTGAATTTTAGAGTTTTAACTCTTCTGTAAATAAAATAATAATAAATGTCCTAATCTATTACTTCTGGATCCAAAAGTTCATATTTTATTCCTATGATTGATTCTTCCTGAAATAGACTTATCAAATTGAATTAGTACATGTATTAGGTTAATTATAATATCATTTTTTCATTAATTACCCTATTTACTTTTAACTATGGTAAATAAAATACAAAAGTTATTATTTACAAAGAATTATTTTCATCTTATTGAACTAAATTTTAATTAATGATGTAAATTATTTCTCTCGGATTTTTGAAATTCAATCCACTGAAGTGTTAAAATTACGTTTTATTCGAATTTTCAAATGTGCCTAGAAGGTGGGTAAAAGTCAATAAGGAGTTAAATAAAATTGTATACATCTAATATTATTATAAAATGACTCCAATTAATTACATTGAATTTATATAGGTATTATGTATCTATTTTGACATAAAATTAAATAAATATTTATTTAAATAAAATGTCATTTTTAAACAATAACGTAGTGTTTTAACTATTCATCAAAAACGAATGTTTTCAGAAAATAAAAGAAATTTACTCTAATATAATTTGGATATTTAAAATTAAAAAAAATATTTCCATTTCACCAAATTAAAAACTAGAAGTTTTATTAATTAATTTAAAAAAATATTCCCCTTGTGAAAACCAGGAATTGGGTTTTTGAGAAGTATAAACTGTCAAAAGATTGATATGTGTTTATGTCCAATTTAAATGTAAAATTCATTCCATTGACCAAAATTGGATAAAATGATAAAAATATAATCTAATTATTCCTCAAAACCATTCAAATATATAATTTAACACTATAAATTATTCTAATTAAAAATTTTGTTTTTAATTAAAATTTAGTATTTTCACTATCTATCAAAATATGAAAGTCATTCGAAAAGCACATAAAATTTATCCAAACTAAATTTTTATGTCCCTATACAAAATAAGAATTTGTTTTTCGTTATATTGAATATATAAAAGTATCAAATATTGTATTTAAAAATGGTTCTCTATTGAAATGAGGTAAAAATGCATTTTTTTAAAATATTTCTTTTATCGGAAAAATTGAATTTATTCATATATTATGTCTAAGAAATAAAAAATATGGATGTTAAAATTATATGTAGTATATGAAATGAAAAATGCAGTTAATACTATTTATAACTATTTTTTGAATGGCGAATTTGGTAAGTGGTGGTGTGCTCAAACTCTGTATTGTGTGTGGCATAAGATATTGAATTACTTTAAAGAAAATAACTTATTATGAAATCATGGGGTGTTACATTCATCACCAATTTTGGAAATTGTGTCCTCACAATTTTAAAATTGGGATTGGGGACTTCCTTGAATGCCTCACATCGTGAAAAGTGTCAATAAAACTATCACTTTAAAAAAAATTACAAATGCCACACGAGATAATCCATACTAGGATTCCATCTAGGAAAACATGGATATAGAAGATAAACTAAGTGTCAAGTTCTGATGCAGAGTGATAGAAAACAAGACCAGGAGAAGGATAACAACAAGAAAACAACAAACATGTGATGGGTTAAACGATCATGAGATTCCTAGTTGGAAAAGTAAATGAACAATGTTTTTTGTTTTAAATTTCATTTCACAAAGTTGAGGAATTTATTTATAAGATTGACTAAGCACATAAAGAGATATACTTACTTTTTAAGTAGAGTTTCATCCTTTAATAAATTTCAACCACTAAATCATCTTTTCTCCAAATGATGAGTATTCAAGATGACATAGTCACACCTGAAGGGCTAGAATCTAATTCTAAAGAATCACACAATCCAGAAAAGAGAAACTATATATTTCCCTTGTCTTTAGAGATTATTTAAAACCAAATGGTTAGTAGCAGACCAGATTATACCCAAAACAGATAATCCTTTATAGAAATAAATACAAATCTTAATTTCCACAATTGAATAAACAATACCCAAAGTTCAATAAAGACCATTCAATAAGCATTTTTCCTTAAAATCCATCAATATAATCCAAACTAAAACTAAAATATAAATCTCATAATAATTTAATCACATATTATTTCATAGTAAATCTTAACATTTATCTCTAAATAACATCAACTACTCTTATAATCTCATACATAAGTGTAATTAACCAAATAAAATATTCTCTATGATAGTTTAATCATTTAAATTAATAACTTTAATATATATAACAAAACAAAGATTCTTCCTAAAGAAAAAAACTTTCTTTTCTCCCAAAATGAAATTCCATTGTATTCTATTTTCCTTAGGCATATAGTGTTCCCAACAGAGCGCACGTCTTCCAAAAAAATATTTATAACTTAATAACAAAATCATTTTTCTATACTAAGGATATCCATTTGATAAAACATAAGATCCCAAATCAACTTATTATAGATCAATAAAATCATTTAACTAAAAAAATTAGTCACACTATTTAGGGAATTCACGTAATCTAATGGTATGTGATAAATCCCAATAGCACTCTGGTTGTGAGTTCGATTCCCACTGCTTTGTCCAATGCGACGGGTTGTCAAATGTTCTACGTGTTTTCCTTTTTTAGAAACTATATTTTATAACATTCCCTAAATGAGATAAATTCCTCAAAATAACCACAACATAATTTAACCACAAATTTTATCTCATACCTTTCATTTTCATCCCAAAAATAAATAACATGTAATTGCCTCAAATTCAAGGATCATATAAACCCAAATGGTTATTTAAAACTATATCCACAAAAGAAAAGATTATTCATCCTCAAATAGAATTTTCACGTAACAAACTGCATGGTTAAAACTTACAAGAGAATAGTCTTCCAATATAATCCCACAAATAAAGATCATCAATACTTTTAAACATTTATCCCTCCATTTATCTCCACATAGGTTTTTCCTTGACCAAGAGGTTATCCTATAGAATAGGGAATTGGCTCGGGTAATGCCAAGGTTCCTTAAATTTAGAGCAACTGATTTTAATTGGATTCTTTGGATCATTTTTATTTTCTTCCATAGTACTCTTGATTTTTCCTCGGCAATCCTCTAATTTATGTCCTTATTTCAAACACATAATTTATTTCTTTATTCCATTGAGACACTTTCCTAGGTGTCTCCTTACACATTTCTGGCATGATTGATATTGAGATTTCTTTTCTCTAGGGTTTCCACTACTATAGCTCTAATCATTCTCTTCCATTCTCTTCTTTGTTACCCAAATACAGATCATTATTACATAACATTGGCATGATATAAAGAATCATGTCCTGAATTACCAATTAGTTTAGTAGCCTTGGAAGTACTAGATATATACATAAGTTTTACATTACATCATGAAATAGAAAAAACAACATTTTTCCCCCTTTGAACACTCTTATATACCTTATCATGTTACTGGAGGTTAATAATAATATAATTCTTTTCATCCTAGGAAAAATAAAACATAAGAATGTTGTGAGCTCAGATGCTTAGTGAAGATAACAATATAGTGGAAACTACCAAAAACAACCATAAACATTTAAGGAAATGTATAAGACTATAACACAAGACTTTTATACTTGAACTTCAGCATAATATGGAAAAGATAAATCAAATAATTCCATTTTCATATTCCCATTGATATTCTTCTAGTCGAATAATCACCTATAATATCGATAGAAAATTTCATAATGATGGAATGAATAATGCTAGATATCATAACTACATAGTCAAGGCATCGTTCAAACACTACAAATAAGATTTTTTCAAGGCCTTATTACAAGACACTAGTTTGTCTCATGAGACCTAATGATTCATCAAGGAGCTATAGAGGGCTCCAAACGCCACTTACACAGTCCAATTCATTCCTCATATGAAGAGGTTGAATCATAATCTAAAAATTCTTATCAGAACTAGCATATGAAATGTCAATATTTTAACCACAAATAATGAATGGTATAAAAATATCACATACACCATCAAACATAACACATTCAATAAAATATGGAAAATATTATTATTATAAATCAACCTCAATAAATAATAATGAAGTATATTGACATAGATGAAAATAATCAGTAAAACTATTTAACAGAAAAACCCGTATTTTCTTGAAAACATTTAAAAGTATCACTACTTATCAAGAAGGTATTAAAAAAATATTTTTGAATCAAAGTGTATCATACCACTTTGAAACTTTTAAATTTAATTTTAATTTTAAAACATTCATGTTTGTATAAATAAATCATTAAAACCATTTTTTAAACATGGGGATTAATGAGAAAGATTTTGAAGAGTAAATCTCTAAAACAAATATTATATGATATTTTAGTTAGAGATCCAAACAAATTAATAGATTTGATTACTAATAATTGAGGTAATAAAATATTTATAATATCATGATAATAAAGGGATTCATGATATACTATGTCAAAGTATAGTATATACACCATATAAAAGTGAATTGGTGTATAACAACAAATAAGTCACAATTGAATGTAAATTGAGTTAAAATCCATAATAAAGAGAGTATACTTAGGTTAAGGATAAATCAATGAAATAATTATCTTCAAAAAATATAAATACACTCAATATTATTGGATATTCATTGTAAATCAATCAGAGTACATTTACACATATTCTTGTAACAACGACACCAATGACTTGGATGTTAAACTTAATGAATGAAAATTGAGTTAAGATTACTCTGATCAAGTCCATATCAATGACTTGAGAATTTATCAATGGAGTGATTTTTTTATCACAAGTATATCCATAAAAATGGGAGTGTAAATTTCGACATAAATAAATAAATAAAGATTTCATACATAATCTTGGAGTAAAATAATCAATGTAGTTTGCGTAAAACCCAATGAGTGGAATTCGAAATTAGAAATTTCATTACTGATTTGGTAACATAGAAAACATACACCCCATGAAAAAAGGATCAAAAAATGAAGTTTTAAATACCCATAAATTAAAGTATATTACACAAGAAATAAAATCATGGTCATTACATACACCACAAAAAAGGAAATAGTGGAAAAATAGCAAGAATATTCGGGGAATAAAAGTGAGATGAAAACCCCTTACTTGGTATTTTTACTTATTATATGGTATGTTAACCTCATGTATAATAGTTAAATCATTGTTGTTAAATTATACAAGAACCAGATACATAAATATGATATCATATATGATCTTATAATATTTCATTATTAATAATATTTTAGTAGTATCATTGTTTTGGGTATTAACTAATTCGTTTTATTTTATATTTTTTTCTACCTAAGTCATGTCTGTAATGAATATGATGTATTTGATTAATATCCAGAATTATATTATGTTATGATTCATTATTTTTAATCATAAATGAACAATTATTTTTGAATGGTTATGATTGGAAATGAATCGCATCACCTTCGTGGAGACGGTAATCCGTATGTACGAATAAGTGACAATATCATTCAATTGAAGGTGAAATTATATATAATTGGATGTTATATAATATATAAAGAATAATTAATATGTTATATTTATTAATTTCATCAATTATACTTCATTATTATACCCATCCAAAAAATGAAGTGTTGAATAACAACCACACCACGACATGGGGACAGTAATCTGTGCATATGGAGGTATGGGGACATTGTCATTAATAGGATGGATATAATAATGAATATGGATATACCATATTTATAATAACATCAATGTATGTAGAAGTAACTATTGTTACTACTTTTGTATTGAAAAAACAATGAAATAGTAAGTTGAAGAAGAAGATAATTTTGAAAGAGGTGATGAAATTATTACCTCTTCTTTAGGTGCTTCCTTTTGATTTGTTCAAAAGGGATCCTTAGCTTATCTTTCAGATAAAAGGAAGGCATCTAGGATTAAGTGATAGTAGTTGGGAGGATATATGGTAAGGGTTTGGAGTATTAAAATGGATTTGGAGGTGTTAAATTAAGAGAATGGGAAGTTCCCTTTAATAGTAAAGGTGAGGGTCACTTTTGGAAAAGGTTGAAATATTATTTTGTTATAAACTCATTTTCGTTTTCTAATGGCTAAAAATAGATTTATTTCTATGATAATGTTTGTATGAGTCTAAAAACACTCAACCAATAGGTTTTAGATAGGTTTAGGTAACCATAATAGCCTTAGGTTTTAGATTTAACTCTTAGTTAAATATTTTGACATTTACCATGTCTCCTTGTATTTTTATATTATATGGTTAATAAACATACAATAAACTCCAAACAGAACCACAAGGGGTTAATTAATAACATATATATATAATTTTATAATTCCTTTGGATGAAAATTAGATTTTTAGAACTGCTATATAATTTAATAAAATAGTATTTGTTTTAAAAACTCAATTGTGTAAATTTTGAAACTGTTTAGTATTGGGTTTTTCTTAGAGTCATATCAACTTGATTATTTTGAAATAAGTTCATCAAATAATACCTAAAATTCCATATTCACCATGAAAATTATTTTAATTCATAATAAGTCTCAATTTACATTTGCTTTAATATTTATAATATAAATTATTTTAATCTTTCATTAATTAGGTAATTACTACATCATCATTCTGTCAAAATTAAATTTAACTATTTAATGTCTAAAATTTATAAATAAAATATCATGATGTAGAAAATAGTTTTATATTTATAATTAAAATTAATTGTCTAATTTAAATTATGTATAACCGTATATTAAAAATGGTTTAGTTATTAAATATTAAATGTTACACTTTTAACTCTTCTTTAAATAAAATAATAATAAATGTCATAATCTAATCCAAGTGGATCCAAAGGTTCATATTTCATTCCTAAGGTTGATTTTTGTCAAAATAAACTTATCTAATAGAATTATGACAAGGGTTAGGGTAATTATAATATCATTTTTACCATCAATAAAACTATTTACTTTTAACTATGGAAAATAAAATTCAGAAGAAACTATTCACTAAAAATTATTTTCATCTTATTAAACCTCATTTTACTTAATGATTTCAACCATGTCTCTTAGATTTTTGAAATTCAATACAAAAAATTGGTAAAATTGTGTTTTATGCAAATTTCCAAATGTGCCAAGAAGGTGGGTAAAAGTTTGTAAAAAGATCAGTAAATGTTTAAACACCTAATCTTATTATAAAATGAAGTAAATGAATTAAGTTGAATTTATATAGGAATAATGTATCTATTTTGACACAAAATAAGATAAAAAATTATATAAATAATAAATTTTGTTTAAAACAACAATGCAGGGTTTTTCACTATTTATCAAAAATTGAACGTTTTCAGAAAAATACCAAATATTAACTCTATGCTAATTTTGATATTTAAAATTCAAAAATGATATGTATTTCACCAAATTAAAAACATAGAAGTTTTATTAATTAATTTAAAAAATATTCCCATTGTCAAAACTAGAATGCGGGTTTTTGAGAAGTAAAAACTATCAAAAGATTGATATGTGTTTATGTACAATTTAAATGTAAAATTACTTTCAATGATCAACATTGGATTAAATAATAAAAATATAATCTAATTATACCTAGAAGACATTCAAATATATAATTTATCACTATAATTTTTTTTTATTAAGAAGGTTTTTCATAAATAAAATTTATTATTTTTTCTATTTCTCAAAATCTGAATGTTATCAGAAAAGCACCGAAAATTTATCCAAAGTAAATTATTATGTCTGTATACTAAAGAAGAAGTTTATTTATTCAAATTTAATATAAAAAAGTATCAAATATTGGATTTAAAAATGGTTCACCATTAAAAGACGGTAAAATTTCATTTTTGGAAAAGTGCTTCTTTTATCCAAAAAATTGATTTTGTTCATATATTATGTCCAAGAAATAGATAATATGGATGTTAATTTTATATGGGGTATATAAAATTCAAAATGCAGTTAATACTATTCATAACCTCTTTTTGAACTGCTGGTTTGGTTAGTAGTCGTGCACTTGAACTCAGTGTCGCGTGTAGCACAATCTATTGAATTAATTTAAAGAAATTAACTAACTATGAAATCTTGGGGTGTTACACAACACACAATAGTTAAACATTCCCTCTCTCCCTCTTTCAATTTATTTTATTTTCTTATCCTCCCCTCACCACCCACTTCCTACAAAAAAAGATAACTCTAGTATAATATACTGTAATTTAATTATGTTAATGAAATATCCACCACCAATTATCTTTCCTCCCCATTTTTTTTTCTAAAAATGGAAACATCATCTGGGAGATGTCTACTCACCACCATCGTGGATGATGATTTATCATTCTCTAATTTCTCCTTCAATGATGGTCATAAAATAATTATAATGGTTAAACAAGATTTCAAAATTCATAGTAAAAATTATTTATTTTTCTAGAAAGAGTATGTATATATAATATTAATTAATAAAACTAATGTAGTTCTTGATTACTGTAAAAATGTCCAAATAATCTATATGTTTATCAAAAACATTTATCTAATGAATCATCCTTGTATCTGAAACAATGATATATAATGACATTTAATATTTTTTAACATCATTATTATCATATAATTAAATTCTATAAAATTTTTATCATTTTACAAAAACATTAATTCATGTATACAAGTGATCCAATCAGGAAAACAATGGAAATGAACACTCCCAACCGAAGAAAGTAAATATCATAACTCATAAAAAATCCCTAAATGAACTTAATAAAATTATAATAAATCAAATAATTTTTAATAGGTACATAAATAAATTATTAATAAATTTAATTTCATTAATTATGAAATTATGTGTGTTGGTAGAATACTTTCGAACATAATGTAGGGGATTCTATATGAACCTCAATTTTTTTCCTTCGAGTTATTCTCTCTATCTCTCTTTATAGCCCAATGTAATTCTTAATTATTTTTTGGTACTCATCATAAATTATATTTGTATGTTCTAAACATGTGTACCTTTCTCAGTTTTTCTCTCTTTGATGGGATAATACATGTTTTATAATCTTCTATTTTCAATTAAACTTGATAAGAAAGTACGATTAAATGGAGCATCCCAATTTCTTACCCATTTCCTAGTAAACTCCATAATATATTTTAGGACAAAGTTATTTTTATAAAATCACTATTTTCATCTTAAAAATCGATTATTGTATATTTCTAGTTATATTTAAATGATTATTCTTTTGTCCTCTTTAAAAATCTATTAAATTTTCCCATAAACCTCACTGAAGTGGATCATTTCTAAAGATTATTAAACACTTTATCTACAAATTTAAACATTATTTGTACATTATTTATCATAATTAATTCCTATATTCCCTTATATATGTCTCAGTAAAATGTAAATCCACTATTTCATTGACACCATTATGATATTCCCCTTGATTATGCCTTATTTCCATCTTTTACCTTGTGTGTGGTGTATATATATTTCCCTTTTATTTATGCTCATTATTCATTATAGATTTCATTAAATATCCATATTTATTGTATCAAGGATATTATTATTATCTCATTCGCATAGTATTTTTATATATGGTGTTTTATTTGAATTTTTTTTAAATGGGAAAATATTGAAAATTCTGTAATATCTACTCAATACAGATATTTTAAAAATTCATATTATTCATGATTTAAATCTATGTATGAATAATGATTTAGACTTGATTTTATAGGTGGGACCCAGTTATATATATAACCTCGAGGAATCGATAGGTCTCATCAGAGAAAAGAGTTGGTGAAAACCCCTTATTGTTTGTTTCCAAGAAGAATCAAATGGGCTTCTACACAAAGACATAAACCATCTTCATGGTATGACTATCCATGTTCCAGATACATAAATCCAATAATTATTCATTTTCATTATTCAGTATTCTGGTATTATATTCCTTGATATTTTCACTGTGGAAAAATCAATGGATTCATTATCATTATCATTTCATTAATGGTTTGTTTTTTTAGTTATTTTCCCCTCCAAAATGATTAAGCCTTATTAACTTCACTTCACTTATAATTGATTAATGTAATTCTTACTAAGAATTTGGGATCACCCATTAATTTTTTTCACACCCCGGTTATGAAGATGAAATATATTAATAAGTTTCAAGGAAGAAATTTATTTTCTTTTGTTGTATATGTTTCATTTCCACTATAGCAAGGGAACCATGTATGTATCTTGCTCATCGGGATTACTAAACTCATTAACCATTGGTGATGTGATATATTTTATATATTCCATTATAATAAAATCACCCCATAATCGATACTACTAGGGTTTGTGCTATTATAGTATGTATGAGAGTATGTTTAGTAGAATCCTTGGGAACTATATTTTATATAAACCCTATAATTATGATAATTCCTTATAATTATTTTCTGTATCAATAATCCTGATTTTTATGATCTATCTGAGTGTGTTCCATTATTATGTGATGGTGGCTAATAGAAGAAACGGTACCAATACCCACAGAAAATATATGGATTTCCCCACTTAGAATCTAAACATAGTTAGTGTTGGATATGAGAAAATCATGAACATATTAGGACAGGTTACTTAAGTTATTTTGAATAAACATTATACAACAATTTTGGATCACTTCATGAAGTAGTATCCACCATAATTTTTTGAGACTACTAATCTAGTGGTAGAGGAGCATTCGCTCGATCCCCTTGAAATGATATTTCTATTGTTTGGATGTAATGAAACATAAAAGGTAGTATTGGTGGTATATTTCATCATAGGAGATGTTGATCAATAGTGGTCTTTGATCTAAAATACCAAGGAATAATATGAAATAAAAGATATAGAGTGGATAAACTTAAAAGGAAACATTCTTCGACAATTATTTCCCTCTTGAAAAATGAACCAAAATGAAGACAAAATCACTTACCTTAAATAAAAAAAGGAACAAGAGAGTTCTGTAGAGTATAAGGATACCTTCACAAGAGTATCAATGAATAGTATAGATTACAAACATGATTATAAATAAATTTATAATTTCATTGAAGGACTTAAGCCATGTATCTGAAGGGAACTAACTTATAAAATATTTTCATTATATGATGCAATAGTATTATGTTCCATTAAAATGGAGATGTAATTTCCATGATTCTATATTTTCAAGGGAAATATATAGATGAAGAGATCTTCAGATAACCATGGTAAAGGTGAGGGATCAAAAAAGAATAGGGGAATAAAGAAATTCCCATTATGTGAAAATTGTGTTAATAATTGTCCAAAGAAATTCATTAAAGATAGGGAGTTTATTATAAGTGTGTAAAAAAGATCATTGAGATAATAAATGAAAGGGGAATAAATAATAAATGAGGTCCTATGATTAATCATTAATGATATGTGTAATTATTCAAATAAATGTCACATGCATCGAGGAAAAATACCACAGATGTTTCCAAGGGGAGATGTCTAGGCTTATGTGATCACCACAACTGAAGTAGAAGTTCCCAATGATGTAGTGAAAGGTACATTAATAATATATTTAAATTCTTCCAATGATTCATTTGATTCTAAATCATGACACTATTTCATATCTACCATATATTCCCAAACAATAATGCATTTCCCTTTTAATTTAATATGGGAGTTTTTAATGAAAACACTTTTGGGAAGACTCATTGGAAAAAAATGTTTTAGGCTGTCACATTTATGACACAATAATGTAATTTAGTTACTGAACTTCTCATCATACTTGTGGTTAAATTTGGTATTATTCTTATTATGGACAGCATTTCAAAATAAGATGCAAATTTTATTACAAAAAGAAACAAAAATTGATTTGTGGGTAAGATGTAGAATACCTTATATATAGAGTAGAAACTTTATCATATTATTCTTATCAATATAACCCCCAATATCTCTACTAAATAAAATTAATGGGGAGGTAGTTAAAGAATCATCTAGGTATGAGTAAAGTAATATTCAAATTGAGTATATACCAATTTTACAAGAATATATTGGTGTATTTCCTAAGGAATAACATAGAAACCCCCCAAAGGGTGAATTTGAGTGTAACATTGATTTAATCCATAATGCAAGATCAATATCAACAACTTGTTTTATAATTTCAATTGTGGAATTAGTGGTGTTAAATAATCATCTATTTGAGTTGAGTAATATGGGATTTATTTTCCCTATTGTTTCACCATGGGGATCCCCTCTTCGATTTATTAAGAATAATGATAGATCATTGAGGTTTTCAATTGACTATAGAGAAATAAATTCTATTACAATTAATAAAAATTACTCTCTTCCTCGCATTAATAAATTATTTGATCAACTTCACAGAGTTAAATATTTTTTGAAGATTGACCATCATTCTGGGTATCATAAATTTTGAGTAAATAAAAAAGATATTTGAAATATAACTTTTGGGATGACGTCTGCCCATTTTTAATTTAAAATAATTCCATTTATATTGATTAATAAACACTCTATTTTTATGGATATAATGAGTATATAATTCAAGTGTTATCATGAATAGTTTATTGTACTATTCATCGATGACATTATGGCGTATTATAAAAGCTATGAAGCCCATAAGAATCAATTGTGAATGATTCATGAGACTCTCTAAAGGAATTAATTTTATGGTAAATTTTGCATGTATGAATTCTAAATTGAGGAAATTTATTTATGTGGCTATTTTATCTCTAAGGATAGAATCTCAAATGATCCTACACAGACAGAGGCAATACAATAATTGTATATAGCAATGAGAATAAATTTGGAACATAGTTTAGTTTGTTTATTAGTTTTCTATTGGTGTTTTGATCATAATTTCTTTTTATTTCTGCATCTATTTACCAAGATCACAAATAATGATGTTAGGTTTGTATAAAAAATCATGTTCAGAATGTTTTGAAGAAGCGAATTAAAGATTAGATAACACTTCTCTTTTGAATATATAATATGTAAATGATTCGTTTGTCATATGCAGTGATGTATTTAAGAAAGGACTAGGTTTTTTCCTTATACAAAATGATAACTTTTTTTATAAACATCTAGGTAGTTGAATATTCATGATAAAAATTATCAAGCACCTGATCCTGAGTTAGCATCCATAATATTTTCTTTGATGATATGGAGAAACTATCTCTATGTTGAAGGATATGAGATATATATAGATCAAAATATTATTAATTACATATTTACACATAAATAACTCAACACAAGGAAATGATGAAGTCTTAAGTTACTTAACGATTATGATTTCTCAATACATTACAATATATGCAAAGAAAATAATGTAATAGATAAATTAATAAGGAAAGATTATGGACATCTGAACCAAATAAGGATTGAGAAAGAATGTATATTCGTGGATTTATTAAAGATGTATGTGAAAAATTTTAAGGGGAAA
>CAUJRU010000335.1:600000-888855 GCA_963277665.1 Viscum album | reverse complement strand
CATTCATTGAAACGTTATGAACAATTAATAACCACTATTCGTTATTAAAACCTTTTTTAGAAATGATAAAATTAAAAATTTATTTTCTAAAATCCCATAACCATTATTATTGTTTATACTCAACCACACTTCAAGATTCCATGATTCTCCCACATGCTCCCCAATTATATTCTGTTTTTGAAACCCACATTTAATGAATTATTTTACAATGTAAGCCTATAATACCTACATCAGGACACATCCATGCGTGATCTCTGATGCATCATAGAAAATTATTTACTCAACACGCTCCTCCGGAAATATTAAGATCGGGGATCTCATCAAACACTATGTCAACTTCTCAAAATCCTGGTGGAACTTCTATGTCCACTTGAATGATATCCCCTTCTTGTTCAAGGCTATCATCAATGCTGATATCCGGGAGAAATCAGTCATGACTCTACTATAATATCCTCCCAACCCAAGGAAGCTTTTCACCTCCATCATGCTCTGAGTAGGATCTCATACTTACATTGTTTCCACTATGGATGGGTCCATAGTTACTCCATCTATTGAGATGGAATGTCCCAGAATGTGGACATCATGAATCCAGAACTAGCACTTTGAGAGATTCCAATAAATCTAATGCAATCAGATTATGTCTAAAACCATCCACATCTGTCTTGCATGCTCCTCGTTTGACTCCATGTACACAGGGATTTTGTCAATGAAGAAAACTAAAAACCTATCTAAATACGGCTTTAATATCTAGTTCATAAGTCACATGAACAATGTAGGGGTGTTAGTCAGGCCAAAAGGCATCACCATGTACTCATAGTGACTATTGTTGCATCTGAATGTATTATTCATTATATATTTACCATGTTCTCATAACTGGTGGTAACCTAATTGAAGGTCAACCATCGAGAACTATTGTTCCCCTCTCAGCTGATCTAAGAGTTGATCGATCCTTAGAAGTGACTACTTGTTCATCAAAGTCACCTAGATTGGGGACCAGTAATCAACGCCCAACATCAAAATCCCATTTGAATTCATGAAAAAAAAATACTGGGGCTGCCTAGGGTGAAACACTAGTTCTCACAAAACCCTTCCTCTAAAAATCATCTATCTTCACCCTTACCTCAGGTAGCTCTGTAGGAGCCATTCGATATTCTGGTGATGATATCAGTGTCTTCCCTGGGTGCAAGTCAGTGCAGAAGTCGATCTCACTGTTGGGAGGTTGTCTTGAAGTATCTTCCGGAACGATGGCCTCTTACTCCACTAATACTACTGGGAAGTGGAAGCTCACTACATATACTACTTCGAGAGTAATTCTATCCAACTCATGAGTGATTTGATTCACCATCCTATGCATGGTCCCATCCAATGGTGCTTAAGTTTCCTTTTCTATGACAAAGGAAAAACTCGTCCCATCACTGTGGACACACCACAGTCTTCTGCTAAATCATTAAATATGAAAATGGGATGAAGATAACCAATCCATCCCATGAATGAAATCCTAAGGCCTTGACGCATCCCTAAATAGGTTCCAAATGAAATTGTCACCTCCAAGGGTAAGATCACACTATCTACAAAAGTGTGTGTTCTTAGAGTCCCCTCTTGTTGGTGTCTCTATGATAAAGTGTTATGTCAACGGCTCTACTAGAATCTCACGGTTTCGCAGAAGATATGTGGTGAGGAAGGGATGACTGGAACCTATGTCTATATGTATGGATGTTAGGGTATACAAGACACAAATCATACCTCGGATCACACCCGGATTCCCTAGGTCATACACCTCGACCACAAACAGTTGTCCCTTCCCCTATCCACCAGCACCATGAGCATGGTGCTGACCTCCTGGGGTGGTGGTGGAATTAGATAAAAGAATCTTCCACCACCTACAGCTCTCCCTGCTCCTCTGCAAAGTTTTCACCTGGTAGCTCTGTCTACTCCCCTCTATACCTCTGCTCGACGGGTCCATCCACTGCCTCTCTATCTACAGCTCAACGGGTTGGACAGTCTCTACTAAGATGTCCCATACCCTCGCACGAGTAGTATAGCATAGTCTGAGATCCCTAGACTATTGATAACCTATCACAGGTTCTCCAATGATGTCTCCCATATCTTTAACCCTATTCATGATGTTGGATTTTTTCTGCCAAAGTCTGTGCACCAATCTGCATGCTGCTGACTACCGTTAGGTGCCTCTGTTCCACCAACAAGCTCTCAATCACCAATGTCTGCTCAATAACTCGGGAATAAGTCTAAATTCATAGGGTAATGACACTATCTGGGATGTCCCATAGTAGGCCTCGCTCAAATATTCGAAATCTTATGTACTGATCCCTAACCATATCCATCAAGTACGTACCGTGGTTACTCAACCATGATGAATAGTTAGCCACAGTCAATCTTCCCTGCTAGAGCTGAAGAAGCTCTGGGATATGCACTGCTCTCAACGTAACCAGAGTGAAGTTTTCTATAAAGAGTTGATCAAGATCCTCCTACGAAAGAATATCATCATCGTGAGTCTGTGCGGTCAGACTCCACCATCGTCCCGCTGAACACTGAAGAAGGATAACTACATGGATCACTATCTGGTATGATAGTGTCCTCACAATACTAAAAACTATGTTCACCACCTCAAGACAGTCCTTCTATTCCTGAGGGTTAGGATCACCTTAAAACTTGTGGGGTCTCTATATTTAAACCTCATGGAGTGTTCTCATCCTGCACCCCTCATCTGTAAGTACTGGAGGTACCACTAGCTGATCCACTTGTTGTGGTATAAAAGGTGCACAACCTGGATGTAACGCCTGGGGAATTGGTCCCTGTATCTAAGCCTTGTCACTGATGGGTTCATACTCATGATCACAATGCTAAATCCTTGTGGGAATACATCACATAAGCATCCTATAAGAAAACCATATTTTTCATAGTCACCAAGTATAATTGGAAAACAGACAGAAAGGATATGGAAAATACAACCCATTCATATATGATGAATGTACCAAACTTTTACTTCCCTACAACTAGTGTTTTCATGTACCGAGTCGAAATGAAGGTCATCAATGTCATGGCCCATGGATACGCTAGCTACCAACAATAACACCAGAGTCCCTGTCCTGAATGAATAACTTGAAACACTTTACACCGTTTCCACAAACCAATCTCACAAACTATTGGTCCTATGGTTGAACTGGCCTGCTATAATACAACTCTATCCTGACCCATCACAATGGGATATGTGCTGCAACTCCCCAAGCCCCCCTCCAATATACTAGAGGATGGTGACTTTCGCCGAGTAGGCATGTCACTACCATGTGAGGAATTTATTATGTAACCACACACACACACACATCTCCATGCCCACAAATGTTGAAAAGTAAAAACCAAATATGAACAAATTGCATGCATAAAACTAAATGCAACAAACAGAGTACAATGAAAGTCATGTGTGGAAATTGAAACTAGGCTAGAATCCAACCCCACCAAAAACAAGAGTCTGCAATTTTTAAAGTCCAACTTATAAGAACAGTGAACTATTAAGACTGTTTCTCATAGCCGTCGGAACAACTTGGCCAGTCGGGAACTCAGAATGTTCGGTATGGTCATGGAACTCCCTGGACTCCATCACAAGGCCGCTCGTCTGCACAAGACATGACATCTGACGACAAAGACCGTGCATGTGTTATTATAACAATACTTATAAGAGAACCCTGACATCCAAAAAGAAATACATAATGTAAGTGTACATTCAACTATACACTGAATTGACTACAGAACTTATAGCATGCGAAACACAATCTAGATACACTCAAAACCATGACTTGTGGACCAACGTCAAGTCCCACAATCGTATACCCCCCCCCTCTATATGGATTCAATTTGAAGGATCCATGAAACACTCATTCATGAGAACTCAATCCATGAGTCCAATAACTCTGATGATGTCAGTTTGAGAAGTACTATTTGTCGGGAAAATCCATGACAGATAGATAAACTCATTCTGGGAGAACACAATCTTTAGTCGGTAAAGATCATGATACATAGATGATGATCAATTTTAGGGCCTTGGAAGATTCCAAAACCCATCCGAATTCACCATCTAAGCTGAGGATCAGTGTCATGTATGATTCATAATATCGATACATAACTCTACATAGGTTATAGAATGGATAGAGGATCTCAATCTTGGCATCTCGAAGGGATACATGAAACTATCTCAGAATTTCCTTCTAAAGGGATCTTACTCATGTGGATGGAAATAATACCTAACCATCAGGGGACAAGAAAAGAGGGAACTAACACAAATGAAACATTTCTAAGGAACGATGGAAAAGAAGATGAAGCCGTGTTAAAGGATAGACACCGTGTGTAGAAGGGGTCACATGTTGTGTCTTGTGACTCTAGGTACTGCATGTGTGTAACATCACGAGTCAGATGGGACATTTCATGTATAAACGTAAGGACATGGCATGTAGGATGGGGCACACACATTGTCTGAGTAACTCGGGTTACCTCCCTATACATGGCCCTGTGCTTGTACATGGATTCAACCCTTGTGGTTCATCCGGTGTAACTACTAGATAGGGTAACCTGTGTAACATGCATCTTATGGTCGTGTGGTAGAGTAAATGTCATGTACTCCACCCCTTATCTGTGTATCATCTGAGATACATGTCGAGTCATATGTAAGGACCCATACACCGTGATCATTAGAGAACATGTTGTGTTATCTCTTCATGATCTTCAAAACCCTAGCTTCTATTGTGCTGGTCCCAAACGACGTGTTCTTGGGAATAATCATTTTTTTTTGGAATTTCTAGAAAACAATAGTTCTTCATCCGTCGTTGCGATAGATGATTTGTTATTTGATCTAGCCAATAATTATCCATGAAACAAAAGGGTTTTGGTTTGCATGACACATTCAAGCTTACTTTCTTGATTTTGAACCTCTGATCTATCATGAATTGGCATTTTGATTCACCCATATGAAGAACTATGGCTGAACGAGAACTCCTTAACCATGTCAATTCGTCTACCGCGATCACTGTAGCACAACCGATGCATCATCACAATGCACGATCTCAGTCTTAGGATTGTTGCACTACGAAATAGGGGTGCAATGATTCCTTATTTGTATCCCCTAAAACAACGTAGTGAACGCGGGGAAGAGGGAGGAATAAAACAAAACAAAAAAGGAAGAACAAACCTCCGCCATTGTTTGTCATGATGTTCATCCTCTCTCGTAAGAAATATTAAGCATGAAAAAATAAAATTAATCCAATCATTAAAAAGGAATCCCTAGTAACTCACACGATAAAGAAAATCTATCCTGTATGAATGAAAATTTGTGTGTCTACTGGTTAATAGGTTGTTCCGAGTTCATCATTTAATTAAATAACATGGAAGAAATAAAATAAAAACGTAATAATACTTCAAGAAGGGATCGTGCTGATGTCTTTGTCGAGATCATTCAACTCCATTTCCACAATGAATCACACAATTGATTCTACGTTGTTATTTGTCGGGATTTCTCTCAAAATATTTTTGAAATAAACATATATTGTCCCATTTTTCAACAAATGACCATCCTTTTATTAACCCATTAAAATTAGGGAACATGTTTCAACAATCAATTATGCTAGGACATTAATGGCTCAACATTGCTAATTCAGAGTCATTATGTTATGTCATTAATTATAGAAATATGTTCTACATCGTTTCCCTTCTTCTAATGTCCCCAAATAAAGTAAACTTTTCAAATTATTTTATTTTACTAAAGAGGTAAAAAAATTATCTTTTTCCCTCATCCCACGCCCGTCGAGGTTAGGCCCTTTCGTAGGTAATGTCTTCATCTATGACCTTACAGAACCCTAAGATTTTTAATACGAGCATCTGTTTGGAAACTGCCAAAACCATGCACACACTCCAACTCAATTAACATAAAACAATGTTCAAACCAACATTCTGGGATCATTGGGCCTCTTTATAATGTGTCGTCTATGTTCATAGTCTTGAAATAATTCCATATAATATTTAAAAATAATACACGGAATATATGAGACATAACACTGAGAATCTATGATCAACCTTTTATTATGTTTCTTTAAACCAGTTTATGATGTATGATATTAAATTTGTTTCTATCTATAATTATATCACCTGGATGATATAATAACTGTAGGGATATAGTGGTAGATAATGTTTCTTTATGAACTAATTATTTATGAAATGAAATTTTTATGAGTTTTTCATAATTATATAAAAATATAAATCTAAAATTATAATGGGTATATATGTGATCAAATATTCTCTGTTGATATATTATGTTCTTTATTGAAATGACTTGTTAACATTTTTAAATATTTGAAGATAGCACCAGAACTGTAAGCGTGAATTCTGCGTTGTAACAGTTAGTATCAATGTAGGGTTTTGAAATCATCGGAGATCAGAATGTCTTGATATGATATATGGATATCATTAGGGATTTAAAATATTTTTTATTATCATAATCATTTTTATTTAGAATCCATTTGTAGGATTTAAGTTTTTAATTATAAATGTAATTAATGATATCTCTGGAGACATTCATTTTTATATAATTATAGGTTATTAAATTCTCTGATTAAAAAGGAATGGTTTTATATAATAATTGAGGTTAAAACATAATAATTATATTTTGGGGGATGTTGAACATATTTGATAGAATTTTATATGAATTGTGTTAAGTTATTTTTAGAAAAAAGGGAAACATTCATGATGGGTGACAACCCGCTGCATCAAGGAAGGTCATGAGAATCAAACCCATAACTAAAGGGGGGAAGGGTTAATATCATAATAATGGGGTATGTGATGTCCCTATTAGTATAACATTTTTTAGTTAAAAAATTTGAAATATGTAGAATAAGTAAATTTTTAAAACAAACATCAAAAATACATCCATGGGATTGGAAAATTATTTCTTAGTTATGTAATTAATGTTATTTTGCTAGATTTTCACTATTATGGGAATCCAATAATGTTATGGTAAATAAAATATAATGTTATTTTGTTTAAGGAATAATGGTATAATTTTATTTTGGAGGAAAATATGATTTTATTGTTTCCTTAGTGGTATTAATAGAAATTACTAGCATATCTTAGAGATTATATGATTTGGGGAAATACATTATGGAGTGATACATTTAGAGTAGTTGATATATAAAAAATTTTATATTCAAATACTATGTCAAAAAATACTTATACATTTGAGTTTAAATCAAGGTCTAGATTATTTTTACGAATCACAAGGTTAAGTATGTTTTGAATTTTCTATGTTGAACTTTGGGGATTACTATTGTATTTTTTTGATAGATGTTGTTTTTCACCAAATCGTGTTTATTATTTTTAGAGAATTATTTTAAATTTTCAAAAAATTGGTTTTTGATAATATTTTAATGTAAGAGAAAAATATAGGTAACATTTTGTGTATTATATAATTCTATAAA
Source organism: Viscum album (assembly GCA_963277665.1). Lineage (NCBI taxonomy): Eukaryota > Viridiplantae > Streptophyta > Magnoliopsida > Santalales > Viscaceae > Viscum > Viscum album. Next base: position 881,380 of record CAUJRU010000335.1, on the reverse strand, counting down.
TTATCTTTCTAGCTCCACTGTCCTGAAATTTTCATTTAAATATTTATACTTTTATTAAAAAAAGCTGATTTTTTGGTGGAAAAGGGTGATAGTCCACTTTTCATGTCTGTATGTTTCATTATGTAAAGAGTTAATGAAGAAAATGAATTCATTAATTATAAAAACAATATCTTAATACAAAAAGTTTATCCATTTACTTTTCATACTATAAAATAACTGTTCATTAAACCCGTCATAGATTTATGGTTTTATGATTGTTATCTTTTTCATGACCATGATCTCTAACACTCAAAATAATAATTTGATAGTTTTTCTCTTTAATGTACATTATTTCTGATATTTAAACCTCTTATGTGTTTTCCCATGTGACCTTTGAACTTCTATTTCATTAACTAAAAGTGTCTTATTGAATAATCATTTTTTCAATTTGGGATTTCAACAATGGAATTTTGAACATTTATACACCTATTTTTGGATCCAGAGTTAAATTTTTTAGAATGAAATATATTAATTTGGGAGCCATAATAAATAGTCCTACTTTTTTAAATGTAATCCTTATGTTTGATAGCATATATTATACACTATATTGAGCTTAAATGAACGAATAAATATTATTATTAATTATGGTAGTTATCACAACGCTATTAGAATGGAAATAATGAATAATATTTACAAGATTTTGATGATATTGTTCAAATATTTATATATAATAAATTATTTTTTATACAATTAATTAAAATTGAAACTAAAAGCCTTTTAAAAATTTAAGGAAATGCTTTTATAAAAAACTATTTAATTGTGAAAATGTCTTTTTTATAAAAATAAATAATAAAATAAATCTTTTTATATTATTTTTATTAATATATATATATATCTATCTATAATATCTAATTTTATACATTAATTGTTTGTGCTTTCTAGATATCATATAAAATAAATCCAATTTTATGGATGAATGAAATATATTCCGAAAATGACATATTTGGTGCCTTTTGATGGTGAACATATTTTAAATAAATTTTTTAAATAATTAATAATTCATATATGATACAATAAAATTATATTTTTAATCAAAATATCAACTTATTTTTTGTTGGAATATTATGAATTTTTTTATTAGATTCATTTTTATGAATAGTGAAAAATAATGCTTTTTAATTGAATATTACCATTTGATCAAATATATATATAATTCTAAAATATACTTTTTATTAGTTTTAAAGTATTAATAGGTCATATTTCTATAATCTATTCAAATTTATTTCATTATAATCAATTTTAAAGTTATTATAGATGCAAAAGCTTAACAATCATTAGAGGGTTCTTATTCTAAAACCTCGTTTTATCATTCCATCAATAGGATTGATAATAATTTAATTAATAAAACATTTATTTTTTTAATTTTTAAAATTTTATATCATATTTTAAATTAGATCTACCAAATTTTGTTAATATACACTTTTATTTTTGGTCATTCTCAATAATATCCTTATAGATTATGTTACCAATGATAAGGGTAAATTGAGTAATTTTGGATTAAAAAAATATTATATGCCTATTAAAATATCCCTAGAACACTAAAAAATAATTTTGGCTAAATAAAATTTTCCCTTTCACACCTACGTTTCAAAATTCAAACATTTTATTGGAAATTTTCGAGAAATATTCAAAGATATAATTAATTTCAAAGAAGGTGACAAAATATAACACTCTTATTTATTATAATTATAACTAATTTAATACAAGTATAACCTGGTCATTTAATAAATAATTAATAGTCTATGGAAATTTATTATAATTATAATTATATTTTTAATTTATTTATAATATTTAGGTAAAAAATAATTATTTGAAATGATGAGACAATGAGGATTTCATAATACTTTTATAAATAGGAAAATAAAATAAATGATATTAAAAATATTAAAAGAAATATATTTTTAATTAATTATGGTTATCCATTATGTTTATAGATTAATATGACCTTTTAAAAGTGTATTAAATTTATTTTGATGAAATTATCATTTTGTGTAAAATTTAATTAAATCCAAAGTAATGAATTGAATCAAAATTGAAACTGATGATATTTTATGAAAATAATATATAATTAAATTATTTAAAAATCATAAATAAATTTAAAATGAAATGGTGGATATTATTTGGTCTATAATGTTATAAATTTCCCATTTATAGACAATTTACCCAATATAAGTGCAATTTTATGATAACATAATATTTAAAAATTATAACCACAATGAAAATTGAATAGGCTAATTAAGGGTTAATAATAAATATGAGGTTCAAATTAAACATAAAACAAGTATAAATTATTTTTCTTGAATATATTAAAACATTATCTTCTCTTATATTATAATTAATGTCCATTTAGTGGTATTTCTATAGAAAATGTATTTACAACAAATCAATCTCCTGAGAATTTCATAAAACACCACTCTCTTCTCTTATGAAATGGGAACCTCTTCTTCACTATTATTAACACATAAAGTATAATTTGGATTACAAACCAAATCCCATCCTAAAATCCCTAGAAACATTATAGATCTTTTATTTTAGGTATTTCACTAATATATAGGTGATAGTTTTTTAATAAAAGGAGATCATCCCAAGAAGATGTATAATTTTGAATTCAGGTTTTATGTTTATTTATTCTTCCACATACTTAACATTATTTTACACCATTATGAAATTATACCTCCGTTATTTATAATATAATTATATTTTATTATATTAATATCAATATTCCAATACATCTCCACTTCCATCAAATGGGAAAAAAATAATCATTCGTGTGTATAGGGAACTGCGACATTGGGAACCGATATAATTCATTTTCCATAACCATATCAGAATACACAATATAAATATGGAATTAAAGTCAATATATTATAATAATGAAATATTTAACATCATTAATAAAATATATATAATTAAAATTCTTTCCTTCCCATGAATGGAAAAAATTATATTGTTGTTCATGTGTACTGTGAACTATCACCTCCACAAAGCAATGTTATTAATTTTTCAACACCATATACCATGGATAATATATATAAATATATTTTATGAAATAATATGATATATATTATATTATTATTATTTTATAAAGATAAAATTTATATAATTTTTTTTCAATAATTATAATTAAAAAAGTAAAACATTACGCATTTTACGTACGACTTACCGTCTCCATGATAGAAACATAATTCATTTTTCATATCTATATATAATGTGTGGATTTATAAGTATAATTTTTCATTAAAAGTGATAATAATTTTGAAAAAATTATAAAATTCATTATTTATTAATGACTACTTTGACTGCTGAAATAATACCAAATTCGTTTTGGACTCATGTACCAAATATCATTAAAATGTCCTACGTGAACATAAAAAATTAGGTAATTGTTATAACATTATATAAAAGGAATAGTAAACCTTAATATTGTTCTATATGATGTAAATAATTAACATATTTTTATTATTTAGGAAAATAAGGAAAATATGTTATGAGTCAGACTCAAGGTAGGGGATTTCTATACTCAAATTTCATTCATCAAGTTATCTGTCTATGTATTTTTTTTATTATTCCATGATTATGTATTTAATAAATATTGAATGATTTATTTCCTGTTTAAAAATATATATTTTTTGATATAAATTTTTTACACATAATCACCCAAGGATTAACTTTCACCTCGAGGATAAAAACTTTTAAGTGAATTGAGAAGTCAATTTCCATTCATTTGTTTGAACTATTATTTTATTAATTATATAATTCCATGATTATGAGTTAATATACATCTATATTTCTTACGATAAATTTAAAATTTATTTTTTTATTTTATGTTACTAAAAATAATTTATTCATTCAAACAATCCTATAAAATGATGGGACACTTTCTTTGGGATTTATAGACTCGCTTTTTTTTCTGTGCGACTTTTATATATCACCACAAGATTATTTTTTTGGTGTCTATACATCCCATTAATATAATATATCATACTTATCCTTAAATTAATTTTTATTTACATATACATTTGATGATATATCCTTCACAGGTTTTACCATTCAAATGTTACTACATTTTTGAATTAATTCTCTCTCAATTTTACTTTTTTGAGATACATGTTATATTATACAACTATATTATTTTATGAGGTGTATATAATACGCTTTGAAATGTTGTATCATGAAAACACATAATTTCATTATTATTTTTATATGATTGTTTTATGTTTATAAAATCATGATGCTTATTAATTTAATATCCTTCTATGAGTAATCCTTTTGTTTATGTTTTATTCTTTATGTGAACATATATTATTGAATGTTTTCTGATGGGTGCACCCAGATTGAAGACTAATGAATTGTTTAATTTTTTATATCATCGGTTTTGTGTTATGATAGGGAGTAAACCCACTTTCATTCCATATCATTTTTATCCATTTGATATAGTCATGGATGTTTTCCTAGACACAAGTCTATATACTGCTGTATGTTATTTCCATAATTAAATGTTTTATTATTTTCTATCATGGCTCAATTTTTTGTTTTATTTTATTACTCATACATTTTTGAAAACCATATTTTTCATTATGATTATTGTTTTTTTCATACAATATAATAATTATAAATCTAAAATGTTATTTTTATGAATTATGTACCCTTATTCACTTATTATAATTTAATTTCATAATGGTTTGAGTACTCTTATAATTACCATTACAAATCATATAATATCATAATTTTATTATTCATTTAAACATGTTTATTAGGTAATATATTGAATGGTTGTTTTTCTATATTTATTTCATATTGATGACATAGATGAATTTTTGAAATTAGAAAAGTTTGTTTAATGAAAGATAATTTCTTTAATGAACCATTTTTTATAATCCCATGTTTTAAGAGTTTGTCCTGATTATCTAAATCTATAATACTAAATGGTCCTAGGGTTTGTAAGTTATATATTGTTTTAATTTGAAATTTTATGTTTTTTTGGGGAAAAATTGGGTCACATTTGTAAAGATTATATATTTAGAACTCGAACCATAAGTTTGGATTATAGGCAGTAAAAGTGCCTTGGCAGGTTTCCAAATGCTAACTGTTGACTTTAGGATACTTCCCCTAATTCCACTGATAAAGTGGCATAGATGGTCACATTCAAGTTGTATCCAGAATCACACCTAAATAATAATATAAATTGTCAAATTGAATAAATATTTTTCAAGCATGAGGTTTAATAATTATTAATGTTTTCATGATTACTTATTTTATTTCACGAGTTATTTTATAGAATATTATTTGAATATAATATTTAAAAAATATATATTTTATATTTAGTGATAAGAATATATATTAATTTATTGGTGAATAATGAACTCATGTATTATTGAATAAATAAATAGTAATTTTTCAAGGACTTATAAATATTGTAGAGGAATGGAAGATCGAGTTTAGTGGTCGTGTGAGAAATAATATATATATATATAATATTATTTGAATAAGTAATATTTAAATTTTTTTGAGTTTTTTTCATGTTATGAAATAATAATAATAATAATATTATTATATATATAGATATATAGGGTGTATGAAAATAATAATTGGGCATGTGAAACTATTATTGTGAACCATATAATTATACAAACCAAATTATATTATTTTTCTATAGGTAAAATTCATTTGTGTTCTTCGTATTTAGATATCGAGATAATCCTCTCAAATACATAGAGATATCCCTCTCTATGAATTATCCAACAAATACAGAGCGACTATCCTCCACAACCACTATCAAGTCTAAAAAGAATGATTAGAACCCATTCTTGATTTTGTTATTGGGGAGGTAAAAATAAAATGAAGGGATTTTTAGGATATGTCATGCTACCACCAGATGTTTCCTATGATGACTTTTTGAGGATTTGGGAAAACATGTGGATCACTAATTGTTTAAATCTATTCTACATTCATTGACTTTAATGATGTTATGATGTATAGATATTTTCAGATCTGACCATAGGGTAATAACTTCACCGAAGGTAATATTTTGATTTCATAAATTAATGATAAATAATATTTTATGATCCTCACGTTTGGCTATAACATTAATCAATTATATGTATTACTTGTGTCATAAATGAAATCATGTCATTTATCATTGTTTAATTCATAGATTAATCATCTACCATTAAAAAATATAAGATGGAAATCGGCCATCCAACACTACCTGTACACTCAAAAACTATATGTGATATCAGATATGTCATATAATTATTTATAATTATTCACCAGAGATTTATTTATTTACAATTGATTTCATTATTTTTGAATTATGGTTTAATAATATTTATTCTAAATCTTTGGTTCTTCTTTATTCCTCTTCACTTCACAATACTGTAATAAAATTGAATAATTTATGAATAAATTGGATGATATCACTCATAGGTTTTGAGGAGTATTGTCGAAAAACAAAATAAGTACATAGCGTATAACTAAGAGCTATAATCCATGTAATAGTATTTAATAAACCTAGAATTAATTAACAATTAATTCATGGTGTGTTAATTTACTACAAAATGTGAATTTAAATACAACCCAGAAGTCGACATGGCCACAATATTACACCATTTTCTAGAGTACAAACTGGGTATCTTTTGTACATTTACTATAGTAATTTGGGAATATATTGTCCATGTATCCTCTTACATATCCCACATCACTTGTTTTTAATTCATTCAGAGATAATAAGTCATTTATCCCTTATAAACACTTTATAACCAAATATTTTCCATTGAGCTATAACATGATGTGACCTAATTCATATTTAATGTATAGAAATTGAGAATAATTCACATCATACAACATAAATTCACATGTTTTTTACTCTTAACAAATTATGAATAATTGGAACATAATTTATTGAATTGTTCAAAACATCCCATCATATGTTTATTGTGGTAGTAATTTTTATATTACACATATTATGATGCAATATATATATATATATATATATATTTCAAATAAAAATATATTTAATTTTGGATATGTATATTGGTTTTAAGTCATATTACTACTATTACTCTATTCATATTGAAAAATAACATGCTACATAAACACCATGTGTTCTGTTGGGTAATAAATTTTATAATCTATTGTCAGAAATTATTTGATAATATATGTATTCCACATCCCACAAGAGTAATCAATATATGAATAGAATACACAATGGGTTGTTTGGACGGGTACTCACCAAACTGTCTCAATAGGACATTTTTTTGGTACAATGTTAGTTTTATAAAATATTATCAAGTGTTGTAAAACTAATAATTGATTATAATAATAAAATAATTTCAATTATAATTTGGATTATTTAGATGATTAATTAAATAAGTTAATTAATTTAGTATAATGTGATTTATCTTAAGTAATAATGATTAGAAATAAATGATAATTTTATTAAATATGTAATTTAGTGCTTCTGTTAGGATGATCATGATCCTATAAAAGTCTTTCTCATGTGAGTGGTTTCTTTTAATTTGTTATATAATTATGTTGATGTCCCACATTCTATCCCCTCACTTATTATGTAAAGTCATGTGTGACCAATGATTATTTTATGTAAACCACTTATCTAATCATTTGGTCCCCGTTCCCTATTTGTTAGTAAAATCATATGTAGTGGATGAAATTCCTAAGCTAGTGGAGGTGATTACATTTTGTAGTATTGGTGAAACCATATAATGATTGATACATAGGTGGACATGTGGAATTATGGAACAGAAACCATATATGGTTCTTGGGGTTTTTTCCCATGGTATATTTTTCATTTATCATCCCCTAGATAAACTAAAAATTAGTAAAATATCATGATAATACAACCCTTTTTATTTTATTTATTTCATATTTCTTGGTTATTTCATTATGAATTTATTTTCACAATCAGGTAAAATAATGAATTAATAATCATAAAAGGGGAAAAAATTAATTTTGTTATGTTAAAAATATATCTATATTTTGGCTAATCACAATAATAATTTTTTTTAATTTTAAAAACCATGTAATAAAAATAATAATTTTAAATTTAGTCATAAATGATAAAATCCTTCAATTATAATTATATTAATTTTTTATAGACTTTACTATATTAGTTAAAATTTAACCATAGTTATAAGTCATTAACAAGGGAATTTTTTGGTTCATTCAGTTATTTGGAAATTCTAACAAGATGGTTTTAGTTGAATTTAAATAGTTCACATCATGGGTAATATTGAAAGTAGTACGTGGTGTATCTAAGAGGAAAATATTTATGAAATAAAATTTATAATTTTCAGGATTATGGAATCCTCATATTTGTTCATGGGACTATGAGTAAATTTAGTTTTAATTTTAAAATTATAATTTTAATCCTTTTAAATTTCATGAACATAATATATAGGTTTGATTATGAGGGGAATATAAATCCATGGAACTAGAATTTCCATGTAATAGGATATTCCAAATCAAATGGTAAGGGATTTAAGGTTATGATAATATAGAGGGAAATTAAAAATATAATATTTATTTATTTGAAGAATTTTTATAATTTAAATTATTAAATATATTATCATATTATTTTTATAAATATTATTAAAAATTACTCAAAACATATTGTTGTGATCCATGCTTGGTAAGGATATCCTTCTCACCATAAAAAATTTCACAGAGTTGAAAATAAACATACATGGTATCCTAATCCATGAATTGAAATTAAATATGCATGAATAACATCATACTTATGTTCTAGTTGAAGAGTCTTGTAAGGAAGATATCTCTCTCAATGATATGAATTTAAACAATTATATAGATGTTTAGTATTTCATGCTACCATCCATGACCAATGACCTTCTGAAGAAACATGGGGAAATAGATGTGTTTAGCATGATGTCTCACCTTCATGTTCACTACAAAATAAAGTGGGATAAGTGAGATATGTGATATCTAATTCCCTATTTACAACTAATCTCAGAGATTCATCAAATATTGGGCCTCATGTAGTAAATTTTATTAACTACGTTGAATTCCTAGGAATATAATTGATTAAATTAGAAGATGAGTTTCATATAGATAACTAAAATTCCTCACTTCTTATGTCCATCTCTAGTTATATAGTTAATTATAAGATGATAACTAAGTGAAAATTTATTTCAAATCATTTTCATCTAATTGTAAATGTTGATAAGGACATGGTGTGTGAAAAACCACTCAGTTATTATGGTGAATAAAATAATAATGAATGGGGAGAATTTTCCAAGATTCATAATAAGTCTAAACCTCCGTTGAACCATCCTTCCATGCCGAGGAGGATTGATAGTTTGGGGATTGAAATGTAAGAATTATGTTTTCCAAATGCAATGCAGGACCACTAGAAAATGAACATCCCCAATAATCAAAGGGATAATAAATTTTTATTTATTATCATGTTTAATATTAAATTATTTACACATTGGTTGTCACATCTCAATCCAAATAATAAAAACTAGTAGATTCTGGAATTCAACTGCTGGTTAGGAGGATTTATGAGCAGGAAATACTGTGGGGATAGATGATTTATCATTTGGTTACTACAAACATTCATTTGAAATATAATTGATATTGGTTTCAAGAGAGTATTATAATATAAAAACTATTTAAATTAATGTAATTTCTCTATCATGCTTAGTTGAAAATTGTTCCATTTCTAAAATATCAACTAAAATTTGTATCTTTTACCAATAAATCATATTATAAGGTAAGAATAATTTAAATAATGGAATTTATGTTTTAAATTATAAAAAATGTATTGGAAATGAATGATTAATCGTGCTTATAAGAGTCATATAACACCCTATTATAGAATCACCCTATTGGTCTTATAAACAATAAATATTTGAAAAAACAAAATATATATGGTTATTTAGTCTCTTTTGAGCTAGTCCTAATTGAAATATGTCATTACTGTTTGCGATGAATAATGGAAAAACATACATTCATCATAGATATTAAAAGAAGAAAATATATTTTAGTATTTTTATACAATACTTTGTTTCAACCATTTATAGTAGAATATATAGGTGGATATTCATACATTAAAACATGTATTGATGAATTTAGTAAATAAGGATATTTCAATTTGAGGATGTACATGTCAAATTCCATTTTAAATTTCAAATAATTCCAGAGTGATTATTTAATTAGAATGAAGATAATGAATATTCAACTGGATTGATGTGGTGAATATCTTAAGAAATAGTTTCCCAAATTTTATGGGATTTTGTTATTCTATCTCAACTCACCCAACCATACACACCCTATTGGAATGGTTCATGTGAAAGGATGAATCATTCCTTGTAGGAGATGATATTGTTCATGATGATTCATATAGATAATCTAATCTCCTTTTTGGTATATCAATTACATTATTTAATATATACATTACGTATTGTTCCATCTAATGTGGAAAAATGAATTAATTTTTTGTTATGTAGAGGAAAGAACCTCTTTTGGAATACACATATATGGGTTTGGGAGGAATTTTATATTCCCTTCCATGATATCTATCCATATATTTTTGCGAATGATGTGTATTTTTATAGGGTATCCAATTAACAAATAAGGTTTACTATCTATGAAACCCCTCAGATATGAATGTGATTTTCAGTAGATAATATTTATTTATTGAGATGGATCACATCCCAAAAATTCATAGTGGGAGTAATATTAGCCTTGATGAAGTTAATTCTCAAGATACACATGATTTGATACATGAATATATTCTATAGGCCCTTATGGAAGAAATATTTCATAAAAAATTTATTCTATAAGAGTACTAAAGAGGTGAGTTTTCCGGAGATATATGATTTTTTATTTATCATTGTTAGTAACTCAGTTTTTGTTAATAATGATGAACATATATCTTACAAATAGTTTATAGAAAGCTTGAAATCTACAATATGTAACTAATCCATGACTTATAAAATGGATTCCATGTATTATAATAATATTTTGTTTCTCTTCAAAAGACCAGTTCGTGTAATGCAAGTAGGGTGATATTGTTTATTCAATTAAATATGTTCTTACAATGTAAGGAAGATAGATATAAATTAAGGACATTGGCTAAATTTATTAAAAAAGAAAAATGAATTGTATGCAATGAATCATTTTTACTAGAATTCATATTTAAATTCATTTAAATTATAATTTTTTATAATCATACCATTACTATAAAATATGGATGATGGATATCATAATAAATTTCGTTAATGGATATCATTAGGAAGATGTGTACATGCCAAAAAGATAAATGTTTGAGAATCTATGTCATTCCTAATGTATATATAAGTTGCAAATATCCATTTTCTTATTGATTAAATCATATAGGGAAGAAGAAATTAAATTCAATGAATCTATAAAATAAGGTTTTTCATTAATAATGAATGTGAACTTTGTATTTGAAAATGGTTATTGAGAATGTGTGGATTATACTATTATTAAATATTTTTGAAATATTTATTACTATAAATAACATATTACCCATATAGTCTACTAAGAAATAGCTGAAAACGTGATTCTCTAAGTTCGACATAAGGTAAGAATCATATATTTGAATGATCAAGATCATTTGTGATAGTTCCACGTGGTTCTTTGGACATAGTCTAATTGAAAAAAATGACTAGATGTTATAGATATTTAGTGTTGAGAAATCCAAGAGGGGATTTGTTCTAGAGTCATGTGATATAAATCATTTCCAATAACATTTATTTTCATAAATTATAATGAAAAAATAATTAATGAGTAATATCCCATGAGATTCAATGATATGATCAGTCATGTAAGTCATGTTATGTAATAGACTTGTTGTTGATGACACATTGTTCATTGTAGTATGATATAAAGATGATTTTGTAGAACAACATTTGTTCACTATTAATGTTATCCATAATTATATGGGAAAAGATAATGATATGCACACGATCGATGGAGGGGATGAGGATCTGGTCATCAAGATTTATTCTAATTATTATTTACAAATATAGTAGTATGAACTAAATTCTGATCAAGAATTTTTTTTACTCAAAAGAATATTTTTGATCCAGAAATGTTTTAAAAAATATAATTTTGATTGATTCGACTGTGTAGTCTGAGTATACAGTGACTTCCATTGCAGCTGAGTATGCCTCCAGGATATGAAAAATTTTCATGGAGTAAAACATCGTACCTAATAGTAGCCACCATATCACATTGTACTATGATAATATTGCATTGGTGGTACTCTAAAGAAAAGAACAAACTCTAAAGGTATCGACTTATGTAGAGTTCTCACATAAGAATACATGGTTTACCCCTTGATTAAAGACCTATCTCAGTAGAAGAATGAGTATCATGAGAGAGAAAATGAGCAGATGGTTGTTAGTAGTTAACCCTAGTGAATTTGGGAGTTTGTTGGACTTGGTGACCAAAAAACGTATTTATAATTTAAAACAAACCATTTCCATATTTTTTATTTTTTATAAACTTTTAATCACATAAATATTTCTCTTCTATATAAAATAATTTATTATAAAGTCTTAATACTAGATGTCACACTGAAACATCATTTATGTTCCTCCCTACAATGATCACCTAGAAGTTCCATGACAATATTATTAAATATATGATTCATAGCAAGATTAAATAATTTTATGGAAAAATATAATACATTGTATGAGGGGTGTAAAATCAAAGGACATTGAGGCCATTTTCATTGTATATGCCTGGGGTAATGTCAGGTGTATGATATTTTGACAACGAGATCTACAGTTATAAAGTCAACATTTATATGTTTTATTTTTTTCCTCTATCTATAGAAAAGTTAACTAATTGTTAAAAATTATGATTATTATTAATGAGTATTAAAAGTTGTGTACATTAATGTGTTGGTGAATACAGTGATGACATATGTTGTTTATGAGGTATGATACATTGAGTTCATCATGAGTAATATTTTATTAATGGAAAATTTAAGAAATGATTTTTTCATTCCGTTCAGTAACAGAAGTTGATATCTAATTTTCATCGAGGGAACATATATTACCAAGATAATAAATAGAAGTTGTGTCATATATAAAATTTCGATTACTTCAATTTCAGTGAATGATTCGTCGAACACATAGGTTGATGGAACTAGCATTAAAGCTACATGATTTTATATATCATGATTATGGGAAAATATTAAATTTTATCCTTTAAATGAGAAATTATATTGTTGCTTCATTTGATGATAGCTCTATGTTTCTCATGGAATTTTTCTAGACTCTATCCCATGACCCTCGGTTGTGTCACCTAATTACACATAGTTAGAGGCCAATACGATCACTCGCTAAGTGTATCTAGAATCTATGTTAAATAAAATTATTATTTAAAATATTGAATAAAAATGGTTCCCTCGTGTTTTTTTATAAATTTTTCATTTTTACAAGTTCAAATATATTTTTTCTACAGTAACTAGTGATAATATTATGTGAGACTAATATTTAAAAAATACGTATTTGATATTTAATTAATATGATTTTTATTTATTTATTGGTGGATACCATTTGGGATATTTATTAATTAAATACATTTACACAATTCAAGGTTTGTATAATATTATAGAGAAATGAAATATCAAAATTTATGGTTTTATGAGACATAATATACTAGAAATATTATTTGAAGTAATAATATTTTTTAATTCACGTGTTTAGAACATTTCAGGAAATAATAATAATATTATTATTAATATTATATGATTGTGTTTTTTTGGGACTATGTTTATAATAAGGGTGAATGTGAAATAACTATTTCTTGACCCTTATAGTATAAAAACCCACCAATATTAATTTTCAAGATATAGAATTCATTCATTTTTTACCAGGATAACTAGAGACAGTCCCCGTAGAACCATAGAGAGATCCCTGCTTATGATCTCCCTCTATAAGGGATAAAGATTCACCTCCACCACCTATCTCAAAACTTTATAGATAGAGATGAACTTTTCCTTGAAGCAATTCTTGGGGCGATCAATGGAAAATAATGAAAGTATTAAGATATTTAAATCTTGCACCTAGGGATTCCTATTGTGATGTTTGGGGGTATATTAAACATGTGTGGATCCCCAATTGAGGGAATCCATTCCTAATTCATATAACACAGTATCGGTATGAGAATAATTATTTTTCCAATCAATCAATGAAGAATGAATTTATCATATGGTAATTCTTTAATTTCATAAATTAATTATAGATAATATCTAATGATATTATTCTTTGGTTATCACATTTATATATAGACAATAATATTTGATTCAATTTTGTTTATCTCATTGTTTATTACAATCTAAATCTCAAGTTAATCATCAATTATGAGTTAAATTATAGTAGGTCATAGACTATATGAAACATATCCTACACCTAGAACATTGAAATTCTATATTATATAAACATTAAATTCTATAATGTCTAATAAATATTATTTTATAGAAATGAATATTATAAAATAGAAAAATTATGTGGGTTAGAATCCATTACTTTAGGTCTTGAAATATTAGGGATATGTCCTGGGAAATATAAATTTATTCAATTTTTATTTTATATAATTTTATAAAAAAATATATTATTTTATTTATTTTATTTTCATTAATATTATATTTTATAATAGTGTACTCAAATTCATTTTTGTTAAAATATTAATTTTGTAGACAAAAAAATTATTCATTGGGAATCCAAGGCTTTATATTCAAATATTATTAATCAATATGAAAAAAATCATAAAAATAAGCCTTAATGTTTTAGATAAAAGAAATTTTTTTAATTTTTTTGAAAACCAATTAAATATTTTCTTAAAATCATGATAACCATTTTTATAGAGATCTAATACAACATGGATTTGATGGTGGTGGAGAATATGGTGGGGAATATTGAATGAATATTAATTTCCATTTTCAGACACACCATCTATATATGGTTAACCATATTCTCTAAAACAGATCTACAATACGTAGAACGATTAATTCAACTTTTAATGAGTCAAAACAATCTTCAAGTAATTTTGACTAATTTATATTAATCTCAATTAACTAAAATATCTTAAAATAGTGTATTTTCGTTAAAAAAATGTTTTTAATGGAATTAAGAATCCCGATCTTAATTAACTTATCAGAATTCCTATAATTTCATACAATATCTTCTAAGTGTCAAGGCTTAAAAGATTGCATTAACAAGATGGGTTAATGATTTTTTTCTTACAATATGAATGTAAGAAAATATAATGGATTCGGCCTCATACATTATTAAGGTATGATATTCAATCTTGATCTCTAAAATGTTATTATTTACTAGAAAAATTGTGATAAATAGATGTATAAACCCTCATTTATTTCAAATTTAATAAATATTTATAAACAACCTCTCTATAGGAGTCACTCAATGACAATGAGCACTCCAAAAACTATAATGAAATAGAGCACTGTAGGTCGAATATAATGAACCTTGTCTCTCCATGATATATTTTTGATTCTATGTTGGGTGGATTCAATTTTCACATAAATACCCCATTAATACTCATCAACACGCAACTCCCAACATCATCCATATCAATAAGGATTCACATATAGAATGTGCAGTATCAATTTTTTTCTACCAATTTTGGGAAGAGTAATGGTATTATCCACATCATAATGGCATTTGTAAAAATAACCATCAATTCTCAACCAATAGATGTAATCTATTTGGGTGTCTACGAGGGTCCAACAACTCTGGGGAAAGAACCATTTTCATAATATCTAATTGGTTACACATAATGTGGTTCTTTATAAGTATCAATATATGTCAATCGATCAATTCACACATCCAATGATATAGTTTCGACATGAATAATGGTATCCTTGTATATTCCCCTCACTGATTAGAAGTAGCTAAACCATCATGGTATATTTTATTGATAAAATGCTTCATCAGGAAGATATTAAATCTTTTGAAATGTTACATTCATGACTTATAATATCAACTAGATCGTGTGATGGTTCTATAGATTATTGTCAGGATGATTCAGTCTACCCAACTCCGTATCCTACTCCACTACATCCTGGTCCATTGTCAATAAGTCATTTTTAATGTACTCTTTATTGATATGTCATGTTGGTACTCTTTTTTGATAACAAATTGATTCCTTGACACATTTCATTTGAGTACTTATATGATTTTCATTGTTCACAATCATCTAGTACACTTGAAATAGGAAATCCCCACTTATGTTAACATTCATCTCCTATGGAAAAAATCATAGAACCCAAAAAAATAATCTCCAAATAAGATAAATATTCATGTAAAATATATCCTATCTTTCTTCTAACTCATATCCATTGATACATGTGAAAAATACAAACACCCAAATACATATAAATAATATTATTATGGATGTTTTTCGGAACATATCATATGTGAAATATAAAAAATCAGTATGACAAATGGTTTTCTATTGACTAGGTTGTATGAGACATAATAATCTTCTCTCTAGAATGGATTACACAACCAAAAGAAACTTGACAGGATATTTACCCCCTCCAGGTTGTTTTTTCATCCTTTTCATGACACTATTGTTTATTGAGGCTTGTGGGACTTTCCTCCCTTGTTAAATTCCCTGATCCCTAAAATATGCATCAATTAATTTGGATTTGTACTCTCCTCTATTGTATGAATGATTATTCATTTAATTTTATAAAGTTTCATGCTCCACCATGGAATATAACAACTTGTTGTACAATGGTACATTATTCTTCATCAACAATTAGAACACCCACACCACTCGATAAACATCACTAATAATGGATAGGAATTATTTTTACCTCATATTGAAATGACCCCCATTGGTCCACATAAAAGAGAATGTGAAACATTAAATAAAATTTAATATCCATGATGAAGTGGTATTGAATGAAATTATATGATTCCTTCAATATAGGAAATATTTTCAACGAACAACATATGAATCCTAGTTAATACCACTGTACATTTTCTTCAATAGGGTATATAACCCTCTTTCAATAATGTTGTTAGGTATCCTAAGAAACATATTAGATTATTTCTCTCCATTCATCATGTTATTCTGTTATTTATCTATCATAACATTATATTTTAACAATGTACCACATATGTGTTCATTGCAATGATAATGTATCATTTTTTCATCTTGCATTCTCAATTGCTGACGAATTTTTCATGTCCATGATGATAAAGATCTATTACATATAAAACATTGAGTTGAAGACATGTCACCTGTGGAAAATACATCAATGTTATTTGGTATCCAAAATTCAACCAAACATGGATATCAACCATTACAACTATCTCTTCTGAACTAGTATTCCCCATATTCAAAAAACCAATTTTATCTTCTTGATTAGCCACGAAATACAAATGATAGAGAGTGAAGTCGTTTGATGATTCATTATTGACATCATATTGGGTATCTTGGTTTAATGCGTGAATAAAAATGTCATTTTCATATTTGGATAATATCATAACTTCTTCAATGATTCTACCCATGAAATCGTCATCTCTTATTTGTTGGTTATTTATTTGACCCATTTATAGTAGTTACTTTTTATTTTGTTATCTAGTGTAGCTCCCTTCCATAATTATAGAATTTTTTGGTGAATTTATATCATTTAATGACCTTCTTAAACTCTTGTTTCAGACTCTACATCATACCCCTTGACATCCTCATTTTTTCCAATCTCTTCTCCATGAAAAAACCACCTATCTATTTATAACATGCAACCTTTTGTTTGAACAGCTTGTATGATAGTGCATCTTCTAAAGTTTCCAGGGAAGGTTTTCCATCTGGGAATGAGTTACTATGAGAGAGAACTAGAATTTACCAATTGATGCTATGTGTCCATAGTTTTTGATTCACCTGATCTTCATCTCACAGAGTGTTACACACACCCACCAATTGATTCTCCAAGATTTCGAACTGAATTTTGTATTCTTCTTTAAATTCACCACATTGAAATTAATGATTCTTAAATTTCATTAACAATACATCATTGATCTGAGTAGTCTTTTACTGGAATATATTATCCATCATCATATTAATTTGATATGTTCTATTCTTTTGATGTACATGGTGGTAGATGTTGTGATCGATCCATTAGAAACATTTATTGATCAGCATCTTATTCAACATATTCCATACTTCATTCTTGGTGTAATAGGGGTTGACTTCAATTTTCTAAATTGGGAAAAAAAAGAATTTCATTAAGATTTTCATCCATTAGAGACATACAAATTTAGTTGTTTGAAGAATTAAACATTACTATTATTCTAATTGGTGGACCCCACATTTAATTTTTATTATTTGAATACGTGAGTATAATGTTGAACAATAGAGTGTACTGTTGAAAAAAAATAGTAACAAATGGTGGAATATTATACTATATATTTGAAAGAATACGTTTATAGATCAATATATGATAAAATTAGTTTAATTGTCTTATACCAACCAATTAAATGGTGATGAATGGGTATTAATGTGGTGTAGTGGGATAGTGACCAGAATCTCACTAGAATTGTTGAAAGTGATAGATCATTATCATATTCTACCTCAAGGGGATATTGAAGCACATAAAGATTCACCAATATTTGACCTAGAATAGGGAGTGTTTATAGCTATACTTTTGAAAAAAAATTCACCATTGGAATATCCATGATTGGAACATTTATAATGTAACTTCACAACTCAATTTTGAGAAACATGAAAATTATGGTCATAGAAAAATTTCCAATACGCAACATTGTTTTGAATCCATTCTATTTGATACAAATTGTAGTAATTTTCTAATCAAAAAGTTAGATAAATTTAGGGGGAAACCATCATATATTAAATTATAAGTAAATATTAAAAAAAACACCCTCTCAACACCAGTCTTACTTATATAGAACTATAGAGGAACCCTATATCAATATAACTCTATGGATCAGATTTGATCAACTAATTCCTCTTTAAATATTTATATTTACATTGTTTTTTGGTTCATGTTTAATAGATCTCCCCCACCAACCATAAATATACATACCTTCTCATGGATACCAATAAAAAAATGGTTTATCGGGTTTAATTTGTATCACCCATTGTTGAAGTATTCCATGGCTAGTGAAGTCAGTTCCCTAGCCACCTAAAAGTATAATCTATTAATTATCTATCTCAAAATTAGGCATAAAAGGATATTAATAGATTTATCATTAATTATCATTGATAATTTCGGGTGACATGTTTTAGGAATGTGAAAAGTCATAATCTTATATCTCCATATGTTCCAATTGTGTCAATATTCTTCCTAATTACGTCATGTGGGTAGAAAAACTGCATTATAATTGGATGAGATGTGAATCATGTTAGAGGAAATGTGATTTCTGGAACAAGAAAATGATATGGAACCACCTAGACCTTGATTATGGACTTCGTGATTCATATGACCGATTTTAGGTCCTTACTAATTATATAATGATGTGTCTGTGTGAGAAAGAAAGATGAACTCCCAGTATATATATCAATTATTTAGAATCCTCTTCTAAAGTAGGTTTCACTAAGAATTGGTGACCATATTCAATACCATCCTGTAACATCATGATAATAGAATAATAGAATTGCACATTTAGGGGTTTGGGTTATTCATTGTTGGGATTAAGATTAAATCAACAAATCCATGGAGGTGGATCCCAGGGTGTTTTAAAGAAGGTGAGGATAGAAAGAACAAATAGAGCTTGCACTTGAGTAATCAAAAACTAATGGCACTCTTAATTTCAAAACAACTTACAAAATCTGTCAAATATATTGTTTAATATCATTTGTATTTTTTTTAATGTTAACTAAATATAAGGTCCATTTTCTTGATTGTGCATGAGGGATGTATAATTAACTTTTTTTATTTTTATATATATTATTTTGGGACACTATTCAGATACATGTAGAGTAAAAAGGAATATTTTTATCACATAAATAGAAATTTATTATTCAAGGGAAATTATTTAATGATTTCTGGAAACTATTTTTTTTAAAATATTTCTTATGGAATCTATTTTATATTTATTATATATAAATGAGAAAAATAATGTCCAAAAATAAAGTTCCCCATAACATAATTATTCACCAAAATCATAATTAAATTAAAAAATAAATTATCATTTATTTGAAATTATTGAGGGTTATTGTGGTGGTAGAGGTGAAAATTTTATTTTCCCAAAATATTAAAATAAATATTTGTCTAAAATAGTAATAATATATATAGAAATCCATTGAATTATTTTATTATGCCAAAATTTATTATTTTCCAAATCATTAGCCTAAAATTATTATGGTACCCTATAGCCATTTTGTAAATGGGGTGGTCTGAAAACATAACATTGGTTAGTGTGTGGAATAGTTTAACATTTGATATTGGCCCTGAAAGACTTTTAAATTTGTGTAGTTATATGAAATTATTGTCTAATTTGTAACCTTAATATGAGACTATTATTGATAATTATGTGATCCTAAAATTTTAATGTTATCACTATTTGACCTTAATCATAATATATATTAGTGTCATATTTTTTTATATTTTTAAATATTAATACTAGATATTATATATTAATATTTTTAACCAAACAATTATCATATATATACATATATATATATATATTATCATTTTAATAAGTATTAATAATAATAATAAAAACTATAAAATTATAAATAGAGTAATACTATAATATTTAAAAATTAAATAATTCTAATACATTATATTAATTGTAATACCCTGACCCCAAAATCGTTGATCAGATACATTATTTTAATACATTTGCATGACTACAAGGAATCAGGTCCTGAAGGACTGATCTATTTAACAGTCATGGAAAATAGATTACACACATGAACATTGCATTAAAATTCATAACATAATACACTACATAAATATTCTTTCAATAAATACACTATTCCCATTGCATAACCCCACATATCAATCATAATAACCTTCTTGGAATCAGGGGGAAAATAAAACATTAGAAAGGGGTGAGATCAGATACTCAGTCAGGGTAAATAATTCTGCAGAAGCTATAAGATTTTAATGATTGGTGTATAATAAAAACATAAGCCTTTAAAACAAAAAACGTGAACATAATATTCATGATAGATGTCAAAAATTACCATATAAACATTCAAATGGACATTCTACTAGTCAAATAATCACATGTAATAACTAATTTCATTATCAGATAATGCATAATGGTGCACATCATAACCATGTAGTCAAAGCCTCATGTTAAGACTATAAGAAACATTTTTTCAATGCCTTGTGCCAAGACACTAATTTTTCTCATGAGACCTACCGGTGCATTGAAGGGCTATAGTAGGCCCCTGTCAAATACTACATCCAATTCATTCCTCATATGAAAATGTTGAAATATAACATAAACATTCATAATAAAAATATCATGCAAAATGTTAATACATTAAAAATAAACCATGAATGGTATAAAAATAGAACATCCATAGTCAAACATATCATGACTCATTCAATAAAATATGGAATATTTTATTATAATTAAATAACCTAAATCAACAATAATATCTAATAAAAGATGTTGAAATAGTAAAAAATGATCAGTAAAACCCTTTGAGAGAAATATACCATTTCCATGAAATAATCTAAAATCCACACAATTCATAAAGAAATACATTTAAAAGATATTATTTAATAAAAGTGTCTCATGACACATTGAAATGATTGAAATGAATTATCATTTAAAACATTCATGTCCATATAAAAATCCTTAAAACCATTTTGAAAACATGGACATTAACGAGAATGATTTCGAAGAATAAATATTTCAAAATTTTAAAATCATTTTTTAGTTAAACAGCCCCTTAAAAATACTTTTGAATACACTTTTGTGAATTAGGTAAATGGATAGTAAATATGTCACAGTAAATACATACACATGAACAATCTCATATAATAATGAGGTGGAGGATTTTACCATTACCATGTACATTCCTTTGGTTGAGGGTATGTTTAACCTTGTGTATAATGGCCATAGTATGTTATTAAATTATAATATAACCATATTAATATTTATTACTTCATACAAGATCCATTTATTACATTATACTGCTTATTTAATAAAAATTTCCATGTTAAAATAACATTTTGTGTAATAATCGCTTTCTTTATTGTACATGTTTTAACTTGTTATTTTTTATAGTATCACTTATATCATTATTTAATTGATTACAGAATATAAATCATTATATTTGTATTATATGTATTCAAAATATATATATTTATAATATATTGAAATGTGAAACACTGTTTACGGATATGATAGACCATACATACGCATAAACGTTGTGTCCGTTTTCATATCATATTGAACAGAAGTAAGTGATTGAGATATATATATATATATATATATGTTTGTGTGTTTTTGTATGTGTATTTACATTTGCATTATCATTTCATATATTACATACTTATTAATATTATATATTTTTATAATCATATTTTGTTGGTGAATGGGGAAATGAATCTCATCACATCGTGGATATTGTAAGTTGTATGTAAGCACGAGAAATGACATCATTATATTGATTGTGAAATCATATGTAATTTGATATTATATTATATATAAGGAATCATAAAAATTTTATATTTACTATTTACATCAATTATATTAATTATTAAACTCATCTAATAGTGAACCATAGAATATCAAACTACACCTCGACGTGTAAAAAGTTAGCTGTATGTTGCATGTATGGTGACTTTATCATTCATATAATAGATATAATAATGAATATTGGTGTACCATATTTATAATAACATATTATTATGTATAAGGTATTGTAGTAATTATTTTGGTATGGATAAAACCAAAAAATATGAAGTGGAAGAAGAACAGAACATTGAAAGAGGTGATGAAATAATTACCTCTTCTTAGGGTTCTTCCTTTTGATTTGAACAAACGGGATCCTTATGTTGGTTTTACGACCAATGTAAGGACTCTAGGTTGAAGTGAGGGTATTTGGGAGGATTTTTTCCCAGGGTTTGTCTGAGCCAAATGACTTTGGAGGTGTAACTTTAAGATATGCAGAAGTACCCTTTTATAATGGAGGTGAGAGGCACATTTTTGAAATGTTTGAAATATTAATTTATGATAAAATAATTTTCTTTTTCTAGTAGTTAAAAATGGATTTTTTATGATAATATTGGTATGGATCCAAATACACTCAACCAATAAATTTTATATTAGTTTAGGTCATCATATTAACCTTATCTTATAGATTTAACTCTTAGTTAAATAGTTTATCTTTTATCATGTCTTCATGTATTCTTACAATATATGGTTAATAAACATAATATAAAATCCAATAGAACTTCAAGTGGTTCATTAATTGTAAATATTTCATTATTTATGTAATTTTGTAGAATATTAGATTATTTAGAATATTATATCAGTAAATAATTTAGTATTTGTTTTAAATACTCATTTATGTCAATTTTGACAATATTTAGTATTTAGTTTCTGTGAAATTCAAAAAATCATGTTTAATTTTAATAAAATAAATTTAATCAAACCTAAAATGCTTTATTATATTTTAAAATTCGTGTATGGCATCAAAAATTTCAAATTATATTAATTTTAATATTAATAATATACTCAATTTGATTATTTTATTAAAAAATAAAATATTTAAATATTGTTGTGTCATAAATAAATATTTTTATTTTTTGTCTAAAATTTATAAATAAAATGACATGAAATAGAAATTTTTTAGCTTCCCAATGACTACTTATAGTCGAAAATATCAGTTATATAACCCCTTATAATAATTATTTTACTAAAAGATATATGTTTATGTTACATTTTTCATAATGTTAAATTCATATTTATAAAGTGTCATTTTCACTAAATAATGGCTCAATGGGGTAACCAAATCGATCCAAGGATGACCATGGTAATACATGTATCATCCAATAGGTTTAATATATGTGTAAGTGTAATTATTTTTATTATAAAATTATATTTTACCCTTGTTTACCGGATTTACCCTTTAACCGTGGTAAATAAAATATTTACATAAGTTACTATTCAAAATGTCTAAAAATTAATGTTACATATATAAAATATTTGGATCTACTAATTCCAAATATAGAATAAATTCATCCATATTCAAAATAAAGATGTTTCAAAAATTAATTTAAAATTAATTCTTGTTGTCAATCCAATAAAAGAGGGGTTTTAAGATGTAACAACCGTCAAAAGATTTACATATGTTTATGTAAAATTTAAATGTGAAATTACATCATAAGATATAAATTATATTAAATGATAAAAATATAATCTAATGAAACATTAAAATCACTAAAATGTTTAATTTAACATTATAAAATAATCTGATTCAAAAAAGTTGTTTTCAATTAAAATTTAGTATTTTTCACTATTCATCAAAATATGAATGTTATCAGAAAATTACCAAAAATTTATCCTAACTAAATTTTTATGTCCCTTTTCTAAAGTAGAATTTAATTAAATAATATTAAATATATAATATTTTCATATAATGGAAATAAAAATGGTTCTACATTAAAAGGCGGAAACCTGCATTTTTTTTAAATTACTTTTTTAACTGAAAAGTTCATTTTGTCTCTATAATATTTCTAAGAAACAAAAAATATGAATTTTAAAACTATATAAAATAAAAAATGTGGTTAATACTATTCATAGATTCTTTTTAAATGGCTAGTGTGATCAGTCAGTGTGTGCTTGAACATAGTGTTGCATACATCGCACGCTATAGAATTATTTTAAAAGGAAGCGTACAGTGGATGCTTGGGGAGTTACATTGTCCCGTCCATATATAAATTGAATCATAGCAAATTAAACTCAATATTTAAAACTAGTGGTCGGACATTTTATAATATCTAAGGGGCCTTTTGATTAATCTCAAAAGAAATTACTATGAAAACATTTTTGGTTTTATGATCCTCTAACTATTGTTGTAGAATTAATTTAATTCATATACTAAGAACACAAGGAATCATACTTAATTTTTCATGTAGAGTTTCATCCATTAACAAATTCCTACCTCAAACTCACCTTCCACTTCAAAAGATAAAACACCAAAAAAATATTTATCTCTATAGTATAAGGGTCCAAATATAAACACATTAAATTTAAATACTGAAAAATATTTATAATAACTAGGGACTTCCTATAGGTTAGTTGTAGGCGAATAAGCCTTGTCTCACTTCGGCTATTTGTTTGATTCCAACATATTTTTCTAACGCAACAGGTTATCAACTGACCGGTAGGTTGTCATTTTTCTAAAACTATAGTATTATAAAATTCCAAAAAAATTCGTAAGTAATATTTTATCCTTAAACTATACTATCCATTTTCTGACATAACCCATTCCAGTCACTTGAGTTATTAAAAATATTTCTATCCAATATCTGTCTAAAGGGTCTCTAAATTTCAAAAATCAATTGTAACATCAGATTCCTCAAACAATTTAATGATTCTCATATAATTACATATCGAATATATTATTATCTTTATCATATGAAAAACATGATGATAAACAAAAGTACCAAAATACAATCCATATATATATATCACATTATTATTTCATCCAGGACATAATTATTGAATCAAAAAAACCCAATGAATTAATTATTCCTGTACAACTGTAGTAACAAAAAAATCATTACCTTGATCCATTTGATTTTTCTATGTTATAATTCATTGTCACATTGGACTATCATTTTCTTAATGTCCCATATATTTAGATTTATAATAATGCACAACTTCATTCTTTCCCTTACAACCATGATCCTGATGACCATTTTCTCCAGATTTTTAATAAACTCTCATTCCTCTTAGGAAAGTACTAGGGTAATTATTCCAACAATTATCACATACGGGAAAATAATTATTTCCCTTTTTTGTTTATCTGTATCTTGTTCCATTGTTCTCTTCTTCTCTTTCGTTATATTGATGTCAAAATATTTGAAGAATTCCATTTCGTTCTTGATATCACATGCGACTATAACTTCATACTATGAGAAGGATTGTGAGTCTAATACTCGACAGATAAATGGTTTTAATCCATCAACAAATCGATCAATATTACCTCTTGGGTTATATCTATAGACTTTAACATGCCTTTCTATCCTTCTTATGTTATCCTCATACATTGAAACATTATAATCCTTCTTTTTCCTCGAGAATAGAAATTGTGCTTTCAAATCATCTCGTTATTCATGAGGAAATTATTTCTCTAGAAAAACTTCATCAAACTCCCCCTATTGCATATTTTTCACATCTTCATCCTCCTTTGAGTTTTGAATTAATGACCACCATTGATCCGTATCTCCATAGAGGCGATAAACATTTTTGACAACCTTTTACCTTTCACTAATTCCCAGATTAAGAAATATTTTCTCTAAGGTACATATCCACTACTCAGCTACAAAAGGATTTTCATCCACATTGAACATTTGTGGTTGTTTCCCCACAAAGCAGTCTGACATTGATCCTCTACATTGTGGATCAGGGTGCTCCATATGGTATTGTTATTATTCATAACATGAGTGAGTTGTCCCATTATAGATATAAGTTGATCACCACCAGCTGTATCACCATCTCCACTATAATTATGTTAATTATGAAGAAAATACCTATATATTTTACATGTGTTGATATGGTTTCCATTCCTTCCATTGGGAGCCATTTATATACAATGGAATTCACTTGGATTGTTTATGTATCACAATGAATAATTCCAAACTAGTAATATACAAAAAATAAATATAAAAATTAATGCATATCTAAAATATAATCATAAATATGGTTCCCTTGATGTCATATTTTCTCACAAATCCTTAATAATGGTTTGTAAAGAAACTATTAATTATCCTAAGCATATCCCTCGGGAGTGTAAAACAAGGTGTATAGTAAGGCCTATTTCCTTGTAATAGGATACCCTTGGTCAATCCAAAAACATTGTATTGAATATTTTACTCCATGGTACATGTGTTCCAGAACCACACCCAGTAGTATTATCCGTACAATGATGTATTTCATGGAAAACCCACATAAAATCTATATTACCAATAAATTTGGATGTTTTTTATACTAATCCTTAAAGGTTATCTTGGGTTAATGTTTCCTAGTAAGGGTTTATCTAAATCTATTTCCATGGTTATTGCTAAACTTCCTCTGATACCAACTGTAATGCTCTGACCCCAAAAGCTCAAAGGCGATGCATTATTTTAATACATTTGCACGATTACAATGAATAATGTCTCGAAGGACCAATCAGTTTAGAAATCTCAGATAATTTATTACTTACATGAATAGTATAATATAATTTCTACCATAAAACATTTCATAAATATTCCTTTTATAACTCTATTATTCTGTTAGCTTAACCCTTAATATTAATCATAATAACCTTCTTCAAATCCTAGTAAAATAAAACATTAAAAATGGGTGAACTCAAATGATCAATAGGTTTAAATAATATAGGGGATGCTATAAGCTTTTAGGGAAAGATGTATATTAAAAACAACTTCCTTTTAAACTTAAAACATGAACATAATATTATAGAAATAAGTCAAATATTACCTTATAAACATGCACATAGATATTATACTACCTGAATAATCACCTGTAATATGAAATTTAATAATTAGGAAATGAATAATTTCATACATCATAACCCCATTGTCATGTCCTCAAGCCAAGACTAGAAAAAAAATCATTGCCTTGGGCGAAGAAACTGATTTTCCTCATGAGACCTATTGATGCATTGAGGGGATATAGTAGGCCCTGATCATCACTTACTATTTCCAATGAATTCCTTATATAAAAAGAATGAAACAAACCATAATTTTTTTTATTAAAACTAGCATATGATATGCTAATACATTAACAATAAACCATGAATGGTATAAAAATAACGCATCCACAGGTAAGCATATTATAGCTCATTCAATACAATATCTAATATTGTATTATAATTAATATACCTCAATAAAGATTAATATCTAATAAATTATGTTGACATAGTTGAAAATGACGAGTAAAACACTTTGACAGAAGTATTGATTTTTCATATAATCATTTAAAAGTCACAAAATATAAAGTAGAATTCAATAAAAAGATATTTTTGAATCATTGTTTCCCATACAAAATTAATGATTTTTAATGGAATTATCATTTTAAAACATTAATGTCCATATTAATAAATCCTTAATACCATTTTAATAACATGGATATTAATGAGAAAAATTTAAAACTATAAAAATTTAAAACATTTAAAATGATTTTTTAGTTAAAGTGTCCCTTAAAAAATACTTTTTCAAACTATTTTATGAAACATGGACATTTAATATAAATATTTCCCAGTAAATGGTAACACATGAATAATCTCAGATAATAATGAGATTCAAGAATTAACCCTTACTTGGTACTTTCCTTTGGTCGAGGGTATGTTTAACCTCTTGCATAAAGACCATATTATGTTATTAAATTATACCAGAACCATATTAATATTTATTATTTCATAATTGATTAATTTTTGACCCTATACTACTTATTTAATATTAATTTCAATGTTAAAATAACATTTCGGGTAATAACCTCTTTTATTATCATACATGTTTTAACTTGTTATTAATGATCATGTCACTTATGTCGTGTCTTAATTGCTTCTAGAATATGAAAAAATATTTATGTATCATATATATTCATAATATAAAAATATATAATAGATATAAA
Organism: Viscum album; assembly: GCA_963277665.1. Taxonomy (NCBI): domain Eukaryota; kingdom Viridiplantae; phylum Streptophyta; class Magnoliopsida; order Santalales; family Viscaceae; genus Viscum; species Viscum album. The sequence goes on along the minus strand of CAUJRU010000335.1, from coordinate 852,503 downwards.
TATAAAACACCATTTATGAAGACATTAGACTGTATATACACATAAACGATGTTTCTGTCTTCATATCGTATTGAAAAGAAGTAACTGAATGATATATATATATATATATTCAAATAAAAATATTATTCCATATATTACATAATTGATAATAATATAAATTTTTATAATCATTGTGAAATGGTGAACGTGGAAATGAATCTCATCGCGTCATGGAGATGGTAAGTCGTAAGTACGATCGAGACACGGTATAATTATATTCATGATGAAATTATTTGTAATTTGATATCATATTATATATTCATAATAATTATAATTTTACAATTACAATTTAAATCAATTTTACCCAATATTATACTGATCCAAATAATGATATGTTGAATAAAAAACTACACCATGACGTGTAGACGGTAAGCCTTACGAATGCATGTAAGGCGACTTTGGCATTCATAGAGTTGATATAACAATAAATATGGTAGTAACATATTTATAAAAAACATATATGTATGTATATTTAACAATAGTTATTATTTTTCTATGGAAACAACCATGAAAGAGGAAGTGGAAGAATAAAAGAACATTGAAATATGTGATGAAATAATTACCTCTTCTATGGGATCTTCCTTTTGATTTAACAAAATGGATGTTAAGGTTGGTTATCTGATCAAAGTAAGACTACTAGGTTTAATTGAGGTTATTTGGGATTATTTTAGATCAGGGGTTGGCCAAACCAAATGGCTTTGGATGTGTCAATTTAAGAGAAGGGGGAGTACCCTTTTATAAAGGAGGTGAGAGGAACTTTAAGAAAAGATTTAAATATTAATTTTTTATAAAATAATTTTCATTTAATAATATCTAAAAATGGTTTTATTTAGGGGATAAGATTTTTATGGGTCTAAATATGCTCAATATCATTTTTTAGATATGTTTTGGTCACCACATTACCCCAAATTTTAGATTGAACTCTTTGTTAAACAGTTTTACTTTTAACATGTCTTCATGTATTCTTAAAATATATGGTTAATAAATATACTATAAAATGATAATATAACCTCAAGTGATTTTTTATGATATATATATAATTATGTAATTCTTTCTTCCAACTAATATATGTTTAGGAATATTATATAATTTAATAATATAGTATTTTTTTAAAAACTCAATTTCAACAATTTTTTCACTATTTTGTATTTTGTTTTTATGATAGTCATAACATCATTATTACTCTATAAAAAATACATTTGATCAACCCTAACATTACATATTCACCTATAAAATTATTTCACGGAACAAAAACATTCAAATTATATTTATTGTAATATTTATAATATCCATTATTTGACTGGTTCAATAATAATGAAAACACTACATCATTATTGGGTCCTAAATAAATATATTTATATTATTTATAAAAAATATAAATAAGGAAACATTATATAATAATTTTTTTTAATTACAATTAATAATTATGGTAAAAAATTTCCATTATATAACCCCATAAAAATTTGTTTTACTAAAAGATATATATTTATGGTATATTTTCCTTAACATTAAATAAAATTTTTAAAGTGTAATACACACATACATGTTGCTCAATGGGGTCCCAAAATCTACCCAATTATTCCCATGGTCATAAATGTATCATAATATTTGGTTAGGACACATGTTAGGGTAATTTAATATTATTATAATATTATTTTTTACCTTTGTTTACTGGATTTACCTTTTAACCTTGCTAAATAAAATATTTACAGACATTACTATTAAAAATGTCTAGAAACAAAATTTACCATTTTACACAATTTGGAACTCCTAATTCCAAATATGGAATCAATTTTATCAAATTCAATTTATAGAAATTCCAGAAATTATTTTAAAATCACTTCTCGTTGTTAAAACCAAAAAGCGTGTTTTTAAGAAATAAAAACTATCAAAAGAATAACTTGTTTTATGTACATTTTAAATGTAAAATTACATACAATGATCTAAATTATATTAAATGATAGAAATATAATCTTATGACACTTTAAAACCAATCAAATATATCATTTAACACTATAAATTATATTTATTAAAAAAATTTGTTTTCAATACAAATTCAATATTTTTCATTGTTCATCAGAATGTGAAAGTTATGCGAAAAGTACCAAAAATTTATCCAAATGAAAATTTTAAATCTCATTTATAAATAATAGTTTCATTTCATGAAATAGAATATATAAATGTTTCAAATATTGGATTTAAAAATCGTACGCCATTAAAAGGTGGAAAATTGTAATTTTTTTGGAAAATACTTCTTTTAAATGAAAAATTGAATTTTTCTTAAAAATATGTCTAAAAACCCAAAAATATTAATTTTAAATTTATATAAAATAAAAAATTTGGTTAATACATTTTATAATTTCTTATTAAACAGCTATTTTGATAAGTCATGGTCTGCTTGAACTCGGTGTCGTGTACATCCCATGCTATTGAATTATTTAAAATGGCAGCGTATTATGGAATAATGGGTTATTAAATTAATATATTCCCATAAAAAATATTATTATTAGTGAATATACTATGTTTAATTTAATTAAAAAATATTTTATTTTATTCTCTTAACTCCAAAAATACCATGTGTGTTGTAGTTGTCCGGATGACATGATATACATCTACAATAAGATATTAGGTTTAATTATAACTATATTAGGTATCCACATAGTCTAATTATAACCCATGGGGACTGGAAGATGAGTTTGAAGTTTTCCGACCTCTTAATGAAAGTGATTCTAACACCCATTTCATTGTGTACCAAATTGTAATTAAATTTTTGCAATAAATTTCTATTATCATGGTACTATGTTCCTGAAATGGGTAGTTTCCAAAAAGTGATAGTTTTAAAAAGACTTATTCAATGTTTTTTGTTATTAAATATTTCAATGAATATATTCCATTTAATTTGAATTTTTCTTCACCTTTCCACGAACTTATTGAATATTAATTTTATTATGAGTAATTTTCTTTAACATGCTCATTTCTTCTAGGTAAATTTCACACAATATATTATTATAGGAGTCATCCCAATATCATATTCCTTACACGAGATTCTATAGAGTTGTTATTTATATATTTTATCCTTTATATTATATAAAAATAAATGAAAAATAATGAATTTTTAGTTAACATTACTACTGATTGTGAGTGTTATAGCACTAACTTGTATTAATTCTCACCAAGACTCCCTGAATATGGGGGAAATTTAGATGAAAAATTGAAAAACAATGATAAATGTAACATTTCTCTAAACCGATAAAATCATTCCATTTGTCATTGCTATATTTTTTCATTGATAAGCGGGCCACTTTATAATAACTTTTCATAGTAGTCAAAATATCTCCACCTTTAACAGTTTGAAGAAATTTTTTTTGGGGGAAATATTTTTTTTATTTTTAAATTTTATTTACCTTAAATATGTATATATATGTAAATATAATATTTAAAAATTAATTACCTAAAATTCAAAAAAATTATTATTAATCTTATTTTAATAGATATATATTTATAATAGTCAATACAATAATTAATAGTGTATTTGTATACATATTTAAAAATGTGTATTTAATTAATATGAATATGATATATTAATATTTAATTTGAACAATTTTATAAATATATAATATATTTATTTTAATTTTTTATTCATAATTTAATATATATATATATATATATTAAAATTATATAATATATAATATATGTTTATGCATATGTATGCCTATATTTATAGGTTAATATATGCATATGTCTATATATTCTTAGGTATGTATGTATTGTTTTTGTATTCATGTGTTGTGTTTTGTGTGTGTGTGTGTTTTGTGTATTTGAATGCTAATGTGTGTATGTGTGTGTGTGTGTGTGTGTGTCTGTTCCAATATTTGTATATATGTATTTGTGTGATTATGTGGGTGCACATACCTATGTATGTATTTCTCATGTGTATTTGCATGTATGTAAATAACATGTGTATATGTGAATGTACGTGAATCTATGTTAATATGGTATGAATTTGTTTTTATAGTATGTGTGTATATTCATATGTATGTGTATGTATACACAGGTGTATGTAATTGCATATATGTGTATGTGTATACATATTTGTATGTGTCTGTGTATGTGTCTTTATATGCTTGTATACATCCATATGTATGTGTATATGTATATATGCGTATGGGTAAGTGTATTTTTGGGTATGTTTATGTACATGTATGATTGTGCATGTGTGCTTGTATTTGTACATATATATCTATATGGACATATGTGTCTCTATGAGTGTGTGTGTCTATTTTTGTGAATGATTTTGTGTTTGTATATAAGTGTAAATGTACATGTATATATCAGTGTATGTATGTCTACATGTATGTATGTGTGTATCAGCAAGTCTATTTACAGATTTAATATTAATTTTTTATTTTTATGTCTCTCTATTTTTAGTATATTTTGTAATATATAAAATTAAATTTTTATTTATTTTAAATTTAAATTAATTTAATGTTTTTTAATGTAATCAACATTGATAGTTATATAACCATTTTTTAATATTTATATATTGAATTAAATAAAAATATTTTTAATTAATTAAAAAATTTCAAATAGATAATAATTAGTATTATTTTTTAAATATATTCAATATAGTTCATAATTCAATTATTAGAATTATAATAATTATTATTTATTTAATCATTTATATTCATTTTCATGTGCTTGTAAATCATGTAATTTTAGATTTTTATTGACCTTTTTAAAATATTTTTGTAATTCATACTATATTATACATTCATTTTTAACATTATTTTATTCTTTATTATATATTTTTTATTTTTTGAAATTAAAAAAACATTTACTCAAATATATTCACTTTTTAAAATATGTAGACGTTTATTGACTAGTTTTTTCAATTTTCAATTTATTTGTAATTTATATAATTGATATTTAACCTTTTTTATTTTATGTTTTTTATATATTTGTTGAAATTTATATAATCATTTCATGCAAGCCTATCTCAATCCCAGATCATATTACATGAAAATTCAATTTTAGCATGGTATGTAACTCCAATGTGCATTTGCCCAATAACATTTGGGTGTTTTTCTACAATTTAATGCCAAATTTTGTGTTGCACTATAGCAATGCAATTTTTTTCATTTTTTAATTATGTTATAAATTATAAATAAATTTTTATATATCATTATTTTTATTTGTTTCTTTTAGTAATAATTTTCGTATTTTTTTATTTATATTTAGAAAATATAAATCCGTAATTATTTTTAAAATAAATTAACTAAAAACATATATTTTTAATTTTTAATAATTTAGCATAACAAGTTTGAAAAATATATAATGAATTTTATTTAATAATAATAATATAAACAATTGAAAAAATATATAATAATTTACAATATTAATAATAATATATTGATTTTAAATGATACATGCTAACAAAATAAACTAAAAATTAAAATATAATATATCAGTGATTTCTCAAAATTATTTAAGAATTAGAATTGAAATATAAAATTTAAATATATATATTTTTATATTTATGTATAATATAATTTATAAAACATATATTAATTATCGAAAAGATTACAAAATAAAAATATATGTGCTCACATGAAGTAACACTAGTCAAGATTTATAAGAACATATCATTAAACATCAAGAATACAAGTAATTAAAATGAGATGAACTAAAAAATCTCAAATACCAGATTACATGATAATACATGATGATATACAAAAAAATATTTAGTTTTTATATATACTTGTTTTTATATAAATCATATTTAATAATATGTAAATGTATATATATAGATAAAATAAATTAATTTGAGTCTCTTTTTAACGTTGTTAATGTGGTGGATCTTATTAGTGTTATATATATAATACCTTTATTACCACAAAAAAGATCATCGGAAAAAGATTTTCCCTCGTCATCACTTATTTTATCACTGCTCAGGATTATGTTTATCATCACTTTTATCAAGCGATGAACCCCCCACCAACCTCCATATTATTAGAAATTTATTAACACCAAAAAGGTTAGAGTATATAAAAATGAATGTATTTTTGTGATAGTCAAACTTCAACTTGATCAAAGATAGTCTGATGAAATACATGATGGGTAAAAATGTTACAAAATAATAACTAAAATCCTATATTTCTTGACATTTATAGGAAATGCAACTTGTTTTACATTTTAAAAAGCTAGTAATCCAAAGTTTTATCCAATGGGAATTGTGTTTTTTGGAGATATTGTTGTCATAATGGAGCTCTATAAAAATGTGTGTACCATTATTTCTTATAGACAATAAGAACTATAATTTTTGTCTAAGATATATGTCTTGTTTCCAACATGTGACCAACACATATGTATTTTTTAAAGTATTACATAACGTAAAACTAAAATATAATTTTTATATTCTATATTCTGATAACAATGATTCAATTTTTCACAAATTCTATATTTCTTGTAATATTATGGTTAATGAATTAATTAATTAAATTAGTTACTACTTATTAATTTTTTTATTTATAAAGTTTATTTTTTATTATATTCTGATTTCTATTTTTGTGATTTTTCTAAAAAATAATATCTATTATTTTAGAGTGTTTTTATGGATTACTTTTTATTATATTTAAATTTAAAAATATAAAATGATACAAATTGTTTTCTTAATAAATGAAATTATAATGAAAAAAATCCAATGGATCAGCCTGATTTCATGTGGGTCTCAAAAGAGTAGTGCATGTGCCGCTTTAGTATAAATTTGTAATTTTTATTCAATATAATTTAAAATTTATATTTTTATGGAATCTAATTATATATATATAAATATAATTTTAGAAGACCATTTATTTTATTTATTAAATTTTTAAATTCCAAAATATATTTTCATGTTAGTTTTTTATATATACTTGTTCAAACATTATAAATAAAATTAATTATTAAAATCATACGTCTATAAAAATATAATAATTTTATAGAGATCATTTTAAATTATTTATTTTATTTTCATGTACATATTAATATGTTTTTGTATTTTGGGAAATATATTTCATAAATCTCAACATGAATGTCATTAAAAATTCAAATAAAATAATAATAATGAGGAAAAAACCCTTCCTTGGTTATTTTTACATTATATAAAATCAACAAAATCATACATATTTCTGAATATTTCAATGGTATTTTGATAAAATAAAATAGTTAAGTGTAATATAATATATGCCTATGTATTTGGAAATAATCAAAAAAATGAATCATTGGGATAGAAAGTACTTTTAAAAAATTAAAATCCGTCATTATTAATCAAAATACTTATCAAAATACTCTATATTTAATGCAAAGAAAGTTTTGTAGATATAAACAAATAATAAAAACACCCCAAATCATTGAAACCATGTCTGGTCAATGGGATTTAATCCAACACAACCATGATAATTTTGGAGAAATGGGAGTGGGATGATTAAATGAAATTGAATTTCTATCATTATAGTCATATTCAATATCTGGATGATCTTCTTCTCTGAATTCATTATCCTATATATCTAAGTCTCGTTACTTATTTTACGATATTAAAACAATCATTGACACATTGTTATAAAAAAATTACCATGTTTATTTTAACTATAGATTATAATAATGGGGTTTCCATAGGACACGAAGTGAGGTTTGGTGAGTATTAATCATAATTTGAGTCCATGGATAGGGATTTAGTTAATGTATTCCACATTATTCCTTATGTTAGGGATTCGAAAACATCCATGAAATTCTATGTGAAGGGTTCTTCTATTCCATCATAGAGGTTAGAAAAAATAAGGGTTTGTACAAATATTATATGTACTTCTTGATCATCAATCTAGATCTTCAAAGTGTTGATTAAAATAATATTGATGTGGGATTTCATTTCTTTCCCATTGTAATTTTAATGTGACATGAAATATTAATGAGAAATCCAAAATACATATTTTCCATTTGTTCAAACAATGGTATTCTTCCTTAATAAAACATTTCGGACTTGGAATGCCACACAAATGCTAAAACAGAATGTTTTGAAAAATTATAGTTAATACAATTTGATATGTTATACTATCAGGTTCAAGATGTAGCTACTAATATATTTGAAACTACTTCTACAATATATTATTTGTAAATTGTGGCTTTTGATGTAGCTACTAATGTAGTTTGAATATGAAACATCATACTAGGGAATAATTTGGATCATAGAAATAAATATCCCATGACATTTTATAGAAATAATCAAATATTGGATGATATAGAAAAAGATTTAAGGAAACAAAAAAAATAATCATTTCAAAATTATAATTAATATATACATTTTATGTACAATGGTGTGGCTGTATTTAGGAATGTATTCTTGGAGGAGGACCTCAAAGACCCAATTACTAAATTTATATCTTATTATAATAATGATTATTTCGCGAGAGAGAGTGTAATTAAATATTTTTGAGATGTGTATCTAGATAAAATGAGTGTATGTTGGAGTAGTTTCCCTATAAACATCAAATTTGTACTTCATATTATCTGTTTATATAAATACTTGAGTAAAAACTAATTTCTTATCACATACTGGTTATTATTAGGCATATCATTAATATGTAAGTTGACAAAAGTATCTATCTCCTTGAAAATTTCACAGTATTACAACCCCCATGATTATATCCATGTAGTGGTATGACATTATTCTTATTGGCCAAATACTTTTCGATAGTGAATGTCCTAGTAATTACATGGCATATTATATTAACATTTTATAAAATAATCCAAATAACTAAGTCCAATGTAGTAAAAAAATTTATATTCCACCAAGATATGGTTTTATGTTTTCATATATATTTTAAAATGTGTTTATTCATATATGAAATTTTATTTTAAATTGACTTAATATTTTAATAAATTTACTCCATAAATATTCTATTAATAGTAAATTTAAATAACATCAAATTTTATATAGGTAAATCTCTATCATGATATTTTTTTGAATGTTTCTAAAAAATATATTATACAATCGTTTTTTCCATAAGGTTTAGATTCATTAATATTATGTGTCAATATTTTTTTCACTTTTTATGTTTGAATTTTTTATTTCCTATATTACCAATATAAATTTTCTCTTGTGCACATTTTGAAGAATTATTATTTTAAATCGACTTGGGTTTTATAATGCTATGAGATTCAACCCAAATCTATTCATCATTTTTTTGGATTAGAGGAAATATATAAAAAATTGTTTGATAATTTCCACCCTCTAAAAAATATTTTATAGCACCATATATTTTATTATTTTGAGTATGTTTATTTTCTAGGGGGTTACACAATTTCTCACTATTATTTTAGAAAGTTAGTTTCACTTAGTATGTATAAAAAAATTACTCCAATCCATTATTTGACCATAGAATGGGGTGGTTACCCTAGGATCCCCATTTGGAATCTATATAGAGTGTTTTTAGTTAAGGAATAACAGAAAATATAAATAATTTTTTATTTAAAATTTTCCACGAATTTCCTATTTATAATTCAAAATAAAATGAATAACTATTATGAATGTTTATTTTATAAAATAACTAACACCAATTCAATGATGCTAAATTGCATTTTTTCCATAATATATAATTTTTTTGTGTTTTTTAAGATATTGATATTTTATGCATTTTATTAAATCAAATTATATATTAATTTAAATAATAAATTCATAAGTAAAATATTTTGTCATGTATCCATCAAAAAAAAGTTTGTTATAAATTTCATCTGTGTCTAGCTACTCCATATGTTGTGTTATATTTAACATCGATGTTAGTTCATATTTAGAATCACACCTAAAATAATTCCATTCCATGTGACTATTTATAAATTGAGATTGAACCTACATAATCTTAATTGTGTCCCCAAATTTGAGGTTGATGGAAGATAATATGGTAGATAGATCAATGGAATATAACTTAATGTTGGTTTTCATGTATATATCAATCAACTTCATTGCATGTTTATTTATTATTGGTGATAAAAATTTAAAAGGATTGATTACTTACAATTTTGATATTAAATATTAATAATTTTAATTAGTTAAAATATTAGTAAAAATAATTATTATATACATAAATTAATTTCAAACACTATTTATCTATGATTTAATGTTTATGGACTATATATTTCCCATTGATACCCCACATCCATACTTTCTTTATATACACCACTCAATATGTATAAGATTTCTTATAACATCATCAATCCTCAATTATAATTCATCATGTGGATTAGATGGATCAACTTTACCCATAGTGATAGAGATACATACTGGTGAGGTGCAATGGAAGGTCAATTCACATTACATTGGAATACATGATGGAGGAAATTTGAGGTTTTGGCCAAAGTGGCCCCCACCAAATTACATTGGTATTTTTTATATTATTAAATGTTTCCAAAATTTTAAATAATCATTGTTAATATTTTAATATTATATATATAGAAAGTCATATTATGGGTAAAAAATACGCTAATTGAATGTATACCATTAAATTTAATGAAATTCATATTATGTTTATTGAACTATATTCCAATTTATATGTTTTCTAACATGTTTAAATAAAATTAATTTATATTTCATTATTTTTTTTATTTTTCATTATAAATAAATTAAAACCATGAAATTGAAATAAATATTATTTTTCTAAAATTTATAAAAAAATCAAGTGTGTGGATCGACATTCTTGACTTCGGGTCCCAAAAGTTGATGGGTTGGGCCTATGATATATTAATTTATATGTTTTTTATTCAATTTTATTTGTGAATATGTTTATTTATTTATTTATTTTATTTTAATATTTTCAAATATTATGATTAAATTTTATTTAGTTTTGTTATTTACTTTGTATATTCCAAAAATATATGTTCCGACATTATTTTTATATGGATTTTGTCAAGCACTATAAATAAAAGAAATATTAAAATTTAAAAATATATAATAATATATTATTACATTTGTGTTCATATGAATTACGTTATTTTATTTTGGATTACTCATTATTATATTTTTCTGACTTGGGTTTATGATGCCCAAAATATAAACATGAATATAGTGAAAAGTTTATAATAAATTATAAGGAAGAAAAATAATAAACTGTTCATTTTTTTAACTATTAATAAAATCCACTAATTCTCACACATGATAACATATTTCCAATTCTTTATTATTAAATTGAATATTAGAAATGTAAAATAATATAATACACTATATTTTGAAACAAATAGGAAAACTAATCAATAGGAATTCAAATCCATCGAAACAAATAAAATTAATCATTATGAAACAAAATCCTTAAAAATAAAATATATTTTTTGATTAATAAATATTGGATTTTAAAAAAAATTAAAAATTTCAAATCATGAAAACCATGAATTTTCATGGGAATCTAATATGACATTTCTATGATTAAGATAGTGAATTGGGAGGGGATGTTTAAATGAAAATAATTTTCTACTGTTATATTTATCTTCTAAAGTGGGTTAAACTTTTTCTCTTTTTTCAAGGTACCATATGTCTACATATACATGCTATGTTTATGTGTCTATGAATTCTAATACTCATTTTGATCCATTGTTTACCACATTTAATTTAATTGAAATATATTCAAATGGTGTAGTCAAAGGAATGTCAGCAGGGTGGGGAATAATAAACATGATCTGAATCTATATCTAAGGATTCCATTAAAACATCCCACTTGATTATTTATGTTAGAGATTCATGTTATTTCACATTGTGACATTTATTTTCCCAGTATTATGATTGACAAAATCTTGAATCATCCACATCCATGAGTTGAAATAGTGTTCTTTTTTTCTCTTTCCATTCATGGGGTCTAGGATGATGGGGGCATGAATTACATTTCTAGTTTTGAATGAACGATTTTCATCGAGACATATAATGTGTGAAGGAAACAACATTTCCTTGATAGTCTGCCTCGATAGAATTCAATAATCTGGAAACCCCTTGTGATGCTGATCTCCCAATTAATTTCTAAATTGAGAAAATATAATTTATTAAATTCATGAGAGGATAATTATTCAAAGGATTATTTTTGGGATTTTTGTCATTTCATTTTAGATTTAATAATTATAATGAAGAAGGTGGTTCCATAGGAGTGTCAAGAAATTATAGAATAAGAGGAAACTGATGAGATAGCTCGTAGGGTCTCAAAAACTAATTATATACCCCCTAATTTATAAAAATGTGGTTTTCTAACTTGGTTCTAATGTTGGAATTGGGATCATTCCCTTCCATGTATATGGTGATATTTTAGCGGCCTAATTCTGAGATTTTGAGGCTCAAATCGACCCCATTATGGCGGAGGCTTCCATAATCTTTCACGACACTCTACTTTCTCACATCAAATGATTTCATAAAGTGATGATATAATCTTTTCTCATTATATTGAAAACTACTTAACCATTCATGGTTAGGACAACAGGCTATATTGAATTATTTTTATGAAGATCTTGTTACCATTGGATGAATTCTACCCATATTGGTTTTTATAAATTATGTTATGGAAAAATCATATGTCTGATCATTTGGCTAGATATAGGAATATTTGGACCAACCATTTTTGGCATGATCATTTTCCAGATTGGATTGTTCACTCTAATTTGATTGATCCATAATATATTATATCATTTATTATTAAATTATTAAATTATTTTCTTATTACTTCTAATTTTATATTTTGTCTTTTAATTTTTTAAATGTTAACTAATTATATGGTCAAACTTTTTGAAATTTTTTTTAATAGGAACAATTAAAATTAGTTGTATATTGAGAACTCTTATTTATGGATTCTATTCATTCATGTGTGGTGGAAAAGGACAAATTTTATCTCTTAAAATTCAATGGATTATTTTTACAAATTACTTAGTGTTTTATGGAGAATATTTTTTTGTAATTATTATTAATGGAATTTATATAATTTTTTTTACTAAATCAAATCTAGAAAATAATTTTATAAGATAAACTACTTTATAATATCATAAAAATTGAATATAAATTTATTTTTTCATACTTAGATAATTTGGATTTATATAAGGAACATTGAAAGTTCAAGATATAACATCCAAGAGAGAAAATCATATTACTAAATATTAGAATCATTAGAAGGAAACTAGGTCACCAACATCTATGAAACTTTATCCACCTCTAATTTATTAATGAAAAAAGTAAATTAGATATGTGGTGGAGAATATGTTGGATGATCAATATTAGTGGATGAAAATATTTAATTCTCCTTTCAATTGAAAGGATAATATTGAATGCTATGATTCCATATGATTCAATGATGATTGATTTCCACCAACATTTCATAAAAAATGTCATTCCTCCATAAATATCAAGGGATTAGGATATCATAGGGTCCCATATGGAATTATTTGAATCATTTAAGTCTGAATTAAATTGACCATAATAATTATGACCAAGATCACCATTACAAATAAGGGTTTTCCTAAAATTTGATTCATCTGTGTTGATTTTAACGAAAAATGTGGTGATGTATTTTTTGTGAAAATGAAAGGACAATATAATGGATAAATAGAGTATTATTTCAATTGACTTCATGTGACTATCCAAGACAGAAATACTCTATAAAGAATGTGAATGGTCATGAAATTTGGATGAAAACATGATTATTTTTCTCACATAGATGATCCATAAAATAAGGGAAAAGGAATCCACCATCTTCATGGGGAGGGAGTAGGACCAAAACAAAATCAATGAAGGTTAGGATATTGTTAGAAAATTTTGTATACGTTTATGCTCTGGGATTTCTAGACACAGCTAGCTTCAAGGTATTTAATGAGTTCAAGCAAGGATGATTCTGGATCTCCGATGCCTATGGATCATGACGGGACATGAACTATGTGATGGAGTGAGAAAAAATAAGTGGTGGGATGTATTCCACTACAAACCATGGAACATAATTATCATAACTTGGGATGTGCCACTTTTTATCAAACATGATTCCAAACTCCCCCTAGGATTTTTAGGTTTCTTGCTAAGGAATATGTTATTCTTATATTAATTACTCCTGAACATTCATTCAAAAAATAAGTGATATCATACCATGAATATTTGATGGAAATAATACTCAAAATTATGTTTCTATTTAAATTATTAAAATTTTTTCTCATCCTTTAAATGCATCATTTGTGACCTATATCCCTGAAGACTGTGAAAAAAGTTACATCTCCATAACTATGGGACACATGAGAGGTTTCCATCAAAGATTCATGGTAAAAAATATAAGGATAATTAATGTTTTAGGGCATGGATAAATTATCAATTATCTATCTAATCTAAGAATTTGTGATCACTAAATGTTTATCTGTAGAATTTTGTGACATGGTCCAAAGGCTAGGCATCTAAAATTAAAATGAGTGAATATTAATCATTTATAATCCAAGCACATACAGAGTCTGAGTGAATCAAAAGACACCATCCTTGTTTAACAAAGATTGTATCATTAAAGTGGTAAATTTTGCTGAAACACAATAACCCACAATATTTTGTCTTAGATATCTTATTTTAATCAAAACAATGATTTTTATCAACATTATTTCTTCTACACAAAACATTGTATAATAGTGCATTGATATGAGAATTTATCAGGAACATGATTTCGATTAGGTAAATGAAATATCTTTTGATTGATTAAAGATCATATTTTTTTGATATTTACCATCCCTTATTTGGAGATCATAATAGGAGTCTATCTATTGATATTTTTAGAGACCCTATCAAGGATAATAAAAAACATCCTTTTTTATCAGCCAAGGGTCATATGAATCTTGACGATTTTTTTTCAAAAACCAAGGTAAATGAGAGTTTTTTGAAATTAGATTTCCTACCAAATTTTATTCCTCCAATGAAAGATATTTCTTATTTATCCAAATTTATAGATTTCCCAGATTACCACTCATAATTATTAATGTGATAAAATAGTGAAATGCATTCTTTTAGGGAATATTGTGAAAATATAATATATTGATCATAAAAAACAGATGAATACCTAGAGAACTTTATCTACATTTCGTTCCCATGAATTTTTGGATACTATCTATCTCAAAAAGAATAATAGAGAAATCATAAGATAAAAACCCTACGGGAATGAGGAGAGCGGATCCCCTTTTAGGAGGACTCAAGAGGAGGTGAATATCTTGGAAGTCACCACCATTTATTTTGATTCTAAATGACACAGTTTAATATATCTTGTCATTGTATTAATCAATATGGTGAAAAAAACCCTTTTCCAAATAATAACAATAGAAAAAGAAATTACACTATAACATAATATCTTTTATATCATTCTTCCAATACCTAATACCACTCATATAAAAGATACAGTCTTCATTGAATGAAATATATCATATTAAATATTGACATTATCTCTAATGATATTTTTAGTGGTGAATGCACTTTGGTTTTCTTAGAAAATAGAGGAAATCCAAGAGTGTAGCTAGTTCACAAAAACCATAGTGAAAATTATTTAAATCACTTTCATAATTTAATGGGCCTAAAATATTTGGCTTGAAGTGGATTTTTTATTTCATTGATGAGAGTGATGATGGTTTCATTAAAGGAATAAAAATGAGGCCTCCCATCTGAAATATCATTCATAAGATATGATATATCAAATCCAAAAAGTGGTGGAAATAATTTTGATCTCACGACCCGACCCTACCCGGGCTCGAGCCGCAACTACCCCAAGTCCGCCTCTATAGGCCAGGGGCTGGTGACCAGCGCCGAAGGCACAATAACTCGGTGAGGCCATTGCCTATGTACCTTTACACACACACACACAACCCAGTCAATGCAAAAGTGCAGAGTAAAAAAGAAAAGAAATGTACTAACTGCTATAAATAAACCACAAATGTGCTTCGACCTCTAAAAAGAAAAAATCAAGTGCTGAAGGTAAACTAAAAAACAAAAAAGGGGCAAACATGCGCCCAACTAGAAAAGGTTCCACAACCCGAAAATAGATAAACAAAATAAAAACAGCTGGAAGGGTACCCCACCTAGACCCCGACTCCGACACTGCACATGGCCCAAGCTCCCAAAATCCTAAGAACTATTGTAGTCATGACCAACCTATCCGTTGTGTGCAATGGAAAACCATGTATGGGAAAAGACCAATCATGGGTGAGTATAAAAATAATTAGTATGATACCTCAATGGATCGAGGGAGCAAAAAAAGAGATTCCGAGGGGTGAGTTGTAGATTGAACCGGGAAAAGTAAAGGAGTACAACTGAGAGTGAAGTATAGAGTACATTAAGGAGTGCTCAGTAGAGTAACAGTTAAGAGTCCATCTCAACCCAAAAATAGAAAGGATGTAAACTCGTCTAGACACAAGGAGATGGAAACGGTGAGAAGACGAACTTCTCATCGAGTCTTTGTTACTGGTTGCAGGAGTGTAGACTTGTCCAACCACGAGAAGCTAGACACGTAAGGCATGTGGCATACCTCATGCATCTTCGCCTCTAATGAAGGGAGAGTAACCAAGCCCAAGAAGTGGGTACTGGAAGAAGGTATATATATATATATATATTCTCTGTCAAGAAGCCCGAACAAGATCGTAAGGTAATCTCAATCCCAAAGCTCAGCCCAAGAAAGTGAGTAGCCGACAGTCCTATAAGTAAACACCATCGTTGCCCATCATCCCACACGTTTTCTCCAAAATGAAAGTCAAGGGGCTCAAATCACTGCACCTTGACACTATCAACTTTTGGCGGAATTGACTCCCCCGCACAGTTTTAGGTCGCATCACAAGGACGCCTCTCGGTGGGGATAGCACCACTCATACTTGAGAGTTCTGGGGGAACGTTAAGCCACACCTCGTCACTACCCCGCAGTCGATAGGTCTCCTCAAATTTGACAGGCGACCCCCTGCCCAACCCCACGGGAGGGTAATCCCTGGAAGCTGATGAGTTCCCACTGGACGGAGACCCAGCAAGAGTCGACGGGTGCCACACTGCCCAGTCCCATAAATGGGTAATCCACTGGAGGGAGACCCAGCTAACATCGTTGAAGAGTCCCAATGCCCAATCCCGTAAAATGGTACTCCACTAGAGGGAGACTTAGAACATTCATCGGGGGACCACATCCCAACCTAGCTGGAGGAAAACCCGGCATCGGGGACCACTTCCCAGCCCCGCTGGAGGTAAACCCGGAACCACTCTGGGCATCCCTGCTGGATGGTACTACTCGGGGAACACAACTGTACTGGCCATCCCTACTCGATGGTAACCCACTTGCCGTCACTGCTGGATGGTATCGCACTTGCCATCCCTGCTGGATGGTACCCCACTGGTCATCCCTGCTGGATGGTACCTCACCGGACATCCCTACTGGAAACAACCTCCTAGCCAGCCCTGCTGGAAACAACCTCTTGGCCAAACCTGCTAGAAAGAACCTCCTAGGTAGAGGATCGGTGCCCGCGTAATGTGTAGGTCACACCGAATCCCCACGAACTCTACCGGTGAACAAGAAGAAACTCTGTCGGCCAAACCAACTAGAGCAGAAGCAGGGGAAATCTCAACCCTACTGGTCAAAAAAACGAGAACATAACCATGGGAAACTCAACCCGACTGGTCAAACAAATTAGAACAGAACCAGGGGGAAACTCAACCCTGCTGGTCAATAAACAAGAACATAACTAGGGGAAAACTAATCCCTGCTGGTCAAAGGTACGTAAATATGAACACGACAGGCACATAGGTTCATCACGGCGTGTGGCCCCAACCCAACCCCAACCAAGCTTACAAACGTTCTCAGGTACAAACATCCACATGTACCTTCTAGCGGCCTCGCATACTCCCAGAGTATGCCACATCTCTAACCCAAAGGCTAACATTCACACGGACCCCAACGTCAACGTGAAGGGCATAAACGTAACAACTCCAACCTGCCACCTCATCGGCCTAGGCACGACCAACTACATCTCTTCAAGCATTACTTCACTCACAATGGAGTGTATGTGATCACACGCCAAGGGTTCGCTACAAATACAGTAGGAAAAACCACCACCAGAGCACTTTACATTATTCCTCATCTAATGAGATCTTGAAAGATACTCGGCACATCCAAACAGATTGCATAATTATAATACTTATAAAAAAACATGCATGATAGAATACTTACTCCACTCAAATGGATATCCGACGAAGAAAAATCGTCCAACACCGCTTTACGCCCAAAACGACGTCCCGTGATCCCGAGCCTCGATCCATAAAATAGTCAGAGATGTCATACCATTGTGATCCCCTCAGGAAGACACGTCAAAATGACTTCTCACTTTAGTAGAACAGATATCTGAAGAAAACGATGCATTTTGATGTACCACAGACGCACGGTGCTTCGTTGGACCCGCATCCCGGTCCCAAAGCACAATGAATAGATCGCACCATTTCTATCCTCTCAAAAAATTACACAAGATGGACTATTCAATTTTCCAAAGTGGACACCATGTGATAAAGGTGGAATTCACCACAAACTCCCAAAATGGCCCTCATGGGGCCCTCACCACCATTCGAAATTAATGCAGGAAGATTGTGCCATTGAAATACCCTTGAAAAACAACCAGAATCGACAAGTCGTAAGCCCAAAATGGACTTCCGATGAAAAAGGTGAAAAACGCTACTCATAGCTCAACAGACGGGCCGTGCGGCCCATGCCTCAACTCTGGCTTCAACGCCCTAAGCCACACTCGAAGACTCCGGACCAACTCCAGTGTCGCAATGCCACTGACGACGCTCAAATTGGACATCGGATGCATCTACGGCGCTCAAAACACGAACCCACTATAAAACGTCAATTCGCTTATAGGCGTGGCATGCCTCTGAGGACTCTCATTTCGGAAATTAAAAACCCCCAAAACCAACTCAAAAATTTTGTCTTAATCCATGGATCGCATTGCCATAGTCGGGGCCAAAATCAGATGCCCTCAAATTGATTTATTATTTATAAATAATTTTCTTAATAATAATAATAATATTATTATTATTATTATAAAATTATTTTATTTTATTTTATTTTATATTTTTTTATATTTTTTTAAACCCTAGACCGGCCATCTCGGCTGGTCTTCTTTTGCACACAGCATGTAGGACCCGTGTTTCACCGGTCCTCCTCTCCCAGCAGACCGGCCAAGCGGCCGGTCATCCTCAGCACGCCCGAGGTCATGGCCTCAGGCTCCCCCACTGACCACACCCTGCCGGCGCCCGCCTTCTCCACTGAGGCCCCTCGCCGCCGCCTCCGCTGAACGTTGCAGCCGCCACACGCACCGCCCGGCGTCGGTGCCTCCCGGCTCCACATCGGTAACGCACCGCCCGCGCGAAGCCGCCCGCGGCCCCTCGCTCCGCCGCTTTGCGCCGTCCGGTCTCAGCGCTCCGCCCGGCTACTCCCGGTCACCACGCTGATGCCGCCGCCTCCAGCTAGACCTCTGGTTGCGCCCTAGCAGCACCCAACACCACCGCACTAGACCATCCCGGCTCCTCCAGCCACTACCCTCACCGGATCCGAATTTTCAACCGGTCCTCCCGACCACTCTGGTGGTCGGAAAATTTATAGGACCCTGCATTCAGGATCCTCGGGGTGAGGCCTTCGCATCGCCTACCCCCGATCGTTGATTCGAAAATGTTTGCGGGCATCCAAAAAACATTGGATGAAGAATTCCCAAGAACGAGGATCAAAATTGGGGATCTGACGATGGTCGTGTTCATTAGGCCATCGTCCTAGTTCAATAATTATAGAAAAATAAATGCTGAAATTGAATGAAACACCAATAATTGGAAAAGGTGCGTAAATTTAGCATAAATCCTACCTCGTTGGATCTGTTCGTCATTGGCGATGCCTTCGTTTCAGTCCACCTTTGATCCACCAAGGTCTCGACGAAGATCACTCCTCGATCTGATGAAGAACGATGAAGATCACTGAATAACGGATGAGAAAGAGAGAGGGTGAGAGAGAGAGGATAAAGAAGGGAGAATCCCCCCCCCAACTCCAATTTTTAGGAAAACCCGCTTTGTGTGGAATCCGAAAACACTGCGCCCTCTCATTTTATATCGCACATTGGAAAAACGCCCCATTTCGAACTCAATGGAAGTATCATATTTCCATTCCAAGGATTCGTTCGAAAGTTATAAAATCTAACGCCCGAGGCCGCTAAATTATGAAAACGTCCCTGGTGGAACATTTCACAGGAGGCCAGCGCCCACAAAAGTTACACTCCTCCTAGGGTAAACGGAACGTTCCAGACTCCACGATTCCCACTGTTTTCCAATCCGAGCTACTATTTAAGAGTTACTTGTGTTAATACATTAAACGAATAAATTAATTTTTTTAATTATCCGTTTAGCATTCCGCTAATGGGCGAGGGGTCGAAACGTCTCGTGCCAACATTCTTAATGTAATTCCTATGGTAAACACCTCATTTAGGACCCATCCTTTCACTCCGATTTTTGATCTGGATCACCATTTAGGCATTATCTTATTTATTTGGCATTCCTACTGTGAACGCACTGAAAATTTAATTCCAGCCGAACTAGGGCTTGGAATCGCACGCTATCTAAAGGCGCTGCTCTGGAATAACATCAAAAATACTCCAATGTCTTTTATTGCAAAAACTAGGTTCTTACATCATTACCTCCTTCATGTTTTTCGTCCCCGAAAAGAAAAACTAGTGAACAACTCATGATACTAAGCCCGCACCTGGCTCTTCTGTACCCAAAAGAACTCTTGTACAGTCCCGCGTCACCACACACAGTCCAAATGATTTGATCCATTTACGTGAGGTCCACACTTGCTGATGACGTGAATAGGAGAACGCAGACATCTCCTCAGGTGAGCCACACAACAGACACCATGCACCCACACCAAACATTGGGGGGTTAGGGAAATGAGGCAGGGAACCTCGCAATCCCTTTGCACGGTCTCAAATGGCCCGAAGGCTCTCAGGGGTAGCTCACCTCCCCGACCAAACCATTACATCGCACGCCGCGACTGGAAACACCGTTTGGACCTGGGACAATGCCTGGTGATTCCCCCCTTCATAATATCCATATGGTGAAACACCCATGTATTTCTGGTCACACAAGATTTCATAGTCTATGTAACACGACCCGAACTCTCTTACACGCTTGGAGAGCGAAGGAGTCGACACCATCGACTAAAGAAAGAGATCCCACGCCTTTATCCTTACAAACACATGGCTACACCGATGCCCCGTGCCACCATGGTAACAACTCAAACAAGGAGAAGGGAGAAATTAATTTCACACACAGAGTCTAGCAATTCTACTGCAAAATTAGAAGAGCTGTAGAGCGTAACTTTTATCACCACATGTTCCACAGGATCATAGACATTCAAAGCTCGCGGTTGTCTGCAGTCCCAACTGCCAGCTCCCAGAGCCTGACGTGGACCACCAGGTGGTCATGTGAAGTCCTCGTAAGGTCCTCCTCCACTTCCAGCTCCTACCTCTCCTCTTCTAGCCCCCCCGCTCTGGGCGCTACTCTGATCACGGCGCTGCCTCTGCCGAAGAGGTTCACCTACTGCATGGCTGATATTCTCAGTGAGCCTAGTTGGGCAGTCCTGTGCAAGGTGACCTCACAAATCGTAAGCATAGCATCATCGCTCTCTGGATTGCACGGGTGCCCTCTGGTGACAATGTGGTGTATGACCATGCCCCTGAGTCTGGTTATTGGAAAGCCACCTGCGTCGGGATTATGTCAGTCGATGCCCGCTAGCTGCTACAGACGTCTCGGCTCTGTCGAGCCTACTACCGCCACCAACTGTAGAGTATGAAAAGAATCTATCTATCACCAGTACATTCTCTATCACCCCAGAATATGTGGGAATTCCCAAGGGTACTATGATAGGATGAATCTCTATGCGGAGACTCTTCTCAATCTTTCGCGCTATGAAGTTGTCGTCATGGACCAGGTCTGGGTGAAATCATGCACAATCTGCGAAACTAGCCGCGTACTCAGCCACCGTCATCCCTCCCTGCTGAAACTGCAAGAGCTCCTGAATATGAATGTAGCATAAGCAGGAGAGACAAAACTCCTCATGAAACAACAACTGAACGTCGCCCCACGAAAGTGACGACTCGTCAAGAAAATGAGTCACCAGACTCCACCAACGCCAAGATGCTCTGTGGAAAAGGTTGGCGGCCAATGCCACCATAAGTTCTATCTGCATATTCCCAAGACTGAAGAGGCGAACCAATGTCTCTAGTTTAACGTCTACTACTTGATGGTCTGGCTCACCACTGAACCTCTGTAGTGTCTGCTACTGGAACTCACTGTGCATGATCAACATGCGGTCAATCCCCGTCTGCTCTGCTAGAGTTGTCTACTACTCCCCTAGAGGGGGTGCCGCAACCATCCCAATCGTAGAAAGGGGCTGTCATGATGTCTCCTGGACTGTGGCTTTGTAGCTCATAGGGTCATCATCACAAACCAAAGCTGGTATCCTGGCTGGCTGTCTTTGCAGAGACATCCTGAATATTTTCAAGGAGTTTCGCGATCATATGAGCATATATGTATATAATAGTGTCAATAATGGGGAGTTGACTCAAGAAGGACTGTCAAAGACTCAATCCTATGTGACTCACAGCCAATTTTCCCTACAAAATGTGTCTCAGCATGCCGAGTCAAAAAGCGGGTTACTGGGGTCCTAGTTAATGGATACGTCAGTCGCCGCACCATCACTGGACTCCGTAGCCTAAGAGACGCTCTCGAGACATGTTAACAGTGTTTCCCTTGATCCCAACCAATTCCTTTTTAGGGACGTCCGAACAATGTCTCATGGAATGAACCACCTTTGATGCCCCATTGTCACAACCCGACCATACCCAGGCTCCAACCGCAACTACCCCAAGCCCGCCTCCATAGTCCAGGGGCTGGCGACCAGCGCCCAAGGGACAACAACTCGGGGAGGCATTTGACTAAGTACCTGTACACACACACAGAACCCAATAAATGCACAAGTGAAGTGTAAAAAGAAAAGCAAAGTACCAACTGCTATAAATGAACAAAAAATGTGCATCGACCTCTAAACAGTACAAAGAAAGTGATAAAGGTAAACTGAAAAAAGGGGAAAACACATGCCCAACCAGAAAAGGAGCCACAACCCAGCAACAGGTAAAAAAAAGAAAAACTGCTTGAAGGGTCACCCACCTGGAACCCGACTCCGACCACCGCACGCGGTTGAAGCTCCATAACTCATATGCTACACATAATTAACGACCAACCTGTCTATATTCTGCAAGGGCACACCAAGTGAGGGAAAAGCCCAAGCAGGAGTGAGTATAAAAATATTCATAAGGATACACTAAAGGCTCGAGGGAGAAACAAAAAAGGTACTGAAGGGTGAGCAGTAGATCAAACAGGGAAAAGTAAATGAGTACCACCATGAGTGAAGTAGAGAGTACAACAAGGAATGCAGTAGAGTAACATTAGAGAGTCCAGGTTAACCAAAAAAGATAATGTAGGTTGACTCGTCCAGACACAAGGAGATAGAAACGGTCAGAAGATGAACTTCTCGTCGAGTCTTCGAAACCTATAGTAGGAGAGTAGACTCATCCAACCACGAGAGGCTAGTTAGGGAAATCACGTGGCATTCCACGCGCGTCTTCGCCTTTCCTGGAGGGAGAGTAACCAAGCCTAGGAAGTGGGTACTAGAATAAGGTATATTCATATATATATATATGCTACTTCTAGAAGCCCAAACACGATCGTAAGGGGATCTCCATCCCGTAGGGTAGCCCAAGAATGTGAGTAGACAATAGTCCCAGAAGTAAACACCATCGATGCCCAACATCCTACACATTTTCCCCGAACTGCAATTCAAGGGGCTCAAATCACCACATCTTGACAATATCCACTTTGGGTGGCAGTGACTCGCCCGCACAGTTTTTTTGTCGCATCACAAGGATGCATCTCTGTGGGGGAAAATTCCACTCGTACTTGAGAGTTCTGGGGGAACTTCAAGCCAAACCTTGTCACTTCCCCACAGTCGAGAGGTCTCATCAATTATGACAGGTGAACCCATGCCTATCCCCGCTGGAGGGTAATCCCTTGATGTCAACTGGTTCCCATAAGGGGGAGACCCGACATGATTCAATGGGTGCCACACTGCCCAGTCCCGTAGATGGGTAATCCACTAGAGGGAGACCCGGTAAGAGTCGTCGACGAGTCCCAATGCCCAGTCCCGTAATAGGGTACACCACTAGAGGGAGGCTCGGAACGGTCATCGGGGAAAACATCCCAGCCCAGCTAGAGGTAAACCCAACATCAGGGACCACTTCCCAGCACTGCTGGAGGTAAACCCAGAACTACACTGGCCATCCCTACTGGATGGTACTACTTGGTGAACACCACTGTATTGGCCATCTTTGCTGGATGGTAACCCACTATCCATCCTTCGTGGATGGTACCACACATGCCATCCCTGGTGGATGGTACCCCACCGGCCATCCCTGCTAGATGGTACCTCACTGGCTAGCCCTACTAGAAACAAACTACTACCAGCCCTGCTGGAAACAACCTCCAGGCCAGCCCAGTGGGAAACAACCTCCTCAGTAGAGTATAAGTGCCCGTGTAATGTGTTGGTAACACAGAATCCACAAGAAATCATCCAGGGAACACGATGAAACTATGTCTCCCAAACTATTGAGAACAGAACCAGTGGAAAACTCAACCCTACTGGTTAAACAAACGAGAACAGAACTAGGGGAAACTCAACCTGGCTGGTCAAACAATAGAGAACAAAACTAGGGGTAAACCCAACCCTGTTGGTCAACAAACGAAAACAAAACAAGGGGAAAACTAAATTTTGTTGGTCAAAGGTACGTAAATTAGAACACAACATGCACATGGGGCCCACATGATGTCTGGCCCCAACCCAACCCCAACCAAGCGCACAAACATTCTCAGGTACAAACATCCACATGTACCTCACAACACTCTGGCATAGTCCCAGAGTATTCCATGTCTCCAGCCTAAATGCTAATGTGCACACGACCCCCAACGTCAACGCAAAGGAAATAAACGTAACAACTCCAACCTGCCGCCTCATCGGACCAGGCACGACCAACTACATCTCTTAAAGAATTAATTCACTCACACGGGAGTGCTTGGGATCACACGCAAAGGGTCCGCTACAAACACAGTAGGACGAACCACCATTAGAACACCTTACATGCTCCCACATTTAAAGAGATCTCGAAAAAGACTCTACACATCCAAATAGATTTAACCATTGTAATCCTTGTAGAAAAACATGCACGATAGACTACTTACTCTAGTCAAACATATATTAGATTGAAAAGTCATCCAATGCCGCTTTACGCCTGAACGGCGTCCCATGATCCTGAGCCTTAGTCTCAAAAATAGTCGGGAGCATCGCACCATTGCGATCCCCTCGAGATGACACATCAAAATGAATGCACATTTGAGTGGAACAGATATCAGAAGAAAAAAATGCATTTCTTCATACAACACACGAGCAGTGCTTCGAGGTACCCTCATCCCATTCCCAAATAGAAATGAACGGATCGCACCGTTGTGATACTCTCAAAAAATTACACACGATTTACTATTCACTTGTCTGAAGCGGACACCCGGTGATAAAGCTGTAAATCACCGCCATCACCCAAAACAGCTCTCGTGGGGCCCGCTCCACTGTGCGGAATAAAAGCGGGCAGATTGTGCAATTGAAATACCCTCGGAAAAACACCTAGAATCGACTGGTCGCACGCCCCGAACAACATCTGATGAAAATGTTACAAAACGCTCCTCGTAGCTCAAGAGATGGGATATGGAGCTCATGCCTCAACTCCGGCATCAATGCCCGAGGCCACACCGGAAAACTCCGGCTCAACGCCAGGGTAGCAATGCCACTGACGACGCTAAAATTGGTTGTTGTATGCATCCGCACCACTCAAAAAACGAACCCTCGAAAAAACATCAATTCACTTATAGGCATGTCGCGCCTCCGATGCCCTCATTTCTAAAATTAAACACCCCCGAAACCTTCTCAAAAAGTTCATCTCAATTCAAGTATCGAGTCGCTGTAGTCGGCGCCCAAATCAGAAGCCCTACAAATGATTATTTATTTATAAATCATTTTCTAAAAAATAATAATAAAAATATTATTATTATTATAAAATTATTTTATTTTATTATTTTATTTTATTATTTTTAAAACCTAGACCAGCAATCCTAGCCGGTCTTTTTCCGCACGCCGCCAGAAGGACCCGCCTTTCATGGGTCCTCATCTCCCAACATACCGGCTAAGCGGCCGGTCTTCCTCAGCACGCCCGAGGTCATTGCCTCAGGCTCCCCTGCTGACCGCGCCAGGCCGGCGCCCTCCTTCTCCGCCGAGTCCCCTCGATGCCGCCTCCGCTAAACGCTGCAGCCGCCGCGTGCACTGCCTGTTGCTGCTACATCCCGGCTACACACTGGCCGCGCACCACCCACGCGAAGATTCCCACGCTCCCTGACTCCGCCGCTCTGCATCGTCCGGTCTCAACACTCCACTCGGCTCCTCCCGGTCTCCACGCTGCCGCCACCACATCTGGCTCGACCACTGGCTCTACCCCGGCCACACCTGCCACCGCCGCACCGGACCAGACCGACTCCTCCGGCCGCCACCCTCTCCGTAGCCGAAAAATCAGCCTGTCCTCATGACCACTCCAGTGGTCAGAAAAATTATCCGACCCCGGTTTCGTGATCCTCGGGGTGTGGCCTTCGCATCTCCTGCACACGATCACCGATCCGACAATGTTTGCGGGCGTCCAAAAAAAAATTGGATGAAGAACGCCCAAGAATGAGGTTCAAAATTGGGGATCGGATGATGGCCTTGTTCATTCGTCCATTGTCCCAGTTCAAGAATTATAGAAAAATAGACGATGAAATGTAAGGAAACACCAAAAATTGACGAAGGTGTGGAAGTTTAGTAGATATCCTACCTCGTTGGATCCGTTTGTCATTGGTGATGCCGTAAATGCACTCCACCTTCAATCTGCTGATGTCTTAGCGAAGATTACTCCACGATCTGATGAAGAACGATGAAGATCACCGAAGAAATAATGAGAGATAGAGAGAGGGTGAGGGATGGAGAGGAGAGAGAAGGGAGAATCCCCCAACTTCTATTTATAGGAAATTCTACTTAGCGCGGAATTTGTAAACACTGCGCCCTATCATATTATATCACTCCATAGAAAAACGCCACATTTTGAACTCAACAGAGTCTCGGATTTCCATTCCTAGGATTCGTTTCAATGTTATAAAATCTAACGATCGAGGCCCCTAAATTGATAAAATGCCCCTCGTTGCATTTTTCACAGGAGGCCCGCGGCCATGAATTTTACACACCTCCTAGGGTAAAAGGCACGTTCCAGACTCAACGGTGCACTCATCTTTCCAATCCGAGCTACCATTTTAGTTCTACTTGTGTTAAGACATTAAAATAATAAATTAATTATTTTAATTATTCGTTTAACGTTCCACTAATGGGTGAGGGGTCCAAATGTCTCGTGCCGACAATATTTATGTCGTTACTAGGGTAAACACCCAATTTAGGACTTATCCATCCACTAAGATTTTTGATCCGGATAACCGTTTATGAGTTATCCTATTTATTTGGCATTCCTAGTGTGAATGCACTAAAAATATTATTCTGGAAACACCAGAGCTCGAAATCACACGCCGTCTGAAGGTGCTGCTCTGGAATAACATTAAGAATATTCCAAATCCTTTTATAGAAAAACTGGGTTCTTACATCATTCCCTCCTTCATTATTTTCTTCCCCAAAAATCAAAACCAAGGAAACACTAAGGGTACTATGCCCACACCTGGCTCTTTCGTACCCAGAAGAACTCATCCATAGTCCCGTATCACCGCACACCGACAAAAGGATTTGATCTGTTTACATGAGTTCCACCCTTGCCGATGACCTGCATAGTATCATGCGTACATCTCCTCAGGTGAGCCACGCCGGAGACACCGTGAATCCACTATAGGCCTTGGGGGTGGAAAGGCTGTAGGGAACCTCACCATCCCTTTGCACGGTCTCAAACGGTCCGATGGATCTTGGGGGTAGCTCACATCCGCGACCGAACCATTACGTTGCACGCCGTGACTAGAATCACTGTTTGGACATGGGACAAAGCCCAGTGATTCCCTCCATCAGAATATCTATATGGTAAAACACCAATGGATATATGGTCTTGTAGGATTTCGCAGTCGATGTCCCATGACCCAGACTCTCTTACACGCTCATAGAGAGAAGGAGTCGACACCATCAACTAATGAAATAGATCTCATGACTTTAACCTTACCAACACAGGACTATACTGACGTCACGTGCCACCCTGGTAACATCTCAAAAAAAGAGCATGGAGAAAATAATTTCACACACATAGTCTAGCAATTCTATTGCAAAAATTAGAAGCGTTTTACAGCGTACCCCTTATCACCTCAAGCTCCGTAGAATCGTAGATCCAAACCTTGCAGCTGTTTGCGGTCCCAACCATCAGCTCATGCAGCCTGACGTGGACCGCATGATGGTGATGGTAATACCTCTTAAGGTCCTCCTCCACTTACAGCTCCTCCCACTCCTCTGCTTGAACCACCTCTCTGGGTGCTACTCCGATTACGGCGCTTCCTCTACTGCGGTGGTGCACCTGATGACTGCCCGATATTCATTGCGCGCCTGGTCGGGTAGTCCCGTTCAAGATGAACTTTCCCATCGTATTCATAGCACTATTTCTCTCCGGGATACATTAGTGCACTCCAGTGCCACTATGGTGTACATCCACTCCATGAGTCTAGTTATCAGAAAGGCACCTGCATCGAGGTTCTGTCAGCCGACACCTGCTTGCTGTAGTAGACGTCTCGGCTCTGTCGAGCCTACTGCCACCCCCAAAAATAAATTATGACAGTAATCTCTCGGTCACCATCGCCTGCTCCCGAACCTCGGAATAAGTGAGAATGCCCAATTGTACTATGACAGCACGAATCATTCTGTAGAGACTCTGCTTGATCTTCCATGCTCTGAAGTTGTCATCATGCTCCAAGTCCGGGTAAAAGCGTGCACGGACTGCGAAACTAGCCACGTACGCGGCCACCGTAATCACTCCCTACTGAAACTGCAGGAGCTCCTGATTCCGAATTGTGCGTAAGGAGGGAAAAAAACTCCTCACAAAACAACAACTGAAAGTCGCCCCATGAAAGTGATGACTCATCAAGAAACTGAGTCACCAGACTCCACCAACGCCAAGCTTCTCCACAGAAATGGTTTGCGGCTGAAGCCAGCATAACATCTGTTGGCGTCTGCACAAGCCTGAAGAGGTGAACCATTGTCTCTAGCCAAACCTCTACTGCTTTAGGGTCTGGCTCACCACTGAACCGCAGCGGTCTCTACCACTAGAACTCACATTGCGCGCTCAACCTCCGCTCAAGAACCGTCTGCTCTACTGGAGCATTCTGCTACTCCACAGGTGGGGGTTCTACTACCGGCCCACCCGGAGAAAGGGGATCACATGATGGGTCCTAGACGGTAGCCTCATAGCTCATAGGGTCGTTGTCATGAACCAAAGCAGGTATCCTAGCTGGCTGTCTTTACGTAGACATCCTGAATATTTTCAAGGAGTACCGCGATCAGATGAGCATATATGTATATAATAGTATTTATTTTTATGTAATCTAATTATATATATATATAAATAGGATTTTGAAAACCATTTATTTTATTTATTACTTTTTTAAATTCCAAATTATATTTTCATGTTTTTTTTTTAAATATACATGGGAAAACATTATAAATAAAATTAATTATTAAAATGATACGTCTATAAAAATAAAATATTTTTATGGAGTTCATTTTAAATTAGTTATTTTATTTTCATTTACATCTTACTATGTTTTTTTATTTTGGGAAACATATTTCGTAAATCTCAACATGAATGTCATTAAAAATTCATAACAAATAACATGAATGAGGAAAACAAACCCTTCCTTGGTTATTTTTACTTTACAAAAAATCAAAAAAAAATCATACATATTCCTGCATATTTCAATGGTATTTTGATAAAAAAAATAGTAGAAGTGTAAAATAAGATATCCCTCTATATTTGGAAATAATTAAAAAAATGTTTCATTGGGATAGAAAGTACTTAAAAAATTAAAATCAGTCATTATTATTCAAAATACATATAAAAATACTCTATATTTAATGTAAAGTATGTTTTGTAGATATAAAATAATAATAAAAACACCCCAAATCATTATAAACATGTCTGGTAAAGGGGATTTAATCCAACACAACCTTGACAATTTTGGAGAATTGGGAGTGGGATGATTGAATGAAATTGAATTTAGATCATTATAGTCATATTCAATATCTGTTTGATCATCTTCTATAAATTTATGCTCATATATATCTAAATATCATTACTTATTTTTCGGTATTAAAACAATCATTGACACATTCTTATAAAAAAACATCCATGTTTATTTAACTGTAGATTATAATAATGGGGATTCCATTGGGCACGAAGTAGGGTTTGGTGAGTATTAATTATAATCTGAGTCGATGGATAGGGATTAATTTAATGTGTTCCACATTTTTCCTTATGATATGGATTTGAAGACATCCCTGAATTTCTATGACAAGGTTTCTTCTATTCCACTATAGAGGTTAGAAAAAAAATGGTTTGTACAAATATTATCTGTAATGATTGATCATCAATATCAGTTTTCAAAGTGTCGATTAAAATAATATTGATGTGGGATTCCATTTCCTTCCCATTGTAGTGTTAATGTGATATTCAATAATAATGGGAAAGCAAAAATGCATCTTGTCTATCAGTTCAAACAATGTTCTTCTTCCTTAATAAAACATTTAGGACTAGGAATTCCACATAAATTCTAAAACAAAATGTTTTGAAAAAATATTGTTAATATAATTTGATATGTTTTACTCTCAGGATCATGTTAGAGCTACTAATTTATTAGAAACTACTTCTACAATATATTATCTGTAAACCGAGGCTTCTGATGTAGATTCTGAAGTAGTTTTAATATGAATCATCATTCAAGGGCATAATGTGGTTCATAGAAATAAATATCCCATGACATTTTATAGAAATAACAAAATATTGTATGATATAGAAAAACATTTAAGGAAAAAATAATAAATTAATCAATTTATATGTATAATTAATATATAGATTTTTTGTATAGTGGTGTGGTCGTATTTAGGAAATTATTCTTGGAGGAGGACCTCAATGACCCAATTAATAAATCCATATCTTAATAGAATCAGGAATATTTTGTTTGAGAGTGTGTAATTAAATATTTTTGAAATGTGTATCTAGATAAAATGAGTGTATGTTGGAGTAGGTTCCCTAGAAACATCGAATTTGTACTTTAGACTACCTGTATATATAAATACTTGAGTTGAAATTGATGTCTTATCACATACTGATTATTATTAGGCATATCATTAATATGGAAGTAGACAAAAGTATATATCTCATTGAAAATTTCATAGTATTCCTACCCCCTTGATTATATCCATGTAGTGGTGTGACAATATTATTATAGGCCAAATTCTTTTCGATAGTGAATCTCATAATGACTACAAGGCATGATATATTAACATTTAAAAAAAATCCAAATAACTAGGTCCAATGTAGTAACAATTTTTATGTTCTTCCAAGATATGGTTTTATGATTTCATATATAATTTAAAATATTTTTATACATATAAGAAATTTTATTTTAAATTAACTATATATTCTAATCAATTTACTCCATAAATATTTTATTAATATTGAATTTAATTAACATCAAATTTTATATAGTTAAATCTCTATCATGATATTTTATGGAATGTTTCTAAAAAATATATTCAATAAACGTTTTTCCCATAAGGTTTATATTCATAAATTTTATGTTTCAATATTTTCTTCACATTTTATATTTGAGTTTTTATGTCCTATGTAAACAATATAAATGTACTCTTCTGCACATTTTCAAGAATTATTATTTTAATTCGACTTGGGTTTTATAATTCTTTGAGATTCAACACAAATTTATTCATCGTTTTTTAGATTAGAGGAAAAAAATAAAACTTTATGGTATAATTTCCTCCCTCTAAAAAATATTTTATAGCACCATATATTTTGTTATCTTGACTATGTTTATTTTATAGGGGGTTACCTAATTTCTCAGTAGTGTTTTAGAAAGTTAGTTTCACTTAGTATATATCAAAAAAATTACTCCAATCCATTAGTTGACCATAGGACGGGGTGGTTACCCTAGGTGACCGATTTGGCATCTATATAGAGTGTATTAAGTTGTCGAATAATAAAAAATTTAAATATTTATTTATTTAAAAATATCCATCAATTTCATTTTTATACTTCATAATAAAATGAGTAACTATTTTGAGTGTTTTTTTTTAAAATATCTCACACCAATTCAAAGATGCTAGATTACATTTTTTCATAATATATAATTGTGTTGTGTTTTATAAGTCATTGATATTTTATGCATTTTATTAAATCAAATTTTATATTAATTTAAAAAATAAATTTATAAGTAAAATATTTTGTCATATATCCAACAAAATATAGGATTGATATAAATTTCATCAGTGTCTAGCTACTTTATATGTTCTGTTCTATTTATCATCGGTGTTAGTTTATTTTTAGAATCACACCCAAACTAATTCCATTTCATGTGACTATTTATAAATTGATATTGAACCTACATAATCTTTATTGTGTCCCCAAATTTGAGGATGATGTTACATAATATGGTAGATTGATGAAAGGAATATCCCTTAATGTTGGTTTTCCTGAATATATCAATCAATTTCATTGCACATTTATTTATTATTGGTGATTAAAATTTAAAAGGATTGACTACTTACCATTGTGTTATTAAATATAAATAATTTTAATTACTTAAAATATTAGTAAATAATTATTATTATATCCATAAATTAATTTCAAGCCCTATTTATCTATGATGAAATGTTTAAGGACTATATATTTCCCATCGATACCCCACATCCATACTTGCTTTCTATACACCACTCAATACGTATAATATTTCTTATAACATCATCAATCCACAATTCTAATGCATCATGAGGATAAGATGGATCAACTTTACCCATAGTGATAGAGATACAGAGTGGTGAGGTGCAATGGAAGGTCAAGTCACATTACTTTTGAATACATGAGGGAGGAAATTTGAGGATTTGTCCAAAGTGGCCCCTCCAAATTACGTTGGTATTTTTATATTATTAAATGATTCCCAAATTTTAAATAATCATTTTTAATATTTTAATATAATATATATATATAAAGTCATATTACAGGTCAAAAATATGCTAATTGAATGTATACCATTAAATTTAAATAAATTCATATTATGTTTTTTGAACTGTATTCCAATTTCTATGTTTTCTAACATGTTTAAATAATATTAATTACTGTTTCATTTTTTTAATTTTTTTAATATATATAAATTAAAACCAAGAAATTAAAATAAATACTATTTTTCTAAAATTTATAAAAAAAATCAAGAGTGTGGATCGTCATTCATGGCTTCGAGTCCCAGAAGATGAGATTTTGGGCCTATGATATATTAATTTATATGTTTTTTATTCAATATTTTTTTTAAAAAAGTGTACTTTTTTATTAATTTTATTTTTATATTTTCGAATAATATGAATAAATTTTATATAGTTATGTTATTTACATTTTAACTTCCAAAAATATATATTCTGGCATTATTTTTATATGGATTTTTTCAACCATTATAAAGAAAAGTAATATTAAAATTTTAAAATATACAATAATATATGATTAGATTTGTGCTCATATAAAATAAGTTATTTTATTTTGGATTACACATTTCTATATTTTTCTGACTTGGGTTTATGATGCAGTAAAGCTCACAATGAATATAGAGAAATGTTTATAATAAATAATAAAGATGAAATATAATAAACTATTTATTTTTTAACTATTCATAATATCCACTAATTATCACACATGATAATATATTTCCAATTAATTATTATAAAATAGAATATTGGAAATGTAAAATAATACAATACTCTATATTTTGAAAAAAACAAGAAAACTAATCAACATGAATTAAAATCCATAGAAACAAATAAAATTAATCATTATGAAACAAAATCCTTAAAAATAAAATATTTTTTTTAAAAAAAAATTGACATAAAAAAATTAAAAATATCAAATCATGAAAACCATGAATTGTCCTGGGAATATAATAAAACATAGATATGATGGAGATGTTGAATTGGGAGGGGATGTTTAAATAAAAATAAATTTCTACTGTTATATTTATCATCAATAACTAGTTAATCCTTTTCTCTTTCTTCAAGGTACCATTTGTCTACCTATAAATTCTATTTTTAGTTGTCTATGAATTCTAATTCACATTTTTATCCATTGTTTACCTCATTTAATTTAATTGAAATATATTCAAATGGTGTAGTCAAAGGAATGTCATAAGAGTGGGAAATAATAATCATGATCTGAATCTATATCTAAGGATTCCATTAAAACATCCCACTTGATTATTTATTTTAGAGATTCTGGTTATTTCACATTGTGAAATTTTATTTCCTTGTATTCTTACTGTGAAAATGTTGAATCATCCACATCCATGAGTTACAATAGTGTTCTTCTTTTTCCCTTTCCATTCTTGGGGTCTAGGATGATCAGGGAATGAATTACATTTCTAGTTTTGAAAGAACTATTTGGATTGAGACATATAATTTGTGAGGGAAACACCATTTTTTTACTAGTCTCCCTGGATAGTGTTTGATAATCTAGAAACCCCTTTGTGATGCTGATCTCCCCATGAATTTATAAATAGAAAAAATATAATTTATTAAATTCTTGACAGGATAATGATTCAAAGGTGTATTTTGGGGATTGTTTTCATTTCATTTTAGATTTAATAATTCTAATGAAGAAGGTGGTTCCAAAAGAGTCTCAAGCAGTTATAGAATAAGAGGAAACTGATGAGATAGCTCATAGGGTCTCAAAAACTAATTATATTCCCCCTAATTTATAAGAATGTGGTCTTCTCACTTAGTTATAATGTTGGAATTGGGATCCTTCAATTCCAAATATATGGTATGATTTTAGCAGCATAATTTTGAGATTTTGAGGCTCAAATAGACCCCACTATTGTAGAGGCTTCCATAATCCTTCATGGTACTCTACATTCTCACATCAAATGACTTCATAAAGCGATGATATAATCTTTTCTCATTATGTGGAAAACTACATAACCATTCATGGATATGACCATAGGCTATATTGAAATATTTTTATGAAGATTTTGTAACCATTGGATGAATTCTACCCATATTGGTTTTTATTAATTACGTTTTGGAAAAATCATATGTCTGATCATTTGGCTAGATCTAGGAACGATTGGGCCAACCATTTTTTTCATTATCATTTTTCGGATTGGATTTTTCACTCTAATTTGATTGATCCATAATATATTATATATTTTCATATTAAATAATTAAAATATTCTCTTATTACTGCTAATTTTCAATTTAATGTTTTAATTTTTTTAACGTTAACTAATTATATGGTCTAAATTTTTGAAATTTTTTTAATAGGAGGAATTAAAATTATTTGTATTTTTATAACTCTTATTTTTGGATTCTATTCATTAATGTGTGGGTGAAAAGAACAACTTTTTTCTCTTAAAATTCAATGTATTATTTTTACAAATTACTTGATGTTTTATGGAGAATATTTATTTGTAATTATTATTAATGGAATTTATATAATGTTTTTCACTAAATCAAATCTAGAAAATAATTTTATAAGATAATATAATTTATAATACAATAAAAAATTGTATATAATTTTTTTTCATACTGGTAGAATTTGGGATTTAATAATGAACTTTTGAGAGTACAAGAGATAACATCCAAGATAGAAAATCATCTTACTAAATATTAGAATGATTATAAAGACCCTATGTAACCAACATGGGTGAAAATTTATTCATCTCTAATTTATTAATGAAAAAAGTAAATTATATATGTGGTGGAGTAGTGATTGGATGATCAATATTAGTGGATGAAAATATTTAATTCCCCTTTTCAGTTGTGTGGATAATAATGAATACTGTGATTCCATATGATTCAATGATGATTGATTTCCACCAACATTCCATAAAAAATGTCATTCCTCCATAAATATCATGGTATTGGGATATCATAGAGTCCCACATGGAATTTTTTCAATTATTTAATCCTGAATTAATTTGACCATAATAATTATGACCATGATCACCATTAAAAATAAGGTTTTTCCTAGGATATGATTCATCTGTGTTGATTTTAACGAAAATTGTTGTGAAGTATTTTATATGAAAATGAATGGACAAGAGAATGTGGTAATAGAGAAGTATTTATATTAACTTCTTATGTCGATCCAAGATAAAACTACTCTATAGATAAAGTGTGTGGTCATGAAATTTGGAAGAAAACATGATTATTTTTCTCACACAGATTATCCATAAAATATGGGAAAAGGAATCCACAATCATCATGGGGAGGGAGTAGGACCAAACCATAATCAATGAAGGTTAGGATCTTGTTAGAAAGTTTGTATACATTTAAGCTCTATGATTTCCAGACACCCCATGCTTCAAGGTACCTAATGATTTCAAGCAAGGATTATTCTGGATCTCCCATGCATAGATATCATGAGGGGTTATGAACTATGTGATGAAGTGAGAAAAAATAATTGGTGGGGTGGATTCCACTTCAAACCTAGGAACATAATTATCATAAATTGTGATGGACCACTTTTTATCAAACATGTTTCCAAACTCCCCCTATAATTTTTAGTTTTCTTGCTAAAGAATATGTTATTCTTAAATTAATAACTCCTGAACATTCATTCAACCAATAAGTGATTGCATACCATTCATATTTGACGGAAAAGATACTCAAAATGTTGTTTCTATATAAATTATTAAAATATTATATCATCCTATAAATGCATCATTTGTGACCTACATAAGTGAATATTGTGAAAAACGTTACATCTCCATACCTAGGGGCCACAAGATAGGTTTCCATCAAGGATTTATTTTCAAACATCTAAGGTTAATTCATGTTTTATGCCATGGATCTATTATTAATTATATATCTAATCTAAGAATTTGTGATCACTAAATGATTCTCTATAGGATGTTGTGACATGGTCCAAAGGCTAAGCCTTTAAAATTAAAATAAGTGAAAATTAACCATTTATATTCCAAGCGCATAGAGAGTCTGAGTGAATAAAAAGACACCATCCGTGTTTACCCAGGAGTTTATCATTCAAGTGGTAAAGTTCACTTAAAAACATTAAATAACTATATTTTTTCTTTTAGATCTTATTTTAATCAAAACAATTATTTTTATCAACAGTATTTCTTCTCCACAAAACATTAGATAATAAGGCATTTATATGAGCTATTATCAAGACCAAGATTTAGATTAGGTAAATGAAATATCTTATGATTGATTAAATAACATATTTTTTTATATTTACCATCCCTTATTTATAGATCATAATAAGAGTCCATCCATTAATATTTTTAGATACCCTATAGAGGATAATAAAAAACAATTCCATTTTTGATCTGCCAATGGTCATATGAATCTTGATGTATTTTATTTTGTTATTCAAAAACCTAGGTAAATGAGAGTGTGTTGAAATAATATTTCCTACCAAATTTGATTCCTGAAATGAAGGATATTTCTTATTTCTCCAAATTTATAGATTTTCCAGATGACCACTCATAATTATTAATGAGATAAAATATTGAAATGCACTCTTTCAGGGAATATTGTGAAAATATAAGACTTTGATCATAAAAAAAGATGAATTCCCTAAGAAATATATCTATATTCCTTTCCCTTGAATTGTTTTTTACTTTATACCTGAGAAAGAATAATAGAGAAAACATAAGATAAAAAACCAAGGGGAATGGGGAGAGTGGATCCGATTTTAGGAGGCCTCAAGAGGAGGTGAATATCTTGGTAGTCACCACCATTGATTTTGATTCTAAAAGACACTGTTTAATATATCTTGTGAATGAATTAATCAATTTGGTGAAAAACCCTTTTTCCAAAGAATAACCATATAAAAGGAAATTACACTATAACATATTACTTTTTATACCAGTATTCCAATACATGATACCACTCTTATGAAAGATACAATCTTAATTGAATGAAATATATCATATTAAATATTGAAATTATCTCTAACGTTCCTTTTAGTGGTGAATGAACTTTGGTTTTCATAGAAAATAGAGGGAATCCAAGAGTACAGCTAGTTCACAAAAAATATAGTGAAAACCATTTAAATCACTTTCATAATTAAATATACATAAATTATTAGTCATGAAGTGGAATTTTAATTTCAAGGACGATAGTTATGATGGATTCATTCAATGAATACAAATATGGCCTCCCATCCAAAATATCATTCATAAGGTATGATCTATCAAATCCAATAAGTGGTGGAAGTAATTTACAAGAGAGAAAGAATAACATATAGGCCAAGAGACATGGTTTAATGAGTTTTATTGATTTCCCTCAATATATCCTAAACAATGTTTTCATGAGTAAGATGATGATTCATAGTCTCAATGATCATCAGTTTAACATAGGAAGAAATATCCACTGATATGAAAGTATAATCCTCCATTTAATGATTTTATAATAATAGCATGATAATACCATGTATCTCTGTTTATTTGGAAACTGACATTTCTTCTTAGTATTATAGACTTTTGATAGTGTTTTAACATGTTGATATTCAACCCAATTTACCAATATACTTTAGGGGATCAATATTTTAAAACCATCCAAAAGGTGTTCAAATGCAGAGATATATATTCCACAATTATCTATTTCACACTAATAACTTTTTTAAGGGACTCTAATTATGTCACATTTGAGAAATTTAAATTATTCTATATGGTAAATATGTTAAGGGTATCATTTATTTTAAAATATAGTAGAATGTATGTTTGTTATAGGGGATAAAATTTTATGGTGTGTCATTGATACATTAGTAGTCTTGGTTGGAATTATAGAAAAATACATGTTTGTCCCAATGATTTTTTGCTTTATTAGCGAGATGATTTATGTAGAAATGATTTCATACAATGTTCTTCTTCTAGATGTAAGTAAATGGGTGATGTTGGAAGTCTTAATCAATATACTACCATTAAAATAAGTAAAGTAACACACCTATAATGTTTTTGTGTTACTTTTATTTAAATTTGCAATTGCAAAGATTATTCATGTCCTCTAAAACTGCCGAACACATGAAGTTCCATTCTATAGATAATAACAATGATGGGTTAATTCAACATCCAAGAACTTCACAATCATGGAAGAAATTTGATTCATTAAATCTATATTTCTCATCTGATCATAGGAATGTTCAATTGGTATTGATTGCTGATGGTTTCAACCCATTCGGGACTTTGAGTACCAGTTATAGCATTTGGCCATTTGTTTTGATCCCTTACAATCTTCCTCCCTAGATGTGCATGCAACAAACTTATTTTATGATTTCAATGATTATTATGAGGAAAAAATTTCTTGTAAATGACATTGATGTATACTTGGTGCCTTTAATTGATTAATTATAGGATTTATGGAGCAAAGAAGTTAAGATAATTGAGGCTTATTATAAAATAGTGTTCAAAATGCATGCAAATATAATGTGGACCATTAGTGAGTTCCCTAGACTTGGGAATTTATCTAGTTGAGACACTTACAATATTTAGTAATTTCCTATTTGTAAATTTTATTTTGAATCCAAATGACTACCTCATAGCATAAAATGGTGCTTCATCTTCCATCGAGGATTTCTCGATTCATCTCATAGATTTCGGCTGAATAGATCAAAATTTATTGGTTTCATTGATCGTTTACCACCTAGAAAGTTTTTAACATGTTTTGAAATATTGAAACAACATGGAATTGTTGAAATAGAATTTGGGAAGGTTCATCATTTTAATGATAGTAGGAAATGGTATCTAAGTGCATCATCAATTGAAATCGGAACGCAACAATGCAATAAAAACTAAATTCTTCAAACATTAATATTGGGAATATCAAATTTTGCAGAATAATCATGATGTGATGCATAGTTAGAATAATTTATATTACTATTTGATCATCACATTACTTAATGACCATGGAAAGTCAATTGATCTTCTCAATTCTCATAAATACATAGAAGTAACGAACATTAAAAGTGATCTCTAGCCATATGAGAATGAAAAATATGCTATGACAATTTTTTCAATGAAAATAGGGATAAAGATACATTCCATAAAATATTAAATCATGTGTAAGTATTTGATGGGTATTCAAATAACATCTCAAGGTGTTTTGACTAAAATAATGGTATGTTACATTGATTGAAAATTCATGATTCACATATTTTGTTACAGTAGTCACTACCATTGGTATTGCATACGTTATTACCTAAAAATTTTACATATTTTGAACTCCAATTCATCACATCTTTCAGAAAATTATGTGGGAAATCTCTACATTCATTTGACCTTCAAAACCATCAGGATATGTTTTTATTGACACTTTTTGAAGTGGAGATGATATTTCCTCCTTCATTTTTTACATCTATGATGCATTTAACTGTGAATTTGGTTGAGGATTCTATATTATGAGGTCTGGTTCATTATCACTGGATGTATCCAATTGAGAGGTTGTATATATATATGTTTTTCAGTTCATCAAAAAAAAATGGAACTTATTTAAATGCATAGTTATGTTTTTATATTTTATTTCATAGATATCTTGAGATTTTCAAATCAAACGTGTGAAATAAATTCTCAATCAGAAAGCTCTATGGTTGAAGACTATTTAGAAGATGAGTGTATTACCTTTTTTACTAGATACTTGGATGATATTGTGACAAGATTTAATCAATTTGTACATGTTTACGACATATCAACTCAATCTAAAAAACATGTGAAATCCAAAATATTTCCCGCTACTGGCTGATTAGTTGGGAGGAACTCAAATATTACAGAGACAAAAATATAATTATTACAAGCACATAGATATGTGGTGCTGAATAGGGAAATTTAGGATATATTTATTGAATATTTTAGTCTACAAACAAGTGTCAAATGAGAGTTCGAACATGAAATGAGAAAAATATGAAGAAATATTTTAATAAAGAGCTTGTATGATGATTTAAACGACATGTATGTTCATAAATATTAGAATAAATTTGTATATTTGGTTAACGAATATATTTTTTAATTATAATAATGTATATTTCTTTATTTAGATCATGAATAATGATACATGATAAGAGTTTTCATAAGATTTCATGTTTCATGCTTTAGTTCCTTTGAAATAAATTAGAATGTTCGACGCTTACAACTAAAATGGATTTAGATTTCTTACATTTGATCGTGAAGAGGGTCTGAAAACATAGAATAGCTGTATATTTACATTTTATGAAGTGGGATACTATGGGAATCTATCTAATATTATTTAGTTAAACTACCAAATGAATTTTTCAATTGTTTTATTCAAATGCAATTGGGTCAGTATTCTAAGAGGTGTTTAATGTGATTCCTTGCAATTTACTTCTATAGCCTTCTCTCGTTTGATGATTGTTGGTCATCATGAAATGCATGATCCATATATCATATAATCGTTAGAAAAAATTGCATATTATGTGAATGATGTTATAGATGAAGGGTGGAGTGTAGTTTCTCAAGTAATACAAATTGATAAGTCTTCTCTAGTTGATCAAGTGAGAGATTTGACCTAGGAAATTGAATATCATCAAAAAAAAATAGGTAGAATTATTTATCAATGATGATATTGAAAATAATAGTCCTGAAAGGTTGAGTGATGTTGATGATGTAGTGGAGTAGAATAACGACATGATTGAAGTAGAAAATGATTGTATGTAGAGTAAGGATTTCATTTAGAAACCACTTATTTCATTTGTGAAATCATTCATTATCATTATTATGTATATTTTGTTTGTTTGTACTATGCATCTGTTATAATTTTTAAATTATTTTTCTACATATATGTTTTGAAATATATGTTCTGAACATAATTTTATTCCATTAAATGATAGGAAGGCCAAGGAGGAAGCGATTTATTATTTCATCGAGTTCTGTGATAGATGATAATCCATATGTCTCCCTCAATATAGCATCTGAGCCACCATCTGTTTCCCCCTACACCATATTCCCAAAAAACATCTATCGTACCCTTTTTGATAATCCCTTCATCATCTCAGTCGTCACCTCCTGCTTTAGAAGCCTCAAAAGTGGGGGAGTGGCACACCGCTTTGACTTCTTTGTGGGGATACTGAAGGGTGACTGTTGTAGGTACAAATTTTAATACGAATAATTTTATTTCTCTTTTTTATAACAAGTGTCTTTTCATTAAATATAGAAAAAATGAAATTGTGGAGAAAAATTAAAATATTTTTGATGTATGGAATCTGACTGGAGATACGATAGTTTTCCCATTTGATCCGCAAGGGGCCTCTACGGTTGATGTCGTAAGATTACTTGGACAAATTTTAGGCTAGCTGGACATGGAGTCCATTTCACTTCTTATTTCGTACGATGATTGGAGGAATATGCATGAATGTTGGAAAAATGATGTTTTTTATTCCTAAATAAAGGTAATTTTTATACATTATGGATTAATTTAGTGTCATGTTATTAATATTTTCCAAATGAATTTCTTTGTACATATGTTTTTCCACTCCAAGGACGCTAATGTGATAGCATGAAAGTGGGCATTGAAAAATCATTTCTAAAAAATGGAATGTCATTAAATTGAGATTGTGGGGATATTTAAATGATGCTTCATTGAACACCCAACAGATTTATGATAAGCAACACGATGGGGTACCCAAACAACAATTGAATGTTTTTGTTGACGGAAAACAAAATGAGAAGCAAAAGGTGTTTAAATATATATTAATATATTAATCTTATTTTACATTTATACATTTATATGAATATCATATTACATTTAATTCATTACTATTGAATTGAATTTTATTTATTATAGGATCTTTCAAGAATGAATGCACCAATCTCGGCTAAGCAAGTTATCCCTTACACTACGGGGTCAATGAGTTTTTTTAGAATCTTATTTTCTCTTGAAAGCTTTAAATTAGCCTAAATATTTATAAGAAAATATTATTTGTCTAATATATTAAATTTTGGATTTTTGTTTATTTAATGCAGTCACATTGTTTAGGGAAGAAGCATCCCAAACAGAAGTGTGGTTGAATTTTCACCAAAAATCTAATGGATGTTTTGTTCATGAGACTACGAAAGAAGTTAGAGAATGAACAAATTTTCATTATAATAACGTGTTATATTTTTTTACAATGTTAATATATATTTCTTCTAATATTACAGCTATTTTATTTATTGGTATAAATTGAAGAACTGTGGGATCCCAATCCAGTACAGTCCTATTTCGTCTCCAAGGATGACCTGATAACTAATGTCCTGGGGAAGTAGCATCTTGGTAGAATGTGAAGAATTGGTGTGGGACTCGTACCCTTTGAGGTCTTTGGAAATCCACCAATGATTGAGTATTAATATACTCCTAGATGTATTCAGTCCATACATCAAGATACTCATTGAGAGAATGTTTATCTACGAAATATAGTTCATGACCAGGGGGATTAAATATCCACTTTTCAGGAAGCGTTGATTGATTTATTTATGAAGATAACCGGATTATCCCCCATTGGTATTGTATCTAATGGTGTTGAGCAGGTAAATCAAAAAAAATCATT
Organism: Viscum album; assembly: GCA_963277665.1. NCBI lineage: Eukaryota > Viridiplantae > Streptophyta > Magnoliopsida > Santalales > Viscaceae > Viscum > Viscum album. The sequence continues at coordinate 808,475 of CAUJRU010000335.1, read as the reverse complement.
TATATTTCAAACATTCGTTGGTTTTAATTTTAAATATAAATGTATAACATTATTTACTTTTCAATATAATATTCTTCTAGTTAGTAGATGGAAGTAGATATGGAGGTGGAGCGGGTGACGAGTTGTGTTCATCATCAGACCATGAATTGTTATATTTTTGATATTTTGGATAAAAATGAAATATTTGTTTGGTATATGTATCATGTGTGTCACATAGTTTCCACCAAATATTTTCATGACCTAACATTTTCATGATTTCCCATGTTTTCATTTTGGTATTTTATTGATTTCTGTTTTTTAGTTTCATTTCTTGATTTATCGAGTTTGGTATGAACCATACATGTAGACTCTTTATTATCATGATTCATTTTATATGATTCATTTTTGATAAATTTATTTTATTTTTTACCCTAGGATGAACAGTCATCCTTATTATTGATTTTCATTGGAATATCTAGTTTTGTAACTCCCTTTAACCTGTTTTTATTGGATAACCATTATTTCTTAAAATTTTATATTATTATATTCTAATGTTTTATAGGTTGTAATTGATCACTCCCATTTATGCTTTACTATTCTTAAAAATAGTTTCATTAATACTTTACAAATATCTACAGAACACATGAGTGTCTTGATCCTGTTAAGGTAAAGGGACTATCCACTTCTTTAATAGTATAATTTAAAAATATCTGTTGAACACTTGAGTGTCTGGCACTACAAGAATTTTATCTCCCCAAAAGATGCATCAGCTGACTAAAATCTATAATACAATATTGAATCATGTACTATATGGTTTTGATCATACTTCATGACTGCTCATATATATGAGGATAAAATCTTATTCTCAACTTCAACTATCAACTCATTGAATTTTATTATAATTACCAAAACTATGAGGTAAAATAGGTCGGCAGTAGGTTAACATACCACTTCAACTATCAAATATGACACTCGGTAAAAATTATTGGACATGTCAATCAATGGGAAAAAATCCGTCAATGTCTCTTACTCTGGAGGGAAACCATGACATCAACCTTTCATTATTATAATTCATGGTCGGCCCAAGATTCACATCCCACTTAAAATATTTATAGGATCTCATAAAATCATCTCTCATGGAATATGTGACCATTACCATGCTATGAACTATAAACACTCCATGTATATAAGATTTATATATTGAAATATTTTCACATTCTTCCAACCTATCAGACATCAAGATACATTCCTAAACAATATTCTAACTTTCCATTACTTGTTTGACCAATGAAGTCATTATATATAAGGATACCCACTTTGCTACCCCTAAACCCTCAACTACAGGAACCAACTAGTATTACAATGAAGATAAGATCTTCTATTTAGCTACATAAATCTCTTCTCCCATCTCTTATATTTTCTAGCCCAATACATTTACCAATACAATTCCATTTCTAGTTGAATACTATTTATTGATGTCAATCACAAACATGTACTATATGAATTTCATCTAAAAGAGATTATTTCCATGCAGTGAGAAAATATTATATTCACTCTAGGTTCCAAATTACCAAACAAATCTCTCTCCCAAGAGGTTTTGTCTTGATCATTAAATTCATGGTACACGATTACAAACTAAAATACTGTATTAGTGCATTTCATCTTGTGGGTTAAAAGGTAATGAAACTCAAAGTGAATAATTTATCACTCTGCATCATAACATATCCTAACCAACAACCATATGCATCAAATTTAACTTCAAATCCAACGTTAGGGTCATAAATAATTAGGATCATTGTTTACAATAACTACTTCTTCAACACTATGGAATATTATTCACAGTAGTATGCACAGTCAAACATGAATCCATTCTGGGTAACTCTTTTCATTGACAATGAAATGTGAAAAAACTCCAAAATGATTATCCTTTAATTCCTATACAATCCAATAAAACATCAACTATCAATTATATTCCTCAGTTGTGACAAATAAACTAATACATCTAAATACTCGAGATCAATGGATATCCCTAATTGTGAAACCACTATATCCAAAAGTGACAGATCATGTACATAGAATAAATTTTATGTACCCAAATAATACTAAACATATTATTCAAGTATCTATCATGTGATTCCTATTAAAATTTCGATCCCCTTGTATTATTATGGATGTGGTATGTATGTGAATTTGAAATTGGAATGTTTTTTTTCAGGGAACTGGTACTGGGGCTGCAGAATCAACTACTTTTTTATCTACATCTAGATCTAGTAGCTGTTTTAACCACTGTGAAATAAAAGTATTATATTTAGCAATGGTTTAAACATCTTCTACAATTTCTGTATTTTTCATTCCACAGTTGTTAAAATCGCCGCTATGGAAAATAATTTTCTGGTAGTTAAAGCATCTTCTACACATTTTTCATATGCCTTTATTATTTTTGGCGGTTATATTAGTTTTAGTTGCGGTTTTCTCGGTAAAAATGATTTTTTTAGTGGTGGTTGGAACCACTGATAAAAATATTATTTTCTCCTGGAAAACCCCCACTAAATTAGTCTATTATGATAGTTACCATAAAACACTACCAAATCAAGAAAACTTCCTCATATTGTATACTGACACACAATTTAGCAGCGGTTGTTTTGAACTGACACAAAAGAATATTTTTGTAGTTTTAACCACCGCCATATCCAATAATAACCGCCACAAAATGGACATTTTACTATAGTTCTAGGACATTATTAAAAAATAATCATGAATAACAATGAAAAATATGTAATAAGAAGTTTAATATTTAAATATATTCAATAATAATGTAATCAAAGTAAAATCATTTGGTTCTAGGATAGCATTTGTTACAATATGACTCTACAACAGAAAGATTCATGACCATAGATGAGCCTTCATCCATTTTTGGGAGAGAGATAATTTTTTAAATGAATAATTTACTATATAACCATACCATATAATTCCTTGGAAAGTAGAAATCATTCATAAAAATCTAGTGGAATTTATTCATCCCACTTGAGGAACCGGTGCAAAAAAATTAGGAATGCATTAATACGGGCCTAAATGAAGACCTGACTGTACAAGGGGGACATTGCATAAGATAGGGTTGATAGGTCCATGACCTTGTCAATGGTGACATTTCCCACTTTGTATATCCTTTTATTAAACCAATCTATAATATAAATTTTCAATCTATAAACAATATTCATAAAAATAAATATTTTCTTCACACAGAAATTGTGGGAAACACCATGTATTTTTTGTGTTTGTCAATAACAGTAATTCTATAATGTAGATGGATATACTCTATCCCACATGGTTTCATATTAGAGATAGAAGGAATTTATTATTTAAATATTCAGATTGATTTTCAAAAAGATGACACATGCATGTGGATAATTTGGCATATATACATATATTCTTATCAAAATGTGTAAATCTAGAAAAAATGCCTATGTTCAACAATGAATAGGTGGGTGATGTGGGGAATATCAACATATCCTCTCTCCCCATGGATAATGTTACAATTATTTCCCAATAATTAAGATTAGAAAAGGCCACAAAGCCCATGATAATGTGGAAGGGGATACATGGTAAAACTATAAAAGTAACCTAGTGGGGATAAAATAGTATGTGGGACACCCATTGATATAATTATTAAAGGGAATAAAATAACACAATGAATGATGATCTTAATCCATTTTGATAATATCATATCATATTCATCACAAAAGAATGCCCATTAAACTATTCCATATTCTTTTGTAATGTCATTTCCCCAATCCAAAACCACACTCTTGGATTTCTTGCTTATTTTTATCGAGTGAAAATTTTTATAGTTGGTAATGATATACTCAATGTAGAATATTTTGAGACAAAAGGAAGTTTGTTTCACATTAATAATAAATTTAATACAAATTAGGGGAATGTTATCCAAAATTATAGAGATGATTTTATTTGTAACGTTTCAAATACTAATGGGATTGAAATTCCTGAAAAAATATGGATTTTTTATAGAGATGATTTTATTCCTTGAGGGTTTCATAATTTATATTATCTCACACAAGACGATGGTTGATTACATCTATATAAAATAGAATAATGAAAATCTATATATCGGACCGGATGGATGGAACTCCAATAGTATAGTGATACAACAAAAAATGAAATACAATAGTATATATTACATTGACATTCAAAATATAGAATCTGTTAAATATTTTTTGTAGAATATTTTGTTCTATGTTGAACTGCAATAACCCATTTTTCAGGCTGTAGAGGGAATTTTCATCATGTTAATTCATATGAAAATCCTACAATAACAAAGTACCAAAACTCTATCTTACTTAGATGACCATATATATATCATCATTAGGTTATGATATTCAAGATAAAAATTACGAGGGGTGTAAATAAAATAATTAAGAATCCTTAAAATTGGTAGGAATTGGACATTAGATTAGTGAAATTCAGCATCATTTAGCTTATTCATCTTAGAGGCCACTAGGGTAAGGTTATTCTTAACATCCTTATCAACCCAACCTCGAAAAATGGCCAAAATCTACAAAATAATTTTATAGAATCCACAAGCCTTCAAATATGAAAAGAATATATTATCTGAGACTAACACGATCATGAGAGAAATTGATAAGGATTAGGGAATGGTTTCATGCTATGGAAGGATGGTGATAAACCTATATGAATCAAAAATAATAACCACCCGAGTCAAACATGGGAACTTTTTCAGGAACTCTTCAATTTAGGTCTCTTTAAAAATACCATGAAACAAATATTAGGGGATTCAAATTTATCCTAGATATGTCATTACCACTTTATATATGGCATGAAGAAAATATTACATCACATATAATGTCCAATTTTCATCCCCTATATTCTAATATTTGAAAAAGATTTCATTAAAATTAATGATTATGGGAAGGGAATCAGGATGACACTCATGAAGAGAAAAGAAAGGATCTTAAGAACGTCATTTTTCATATATGAATGGGAAACCATTTAATTCCATGAACTCCCACGTTCGGGTATCCTACAAAAGGATATCAATCGCAATGTGATTTAGAGAATATAATAATAATTCTGATATATTCATCCTCGTTCATTAAAGGGAACAAGCCCAATGAATGGCCTTGATTAGCCACATGGAGACACCCTTGAATAAAATCCTTTTTCTCCATGTTGTAGATGAATTTGGGATCCTACATGTTTTTTATAAGAAAATTATTTTAGGATGACGTTTAGTACACATATGTAGGAGAACCTAAATGGTGCTTGTGTTTCCTATCCCACAATAGTTCCGACCTAAGATTTTTATTTTAGTAGGTGGGGTTGGTTCATTCCATCCTTCACCTGTTAATATTTTATAGGAGAACTCTATCCAACAATGTTACATACCATACCACAAATGCGTGAAAGTGATTTTAATGGGATTTATCATCCCTATCAAAGTGAACAAATAAAAGAGGGACTTTTATCGGTGCAGGAAGAAGGAACTGATAAATCTATCATTAATCGGGGTTAAAAAAGCATTGACAATAAGGAGACATTATCAGCAATAATAATAGCACTGATAAATATTTTTAATAGAAAAAAGTATTAATTTATATAAAAGTATTTTAATTATATTAAAAAATAATTTTTATATTTAAACATTAAAAAAACGCATGTTTATTATGTATTTTATGTATTATTTATGTTTATTATGTTTATTAATTTTTATTATTCATTAACTATGTATTTATTATATTATATGATTGTAATATCATATATAAATACTTTTTAATATATATATATTCAAATACTTATTAAATATATATATATTTAAATAAATATTTGTTTGTAAATGAATGTGTCTAATTATGTGTATGTTCTTCTTATTAATATATATTTGTTTACCCTAATGTTGGACATATATATAATAGTGATATAAATAATTGGTTTATTATTTCATTTTTTATATATATGGATCTTTATCTTCTCATAAATACTTAATATAATGATAAATATATTTAAATAAAAAATAAATGAAACTACTATATTTAAAAAAGTAAATATTTTATTATATATAATTATTTACTTGTTAAATATATTATTTATAATAATAATTATATATAAATAATTAAATTTAAATATGTTTAAATAATTATAAAAATAAAAAATATGATTTAAAAGTGATAAATATATATTTAAGAATACCATTTGAATAAATTTATTTATAAATATATCTCTTTAATGAATATTGACAAGGAAACAGATATATATATATATATTTAAATTAATATGAAGATAAAATTAAAAATATTATATCAATTTATATTTATATATAATTATTTATAATTTAAATTATAAAATTATATATATATTAGTTATAATTTATACACAAACACTATATATATATATATATATTTAATTATTATTTATATTATTAAGTAATAGTAAATATATTATTTATATATATTTATAAAATTATAAATCTAATAAATTTATTTGTTATATTTTTAAAATTATGAATAAATAATATGTTTTATTACTGCTAATTAATAATTACCGATAAAGTATCCACTAATCAATGATTTTTTAGCACTGATAAAGATCAGTATTTATTAAAACTAAAAAACCGTGGATAAAGGAATGTATAATAAGATCATTCAATTATAGCACTGACAAAACATACATTTATGATCCCTTTTTTAGCACTGATAAAGGAATGTTTTATCTACAGTTTTTATGTAGTGATAAAAAATTAATCTAGGTTTTATAAATAAACCCTAATTTTCTCCTCTTACCTTGAACCCCTCAAGATCTTTCAGAAGAGGATTCATGTCTTTGCCGCTGATGCCGCCACATTCTCTCCTACCATTGCTCCTCCCCACCTCTCTCTTCTCCTTCCTCCTCCTCCTCCTTGGCCAACATGAACCGAGCTTCGTCATGCGGTTCTCCTTCACCACACCTCTTCTCCACTAGTAGATCCCCTCTATCATGTATCTCATTCTCTGTGGCTCTCCCACACCATTGCCTCTCCATTGCGGCGCCTCTCCTCCACCGCGTCTCTCCTACACTACGGACAAACCTCCACTGCATGCTTAACCAAATCTTTGAGGTTAGTTTTACCTTGTTTCCCATTGGGTTCACTTATTATAGTTTGATATTGATTGTGATTTGTGAATTGTTTGGGCTAAACACCCAAATATTTTTGAATTGTTTGGTCGTTGGAGGTCTGTGTTTGTGCACTAGTTATATTTGATAAAATTCAATTTACGTATAAAATATTTTGAATTGGTTGATTTAAAAGAAATTAATGAAATTTGTATTTTCATAATGGTAAATTATAAATATTGTTATTTATGGAATCATATAAATTTAGTGGGAGAAAATAATTGAAAATAAATGTTTAAAGGGTATTTGGATTTATATTGGTGTATTAGTCTAAAAATGTGTCTTCAAAGGTGTTCTATTTTATATTTTAAATGTTCATTTGAAATGTGTGTGTGGATTACACATTATGAAATTATATGGTGTCTTTTCATAAATACTTTGATGGAAATTGATGTCCTTTTGGACTTTTTTTGGTTTTCAAAGAAGAATACCATTATTGATAGATTACTTTGAAGCATTTTTAATGAATTGGGTAGTTTCAATGAACCTAATAATGTTATTTATGTGGAGATTTAGAAAATGTTTGATTGAAAGGAAGAAAATTTTCCATTTTTTATATGTTCAAAGAAGTTATACCTTACATAAGGGTGATTTCGAAATGTTTTAAAAGATTTTGTGTTTTCCTTCGATATTATAGGGGGTGTTTGGAAATGTGTTTTGTGAAATGTTAAAGGGGTTGGCATCATAAGCCACATTTTAGTGTCAATGGACTGATTGGAATTTTGTTTTTAATGGATTTATGTGCAAAGAAACCCTCGATATTCCATTGTTTTTTTTATTCCTTGTGGGGTTTCTAGATCACTACATGATTCTTATTTTTTCCCATGTGTGGAAATATTCTTATTATGCTTTGACTTCAAGTTGTGTGTGTATAATGATTTTCATCATTGGATGTTAGGGGTTGGGTTAATTAAGGGTATTCCTTGTCGGTAGACATGGATCATTAATTATACACCTCAATTTCTTATTGGTAATTGGAAGTTGGGTACTAAGTGAAATATCTAGGTTGTTCCTCTATTTGGTTCATACATCACTAGTTTCCCATTATTCGGTCTAGAAATATTGTCTAGGTAGATGTTTGTCATTACAGGGATTCTTGTGTGGGCTAGTGAGATGAAAGTATGAATATAGGGCGTTATAGTAGTTAGTTTGAGTGGTTATACCCTTCTATTGATATATTCTTAGAATATTAGGATTTACAAGGTACATACCATGACACATTCATTTTTATGGTCGGTTAGTGTTTGAGGGGAGTTTTATTTAGTGATTTATTATATCATTTCCCATGGTTTCATCATCATGGAACATTAATTGTTTATTTTTCATTAATATATGCCCATGATGTGTGGTTTCTAGTTGTTGTGCTTGACCCTGGTGAGTTGGGTTGTTTTCCATTGAAACGAGATTTCAAATATTTTCATGAAAACATATGTTGTATTTTAATGTTTCATGAATGAGATTTCTTGAAAAGGTATTTAAAAAAGTAGTGTTTCTGAATTGATTTCTAAATAATTCAATGTTTTCTTAATTTCCCAAGAGTAGATGTCTAAATAAAGCTTCATTATGATTTCTCACACGATTCAACCAAGGAACTAAGATACAAACCAGACTAGCTCCCATCACCAAAGTTCCTGTAACAACCCATGCCCCAACCTATATAATGACACCATTGATTCATTCTTGAACTTCACTAATTAAGGCCCTAAATTGAGTATCTATCATCTACCAGTACAACTCAGCCACATATGTGCACACACAAAACCAACCACCTCTACCTAGAGGTTAGGTTATCCTATACACCACTCCCAGTATGCACTACAAAACTCTATCACTAACAAAGCATAATCAAGATCATATATCATTGTCATATGAATATCGATACTCAAAATAATTTCCAATAACTCCCATATATTCTCACATCACCGAACCCAACGGAATAACTCGAGGACCCATCAACTTTCCAAAACATGAATCTTATAGTTTGACACTCCACATCCTCACATGGGCTTGTTAGTGACCAAATTTTTTTAAGGAATTTGATGAACCACAACTAATCATTATACAAATTACAAACTATCAGGATGAAATAACACCCGCAATGAATTTGAAAACAAGGATTTCATCACCATACTTCCCATCCCTTGATAGTTCATAGATCATTCTAAAAATAAACAGATTATCTCACACACATATAACACCATGACAAAGGGGTCTCTTATTTACTGCTTTATAGAGGAAATTCCCCATGAATACATGATGTATTTTCAATGTTTGAATTATTAAGGATTATATTAAAAGTAAACCTTTTTAATGTATTTTTACATTTTATTTTTAAAACATTTGTTTTTATTTAAAAACATTTAAATAGGAACTATTTATAATATTTTTTTCAACTGTAATCTATTTCCCATAAAAAATGTAAATATAGTTGTCACTTCAATGTTTAAAAATATTATTTTGAGAAGGTTTTTATTTTTGCTTATATTTATCTTCTTAAGATTCTTTTTCATGTTGTGATATTTTAGTAACAATTTATATGTTATTATAATATGATTTATTTATGAAAATCATAATTATAATATTCAATTATTTCTTAACTTCATGTTATCTATTTTATTAATTATTTATTAAAAAATGATCTTCCATTTCAATCACTCTTCCCACTTTTTCTACTTTATCTCCCTGTCCATATTCACTTCTTTATTTCCCATATTTTTATCCTTCTCAAAAGAACTAAAATTCATTTTCATGATGATTTTGGGCTTTAGGTTTTTAAGTGTTTTCCATGGAAAGTGACATGTTGTGTATTGGTTACCATTTGGTTTAAATTAGTTGTTTCTTTTCTCTTCTTTAGTTTTATAACTTATAGAACGTGTTTAAATTATCAATTTAATTTCAATTAATATATAGTAATATATAGGTTATTAGGTGAAATTATAATTTTCTTTAATAAATTCTAGGCATGGCACAAGGGGGCTTTCATAATAATTTCATGTTCTATTTTTATATTATAATAATTATCAGGAAAATTATATTTGAAAAGGCTCATAAGGTAATTTTAATGTATTATAGTAAATTTACATCTTAAGACTTTTTGGGTTTTCAAATGAATTTCATGTTATTGGAGAATGGTTTGGAAAGAAAAAAGAATTTTTTTCTCAAGTTCTTCTAAAACCATTTAAATAATGAGACTTTAGATAAGGAAAGAGATACTCTATATTCTATGTTGGTTTTCTTGTCAAGGCCCATTTTTCACTTTAAAATTTAAGTGGTTCATTTATCATATAGCCCTCAATGATTTCCCCTATACTTGTTTGACCAAATAATGGTTATTGATTGCTTATATAATAGATGTATGCTTTGAAAATGAAATTATATATGTGATGGTGTTGGATGTGAGGTGTGAGACATTTGTTTTGGTAATTATCTAGATTTCATTCTCACAACCATTGTTGTTTGTCTATGGTAAATTGGGTGTCTAGGTGGGAGGTCTAGATTCATGCTACCCTAGTTGGTACACACACTTTTATGGTCCTCTAGTTGTGTTTGAGACAAGGTTAATGGCAAGGTTACATTACGATTAGTTAAGTATAGTTTATTTCAGTGGAAATGGTTTTTTTAGATAAAACATATATCAGATGTTGTTCTATGTAGTTATAGTGTTGTTTTGGATCGTCATACACTTGTACCTAGGGTATATCACATGAAATTTTGTTCATTGATCTGTGGTCATATATAGATGATTAAATATTTATATTGATTTCATTCCCATAATGCATGTTTTATTTGTATAACTATTAATACTGGATTTATTTAATGTTATAATGTTCCTTGATCACATGGTTCTCTTATTGATTGTGAATTTATTTTCTCCAGTTGGTATGAGTTCTTTATGAGATAATGAATATTTGATTTTCAAGTGGCAGAAATTTTTTTGTATTATGAGATGGTTAGTACCTATATTTCCCACCATTTCATTTGGGTAATAATTATATATCATGGTGTATATATGTTATGTGAATAGGTTAGTAAGTCTATAGGTTCAAAAACAGTGATTGTGATTGCGTTATGATCTACTCATAATAATACATGTGAATAAGTTAGAAAGTTGCTATGTTCATGGGTGAGTGTGACGATGATAATAATTAATAATAAATTTAAATGTGACTATGGTTTAGAGTATCTAGTATGGGTGAGGGTTGGAACAACAAGAAACAAGTTCACCAACTATCGATGGGTTGTCCCGTCCATACGGTTGATGGGAGGAACACCAATAACTAGTGATCAGAGCTAGATAGGGGGTGTCATTATATATATAGGTCATGGGGTAATTAATTATTTTCATTGGATGTACTAAGGGAGGTGAAAATGGAATCTAGTTATTTTTTTATGTTTATCTTTTTCAATGATTCAAGTTTTTTGAAATGTTTCTTAAAAAAATTTATTTGTTCGACATACAATTTTTTTGTTTTAAATTTCATTAAAATTGATAAAAAAAGAACTGGGGTTTTGATAAATAATGTTTCAAACTAATTGGTTTATTTTAAAAAGGGTTTTTTATATAATAGAGGAATTTGTGTAAATGTTTGGGTTTTTAATTAGATTTCAACATTGATTTTTAAATAGTTTTCAAAGGAGATTTAATGTCTATAACATTTTTAGCCTTGTTAAAAAAATGTATCAACATTTTGTGTATTTATTTTGTAAAATATTTATATCACCAAATAAAATTGGATGGATATGGGTAAAGAATGGGTGGATACCAATTTTCTAACAAAAGAGTATAATGATGGAGTTGAATATTTTATCATGTTTTAAAAAGATCATGCTTAAGATCCTTCTCAAATCCTTTGTCTGTTTTTACCCTATGGCTATTCAATACATGTTAGTCTCGCAGAGTTGGATGAAAATGAGATCGTTCATGGAATAGATAAATGTTAAAAAAATTGGAATAAACATGGGGAAAATGTGAATGTTTCTAATTACTAGGATAAAATTGCATTTAATGGATCATTTAATATGATTAAATGCATGTACATTGAAGAAGACCATATCGAGGATGTGACTATAGATGTGCAATATGATGAAGATGATATTAAGGAAACGAAAAGGATAGATGAATATGAACATATTGATTTTGAAAAAAAAAATTGATTAGTTAAAGAGTTGTACAAAGATGCCATTGTATCATGGTTTCAATAAATATACAAAATTTTTTGTCATACTATTGCATTATAATTTGAAAGTAGGAAACGGATGGAGTGACACAATTTTTACCGAATTACTTTATCTCTTTAATGACATGCTCCAAAAAGATAATGAGCTCCCTAGAAAAACATACAATGCCAAATGAATGCTATTTTTAATGGGTATGATCTATGAAATAATACACACTTGCACGAATAACTATATACAATTTCTCAAGGACCAAAAATCAAATATAGAATGAAAAATGTGTTTTTCTTTTCTATACAAGAACGATGAATCTAGCCCTATAATAGTTTCATGGTGTTCCAAGGTTTTGGTGACTAAATGGAAGTGAGGAGACTATAGAGCAATTGACATGGCCTGTGTAAAGAATAAGTAAATATGGAAAAATATGGCATCCATCATACTCTCCTCAGTGGAAGATAATTGATCTTGAGTATCCTAAAATTATAAATGAGGTGAGAAACCTTTATCATGAATTATCTACATATAGATAGAGTCCTTTTTGGTTACAAAGAAGCTCACACAGTACATGGCTAGTTATGTTGGTAAATATTAATTTCTACCGTGGTAATTCATGAAACAAAAAAACATCATGTTATCGATGATAATATCATGACTAGAACTAATGTGTAATGATATTGAAATTTATTTGGATCCATTGATCACGGATTTAAAATTATTTTTGTAATAATGTGTTATGATGTATGATGATTAATGAAATAAATATTTCATTTTTATTTACATTTTGTATGTGATGATAAATGAATTTTATACATATGGAAATTTTTCAGGATATAGAATTAAAGGAACTATTGGGTTTCCCATCTATGAATAAGGTATACAATCAATTCGGATGAAAAATTCATAAAAAACTATGTTTCTAGGACATCACAAATTTCAACCCTGTTGACATAAGTACCTATCATGGACGACATCATTCAATGGAAGATCAAATGAACATACACCATTTTATTCACTAATAGGTGATCTTGTGTTTGAGAAAGTTAAATAAATGGACACTAATTCTAGAAAAATGTTTTTAAAAAACCTTATGCAAACTGGTTGGAAAAAGAAATCAGTTTTTTTTAATTACCAAACTAGAGTTGTTTGTACGTCAGACATTTTCATTATGTAATTAATATTGAAAAAAATGTCTTCTATAGTGTAGTCATCACATTTCTAAATTCACCTGGTAAAACAATGGATGAAATTAAGGCTATGTTGGACATGGTTTACATGGGAATAAGAGAGGATTTGGAAACAGGGAAGGATGAAAATGGACATTTATTTCCCCTACAACATACACTCTTTCCTATCAGGAGAGATATCGTTTTTCCAAATTGTTGAATAACATAAAGGTTCCAGCAAGGTATTCATTAAATATCAAGAAAATAATGTCAATTCACATTTTAAAGTCAAAGTTTTGAAATCACATGACATCCATGTTTTGTTGCAATATATGATTCTTATAGGTTTACATTGCATTTTTTGCAGGAATGATCATCATTCATTAACTAATCTGTATTTCTTCTTCAATGAAATATGATGAAATGTTATAGACCCCATTTTATTTCTGACAACAGAAAGGGAAGTGTTCGTCATATTATGTGAATTGGAAATGTCTTTCACACCAATATTATTTGATATGATGGTTCATTTAAAGGTTCACTTAGTGAGAGACATTCATCTATGTGGTATTTTTCAATATAGATGATTGCACACCATTGAACAATATATGAATATTTTAATGGGTATTTCAAAAATCAATGTCAAATAGAGGGTTGTATTTTAGAGCTATATATTGTTGATGAATCCATTGAATTATGTACCAAATACCTCTCCAGTGTGAAAATCATTGGTCTAATGACCTCTCCTCACATTGGCCAACTTATGGGTGATGGAATTTCCAGAAAGGCAGTTGTCACAATCAATATTACTGATTTGGAGTAGGCCCACCTTTATGTTTAGCTTAACAGTTTATACATTGACCCATATGTTTAAACTCACAATGAAATTCTTAGGCATTAGAATCCATCAAGGGCTAAAAAATAGATATCAACTAAACATAATAAACAGTTTATAGGATGGTTTGAGGACAATATTTTTAAGGACTCAAATGAGAATACGGACTCAATTTTATTCTAACATTTATGGTCCGATGGAGGACCGTGTGTGTACATATTATCTTACAATGATTATGTAATTAATGGTTAAACATTCTTTAAAAATTAACATGATGAAGACACTACAAAAATGAATAGTGGAGTTACACCTATGGATAAAGTGATTTGTGTTTCTAGTGCTAAGGATATAAATCCAATTTATGGGGATATGTCATATTTTGGAATCATTAAAAAAATATGGGAGTTAGTTTATACAAAATTTTGAGTGCTAATTTTTCAATTATAGTGGGATGATAACAGAAAAATTTTAAAATAGAAGAGTTGAGATTTGTGAAAGTTTATTTCTATAAAGAATTGTACAATGATAAACTATTTATAATTGAATCATAGCCAATAAAAGTATTTAATGTTCTAGATCCTACAAACTAAAAGTGGTAAATTTTTCTGTTATCGACCAATACCACTAAAGAGTCTGATAAAAAATCTCCCGAGCATGACCCTTTCATTGGGTCAACAAAACCATTTTTCAGTGGTCCTAGTGTCGCATGAATTTGGTATGTCATAGGATTCCACAAAAATGGATTTGGTTAGTCGATATAGTTATCAAATTCCTTTAACCTTTCAAAAAGTGTTCAATAATGAGATTATTTTTTTCTAATATGCATCATGTTACTTTGTGTTAATATCTATTCACTACTACTTTTATGATATCTAAATTAAATGTTAAACCACTTTTCTAGATAATGATTTTTTCGCATGATGACGCTCCCAATCTCCAAGCACCATAGGTTTTTCAACATGTTGTTGCTCACACTGCAGACGAACAATAGGATTCTCAACCTGTTTCCTTATGCTAATGTATATTCCTTGCTAATTTTATGTTATCTTAATAAAATGCTAAACAAATTTTGCAGATAATTAATTCTCCACATGATGATGCTCCCAATACTTAGGCACAACAGGTTCTTCAACCTAATTCAGCTCATAGGGAAGAGGAACAAGAGGTTTCACAACTTTTTTCCTTATGTTAATAATTGTTCATTTTACAATTCTGTAATCTAAATTAACTTTTTAACAACATTTGAAGATAATAACATTTTCATGTGGTGATGCTCCCAATCCCCAGTCACAATAGGTTTCCTGACCTGTAGCTTCTCTTGTTGTAGATGGACAACAGGTTACGTAACATGTTGTTTCCCCAAGAGCATAGGTACAACCACCATCTTTACATATCGATGTTAGCCCTTTGGATATGGATGAATATATTCATGATGGTATATCCGTGGAACTGATAGGTGATGAAATACTAGTGATCCAAAAAAATTAGCATCGTAGTTAGACGATATTAAATAAAATCAATAAGGCTATAGAGAAAGGCATAAAAATCATGATTGGATGCAATAAAAGGGTCCAACATGCCAACCACAATACGGCCATGTTTAGTACTTTAATTGTAATCATCACTCAGAAAAGTAAGATAATTAATGTAACTTCATCGTACCATTTTCTGGCTACGATTATGACATTGATGTGGGGAGATATTATGGTAACATATTGATATAATTTTTTTAATTTACTTAAAATTAAATAATGAAATAGTGACTTAAACATAATCATCTCTTACAGAGTGCATTTATAGTATATGACTCACATAATTACTATGTATTATGGTTTTCTAGAAGGATACAATAGTTTTTTTTTCACAATTGTAAAGAAATATCATCTTAAATATAGTGAAGGGAAAATAAAATCGCACCCACATCTTATTTATGCACACTTGATTACCCAAGAATCATGGTAAGAGTTTACTGGTCATCATATAAAGTAGTCTTTTTAGGTAGATTGTGTCCCATAATATATTGTTTGATGGTACTTGTATTCATCACTTTGATTGACAATTTATTATTTATAAAACAACAATTGAGTTCTTAAAATAAACAACGGGCATCAAAACTAGTGTACCCCTACCGTAATGTATGGATAGGGTATGCATCACTTGAAAAAAAATTGTTTGTATTCTAAATCTACTGTAAAATTTTTATTTGAAATAAAAGAACACAAAAAAATTATCTTTTGTTTTGATGAATCATAAAGAGTCCAAATCCACATCCACTTCCTTCCGATGTTATGTTCTATGGAAGGAGGCATGTGTAACGAATTATGGAGAACTAATAGATGAAAACCCGAAGAATGTTTGGGAAAAATGTAAAAGTATGACATAATAATCAATATTAATTTAAATTTCTGTTACATAACAATGATTACTTATTTTCTAATAGTTTTTATTTTATGTGGTCACAATAATCACAACACCCACACCGGATAGAGAAATACATTTAGTGTCCTTGAAGTAGCCAGAAAAATTTGTTCATGTTAGAGGTGCGGGTTTTGGGGTGACACCCCAATCATATTTTGAGAAAAAAACATTAGGATCAAACTGAGGAAATGAAAAATTTAATAGAAATATTTTTTATGTTTCAAGAAGAATTGAAATACCAGAGATAACTAATATAATGATCAATGGGGGAGGCAATGAAGAGAAACAATTAATGAACAACCTACGTGTGGAGATCCATCTCCACCCCACCATCTTTGAGGCAAGTTATTCCCCTAAAAAACAATTCATAATTGAGGTAGTCAATTTTTTAATAATTGTTTTGGTGAAATTTCAATTAGATAAACACTAGAAACTAATACCTATCCAATATTGATACTCTATAGGATGAAAATGATTGTGATTCATATCTATCAACACCAACCCATCGCCTTGTAGTAAGGATGATAATGTTAAATATCTAGAATGAAATACTGCACAATAGACCACTTCAAACAGATCATTCCATAGTGGGAATTACTATAGCCCTAGAAATGAGCATTGAGATACCTATTACCATCAATGATGCAGATATTTATACATTCAAACAACCTCTATGAACATTAATCACATGGATATCTCATCTTGTAAATAAAAATTTTGATAATGAGGTATTCATTTACAATTTAATTATCAAGATAAACCTTAAACATTTAATGAAAAAGGTCTTACCCAATGCATATTATTACGAACAGACAAGGGGAAGAGAGTGAAATGAAAGGCTGATTCAATACCATCTCAAGGAACAACAAACCAATCAAAATTATCAACTAAAAGCACCTTAATCCCTCCGATTCTATATCCAAATATATTATCATTGAAGGATCATGTGGATTCAATGTTGAAATATGGTGGTAATCACATAATTGATTTTGAATAAAACATGTATTGAGGGGAAGATCCAGACTTTATTGGTGTTGAGAGTGAAACTGAAATCCTCCCCTATAAATTGTTAGGTGGCTCAGATTTAAATGTTTTCCTGAAGTATGTTTTCTTGATTTTATTATTCAAAAGGATGATATCATATGACAATTATAAATAAATACCTTTCATATTTTTTAAGACATATATGTGGAAAAAATTGAAGGGATTTTCCCATGAAATTTTTTGGCTCGTTAGTTCTCACATCACATCTTCTGAACCTGAAGACAAAACATCCAAGAAAGTGTGTGATATAGTGGTGAGTCTGTTCAGAACATATAACCAAAAAATTAATGATGAAATAATATTCTTAATTACAACGAGGCATGGTTAAAGCTCTTCAATTTAGTCATATGATATATATTTTAATTTACTTCTTTACTTGTTATTTTTTGTGTTAATAGGTAGGTTTGGATGCTCATTGTGGGTAATTTGGATATTCCAAAGATTTATTTTCAAGATTCCATGCATGGATATCCATCAAACCGACGAAAAATAATCGAATTTTTCAAATATTTATACATTACATCAAACATTTTAGAGGTAAACTTCTAGTTATATAAATTATATAATCCTTTAATGGGGATTCAATAAGGATAGGGTTGTTCATGAATATCGTCTACATCACAGAATGAGGCTAGGGGAAAAGGAATCTAAACATACAAAGTTCTACGACTGGATATGAATCAGGGTAAATATAATTATGTTTCACTATCCAAATAAAAATAAAAAATTACTTATTTTTATCAGTGTTTCTATAGTTCCCAAAACATAAAAATTGTACAAATTTTAGTTATAATGTTTGTAAACAAATTAAAGAGATCATATTCAATGAAAAAACCAAAATCCCTGAAGAGGGATTTTTGAAGATAATTTATATTTAATTTATAATAAAGATAAATTATTTGTGTATCAATAATTTTTTCAGTACTACCAAGGCTTCTGAAAACTGTCATATTCAGAAGAAAGTAAAAATATAAAATGAAGACGGTAAAATTATCAAATAATTTCAAAATTAAAATTCATTTTTAACTTATCTTTGCTTTTTTGGTGCTAATGTTCTGATTTTTATGGGCTAAACGCCCCGCTAAAAATCATAGCCATTAGTGGAACTTGTAGGCACACTAAATGATTTTCATGTTGATGGGTTTTTTAAAATAAATTGGTTGTACTCATTTATAGGGTATGTGTATTGTTGATAGATCAAAAAATATAATGAGTCTACAATAGGGGTTTCCCAATCCATGGAGTAGTTTGTGACATCTTGCAACATAACGAGAATAGGTGCTAACTCAACTCTTTAGTGGACCCGATGAAGAACCAACTTTCATGTATCCATTCGAAGGCCCTGAGTATGTGATAGTTGGTTTTTCACTAGGCTGATTAAAGCTATACAGAAGAATGAAGATATTATTATGTATCAACCATATATAGAGAAAATCTTTGACAACAAACACATGGTATGGGGAATCCCCTTATGGATACTCGTAATCATTTATGGTTTATCAACAACACACATACCATGTAAATAAGAACCACCAATATTTTTAAAAAAATCAATCAACATGCCATTTATTTAGTAAAAAATAAATTTTTTATGCTATAAACGAAGGAAATTTCTTCGGATTGTTTTGAAGCATTAGGAAAATGATATATTAGTCATTTTTTATGTCTATTATTTAACCACACCTTAATATGACTCACGTTTTCACCAATACGACTCCAAATGTGTGTTGTTATTTAAAAATGACCTTAATTAAAGTAAAAAACACAACTGACATACTAAAAACTAAGAAAACGTATTTATAATGTTTTTATACATTAGGAAAATGATCCATGATGTAGTGTGAATGTGTAGGAAGAATCCCCACCTCAATGTGACGAACGATGTGACAGGTATGACTAATAGTGCCAGTTATCTCTTTAGAATTTGACAGTTCAACTAAAAAGGTGTCACTCACTGAAAACCATGAATATTTTATCAAATTTTATTCTAAATTAAATAGAGTGATATTTTTGTCCTTTTTGACATGTATGAAGGAGTCTCACACCAAACTGACACATGATGCAACCGATATGACTCAAATTGCATGTTTTCAGTTTGTAATGACGTTGTAGTAAAAAACATAACTGACATATTGAAAATCAATAAAATGATTTCATATTTTTTTTGATACTTTAGTACAATGATATATGAGTTAGTATTGACATATAGGAATAAACCCCCCCTCAATCCAAAAAACGGTATGACTGGTATGACTAAAAGTGTCTACTATCAGTTTAAAATTGATAATATAACTCGAAATTTGTCAGTCACTAAATACCATGATAACATTCTCTGATTGACATCCAAATTATGGATAGTGATTTTTTATGTCATTTTTGAGGTGTTTGAATAAGTCTCATGTGAAACTGACACACGATGCGACCGGTATGACTCAATTTGCTTGTTTTCGGCTAGAAATGACATTTTAGTCAAAAAAAAACAACTTGCATACTAAAAACAAAGGAAATACATTATGATTGTTTTTATACACAATATTAATGATCCGTATGTTATTTTTGACTGGTAATAATCAACCCCACCTCAATCTGACGCACGATGTCATGGATATGACTACAAATATTTATTATTATTTAAAATAGATATTAATTCATGAAAAAACAAAAAAGACAACAAAAAGCTAAGAAAATGCATTCTGATTATTTTAATACATTAATAAAATGATCCATGAGTCAGTTGTGATGGGTAAGAATCAACTCCACCACAATCCGATGAACTATGTGACTGCTGTGAATGAAAGGGTCTCCTATCAGTTTAAATTTAACATTTTAACTAAAAACATGTCACTCACTAAAAACCATGAAAACATACTTCTATTGAATTATAAATTAAGTAAAGTGATTCATATGTCCTTTTTGATGTGTATGATGTAGTCTCACATAAATACAATTCATGATGAAACCAGTATCACTCAAATTGTCTTTTTTCTGTTTGAAATGACATTTATGTAAAAAAACACAACAAACAACTCAAAACTGATCAAACACATCTGGATTGTTTTGATACATTGTAAAAAAATTCCATGAGTCTGTTGTGATGTGTTGGAATCATCCCCACCTTAATTTGAAGAACAATGGGATTGTCATGTTTATAAGTTTCCACTATCAGTTTAAAACTAACATTTTAACTCAATATGTGTCACTAATTAAATACCCAGAAATCTCACTCCAAATGACATCCAAATTATGGACACTGATTCGAAAGTCATGTGTGATGTGTATGTAGTAGTATCACATCAAACTGACACAATATATTACCATTATGACTCAAATTTTGTGTTCTTGATTTGAAATGACAATTTAGTAATGGATGTCAACTAACATACTGAAAACTATGGAAATATATTCTCATAGCATTTATACATTCGGAAAATGATCCATTAGACATTTTTCGTGTGCTGGAATCATCCCCAGCTCAATATGACCCACAATTTCACTGATATGTCTCCAAAAGTGGGATTTTTATTAAAAATAGACATTTTAATTATTTATTCTTCATATTAATGTATAATTTATTTATTTATCATATTAATAACATAATATTAGTTTTATTATATAGGGTAACATTTTTCTCAAGTTGGGATGATTTGTTCGGCAATTATTACCACACATTAAAGGAAATTTTTTAGAGGGTACCACATATGTCAAAAAAGAAAACATAACTATTTTTAACTATTTTTTTATATTTGTAAATTTAATTTTATAAATCATTGTTCAAAATGTATATAGAACTATTTTTGGTATAAACCATGAATGATTATTTTTTTATTCATGATGTCAATTAAATGTATATATATATTTTTCCAATATTCTATGTGAATTACTTGTTTTTTAATACCATTCATCATGTCTGTGGTTCATTGGTATATATATCTTATGTTTGGTTATTTTATGGAATGTTTTTTCTAGTTTGTGTAGGTTATTTTTGTTGGTTTGATTATTTTGGATGGTTATTTGTTTATGGTATATGGGTGTGCTATTATACAAACAGCATGCCCAGACACGGATTCCTTTATCAGTTCTAATTGGAGAATTGATAAATTGGGAATTTATTAGCACTTTCAATAGTGCTGAAAGAGGGTAACCCCCCCCCCCGAATAGAGGCTCAATTAATAGTTCTTTTTTTATGGTGATAAATACCTATTTTGTGGTAGTTGTATTTTTTTTGAATCTTATCAACTAGATTTCAAGATAATTAAATCTTTTTGAGCCACATGGATCCATAAAAGGATGGTCATACCATGGACACCATTGAATATCCACATCCAGGTTTTGAATAATTTAGGGAAATGCGTTTGAATTCCATTATTTTTTCACCATTCTTAAATGATTTCATAAAATGTTATACTCTTCAGGGATGTACATTGTATAGTTGGTTGAAACCAAATTATTCTATTATGAAGATGTGTTTAGAAATATCCTTAAACCATAAATATGGCCATTCTAGAAATATTATCAACCTTGTATGAGAATTATCAAATCCAAATGGAGTATTAAGAGAAAATCGTATTACACTTTAGGAGTTATTCTTCATCATTTTATTTAACTATATAAAATCATTGTGTTCTCTAAGAAAATGTAGTGGCCCCAAAATTTAATCGATATTTCGGTTTATCGCTACATTGGGTTTGTGGGATATCCCAAGTTTTTATTTGACACTATGAATTCCCATCTCTATAAGATTAGATTCCCCCTGATTTTTCCATGTAACTAGGGGAAACATTAGATAATTACTATGCCTTATTTATACACTACATTTGTAGAAAATTACTTTTTAGAATTTATAATGGTTATGTTAATGAGACATGATGTAGGAATTTTTTCAGATTCTCATGAAATCCATACCCCTGTGTTTTCTAAATAATGGAGGAAAAAACATAAACTTGGTGAATGAAATTTTACATATATCATGATAATTACATAAGGTCATCAAAAATTGGGGTCTGAAAAATCAAAGTTGATTAATTTTCTCATGCAATCTCTATTTCCCTTAAGTGTAGTTTCTAATCTCCCCTAAAAAGGAATTCCAATAATCTAAATTTGAACGTGAAAAATTGAGAAGGATATATATTTAGGATGGCTCTCTCATTATTCAAACCCATATTTATGGTAATGTGGTTATCAAATGACCAAGGCCACCTGAGAATAACATTCTTTTTAACCTTCAAATTGAATAATTTAATGAACAGATGCCCCAATCTAATGTCTCGTACACCCAATCCACGCTCTCGGAATCAGATAGAATTCATAATATTAGTAAATAAAATAAAATTAGGGTCAATTTTGGATGAATTGTCCCACATTATAGAGACCATTATCAAAATAAAAATTCCATCTTCATCTATCATCGAATTAACGGGAATATTTTCCTTTTCCAAATGTGAGACACATCAACACTAGTTTACCTTATTGTTAATCATATCTATAGTCATTTTGATTAGAAGTGGCGTTCGCTGATGAGAATTTATCATAGACGAATTATAATGAAAATCATTAGCACCCCAAAAATACCAAAACTATGAAAACCTGAGTAAAACCCAAGCCCTTGTAAGACATGGGAAAAAGAACTCATCAATGAGAGAGAGTGAGTGATTTAATTTATATATACATATTTATATATTTTTAAACAATATTTAATTTAATATATATAATATATATATATGATTCATATATGATTTAATAAAGAAATTATTAATCTTATTTTCATGATTATATAATAATATATATATAATTATCAATAAAATTTTTTATTAGTATAATTATATACATTTACTAAAAAATTATTACAAAATTAATATAAATATGTCATATTAATATTTTATCAATTGAATTTTATACGTACTTAATATATATTTTTAACTATGTGAGTCATTTTTTAATTTTTCTATTTATATTCACATTAAATAATTTAAAATATTTATACATGAATCTTTTTGTATATGCATGAATGTGTATATATAAAAATCAATGTGTACATTTGTATAAGAGAATATATGTATGTGTTGTCTGTGAATACAAGTTTAGTGTTGTGTGTCTGTGTTTATAGGTGTTTTATATGCTTAGGACATTGTGTGTATGTGTATGTATGTGTGCATACATATTTCTGAATGTGCATTTACATTAGTACATTTTTATGCACTCTTCAATTAAGCGGTCCTCTAGGGTTTTCTATAATTTGATGTTTTATATGTTTTCCTAGGAATGGAGATTCTATGTCAGAAATGTTTTGTTCATTTTATTAAATGGAGGCTTATCCATTGAAAAAGTTCTTCTTTTTCTATAGGACATTTTCTATTGATATTTCTAGTATCACTATCATTTGTTTTCTCATATTTTATTCCTTCATCAATGACAGATAATAATATTCCAGATGTACATCCCAATGGAAAATTATCGAGTTAATCTATATCGGTGTTTCTATCTTTGGATGAAGTGACATTTTTTTATTAGTTTTCTAAATAATTATGATACCTAATAGGTGAACCATATTTCCATCCATAGGGTGGTAAAACATTTATGTGATCACCCATTCTGTATTATCTCCCTATAAAATAATTTTCTATCTATTTCGAATCTAGAAATTAGAGTGAAAATTGAGAAAATGGAAATCAGGCTTCTTGTATTCCAATTCATTAGCATGTTTGATAAAAAGAAGTTTCATCATGGAAGACCATATACCATTGATATCCATATTATCATTATGAAGGATAGTAGTTCGTCAATGATATTATAGACATTACATTCTTAAAATTTCCCTTTCGATTCGTATTTAATATTTCCCTTATGTTAGATATTTAAATGTAATGTTAAATAAAACATATAACACATTAGAGACATTTTAGAATGGAATCATTCAAATCATATCCTTTGGGGTAATTATGTGTGGATTAGGATCATGATCATTATCACCCTCCCACCCTTTTTGGTGGTTTTCCTTTTCATTGATTAATTTACGACCTTGCTCATATTTGAGTATGAAAAAAATGACTATTTCAATTTTTTTATGGTTCAATTTTCAATACAAAGAAGGATTTGTCATCAATAATAGTAGATTATATGCATTAAATTGTCATGAAAGAAGGCCTTTGACTTCATGAAAAAATTCTAGGTTATTTTTTTTCTAGAAGAAGAATGGCAAAGAGATTGGGCAAATAATTCCAAATAATTTTTCATGAATGTAGATACCAATCAAAACTATTATGTCAGGATATGGTCACAACACGTAACTACTCTTCTTACTGATAAAGAAAATCTTGGAGATACATATTGATTTCAATAATTTCCCTTCGTAGCTAATCATTTTTTATTTTTGTTATAAATTATCTAAGATGAATCCAAACATATCCACTGAACCAATGAATAGATTTTATGATCATCTAAATCTGGTAATCCTGAGTATACCTATATCAGGAGACTATTCAATGGAACCCACTTTTACTTATGATATTTTCATTGTGAATATGTTGATGAGACCTGAAAACACCATAAATGGAGGAAAATGATAAAAGGGTGCCATGGACATAGCCTCCCTAGTGTGGAACCTTGTGGGACTAAATACAGCTACAAAGCAGCAATTGTGGTGTAAAATTACCCAAAAGGATGAAATATATATTATATGGAGTTTTATTTATTTATCTAATATGGAGGCTAGATTGATCCATCATCGACTATCACTGTGAATATGATATGATGACATTGTAATGGGCCTGGAAACCCATCTTCAGTATGGATTTGGTAGTTATATTTCATCAAACGCCCCACATGTATGGTTTTCCAATCCAAAAAATATATAGTAATTACATGGATGATATTGTAAAAAATATATAATTCTGAGTTAACATTCATTCCCCATAATAGGCCACTCTAGTTGATTATGTCTTCCCTAGAGAGATGACATATATGTTATGGTTCTCCAATTTTATGATAACAATTTCCCCATATATATTCTCCATCATGAAGCACCTAAATGGGACTATTCTTGTTTTAATAGGATTCATTCTTTATGAGGTAAATGGATTTCTTGGAATCATCTTCAATAATCGAATGAAAACACTCATAGATCAGTAATTTTCGATTGGGGGTTTAATGAAATAATGTTCTAGTGTGGAAAGGTAGGGGTTACCATGTCCTAGACCACTTTTCAATGTACTGGCATGGAATGTATATGGAGGGCCATTCTGACCATGTATATGAAAATTATACCTTTACATGGTTCCAAGGGAATTCTAGTAACACCAGCATCCCCAAGAATTTTACAATTTACTGGGGTTAAGCAATTGGAAAAATCTATTCTAGATCGTTCAAATATCTCACATAAACCCCACCAATTTCTTACATTACACTACCATTGCCGATAATATTCATGGTTTTGAGAGATAATGATATGAAAAAACATTTAGATTCAATAGATATTTAATTTTTATGGTATGAATTGAAAATACATGGTTTGTAATTGCTAGAAGGCTGGTGACCTTAATACAAGTTGTAACATTCAACATGGTACTTGAAAATTAATAGCATAGAGAAATTTAAATTATACCCTACCGAAATGGAATTTAGATATGATTAGAAGGAAGTCCAAGGTACTCTACAATAATACCCCCATATTTCATACACGTTATAATAATTTTTCATGATTTTAAATCTAATATAGAGAATCATACCATGGTTAATTTATATGGAATACATGCTCATGAAATCCACATCCAATATGGTGAAGTCAAGTCACCATATTTGAATTGGAATGACATTTCAAGGCATTACAATAACACTATATTTTTCTTGAATATTAACGAAGGTATACCATATACCATTGAAGTTGGAATACTATATGTTATCCTTATCTTTTTTCATAAGATATATATTTCTAGGTTCTCATCCTTGTCATCCAATGATGTTTCTGGTATAAATCATGTGATATTTAATGCTATGAATCTCTAGTTTAGATATGATTTAATTATTTGGGGATTTCTATGAGAACACAAGAAAGAAAATTATAATAAAGCGGCATGGATTAATGATTTTCATCCCCTATTCTTCAAAAAATAATTCTATCATATTGGACCATATTTATACTCTCTTATGAAAGGACATCGGTCAGGGGAAATAAACATCACCACCCTTATTGAAACCATTATTTTCATTATTATGAAAAAACCATTCTTGGAATCATATTTTAGGCCAATTAGCTAGTGTAATGTGTCTTAAAAAATGATTTCAAAGAATCTATTTAATAGTATAAAAACCTAGTTTCTATCTATTATTTTTGAAAATAAATGTTCTCTTATCCCTAAGAATATTATTATTCATAATTCATTCTTCACCTGTGAGGATTTTTATTCCATCAAAATATGATTACTTTCCAAAATTATCATTATGTACTAATATGTGACACAAATTAGTCTTATGACTGAGATGAATGTACCTTCCTTCATCTTGTTTTGTAAAAAATGGGTCTCATATCTCACTATATTGAGGTATTTATGCATTGTTCCTCGAATGTTTCCTTTAGGATCAAATTCAATGGAATCCTTTCTCAATGAATAACCCTTTGTAGGGTCCCTTTACAAGGAGATCAACTTTATCTATTTCTATTTATTTTATTCATCTGATGTTTTCGGTCATCTTATCTATAAGGATGTGAAATATAATGTTATCTTTGGGGAAAAGAATGTTTGATGAATCTCATACATCACTAATATTTTTCACTTATCATATTCTTCTTTTCTCATGGAACACTCATGTAGAATTTATTTTTAATTACCATAGGATTAATAACAATGAGGAATATTTTGGAAATCCATATAACCTGCATAAATATGAAATTTCATTTTCTATAAGAGTCCGGTTAAACAGGAAGGTAGAAAATTTCTATGTTTCAGTTATTCAATTTTTTTAAAACAAAATCAATTCTAGGAAGTCTTCATGTTTTTTGGTTATTCAAAAAATACATTTTCTCAAAAATACTTCATAGGTTTGGTGATAAAATGAAGGTCCATAAATTTAAGACTCTTTCTAAAAAGGTGATGGAAAATATTATTAAGGTTTTGATCCAACCAATTCTAATCTATATCTTGTCACTTTTAAAAATTATGAGCATTTTTGTGAACCGAATACATTCAAGAATTTTGATTTTGTTGTTGTACCATAAAAATGGTTTGAAAAAAAATCATGGGGTGGAATGGGACATGTATTAGATGACTAACACATGTAGTTTTTTGTTATTTTAAGACCTACCCCTTTTCAATGATTCAATTCTAGAAAAGAATGATTGGAGGATGTTGTAGCACCAAAAATACCTATGTTCTGAAATTTTCTAAGACAAATATTTTATTCCAGTTGGGTTTCCTAGCCACCACTTTGGGGCCACACCAAAATTTACTACAGAAGTGATTAGAGGGGTCTTTAATTATTATTTATTATAGAGTATTCTGGTAGACTGTGGATGGTTTCATCCTTAAAATATATAAGGATCCCCAGATTCCCGATGGAAAAATGGTTCCAGTGATATCCCCAACATCCCCTGGCTTCATGGATGAAATAGTGACATATGTCATTAATGAGGAAAGTAATGGGTGGTGTGCAGAAAAATAAGATAAGTGATTTAACAGGAGAGGAAAAAAATATTTCTATATATCTTCAAATAAATTAAGTTTGGAATAAAATTTTTTTCTAGTATTAGGAGAGTTGAGGAACTCTCTCAGTGAAATCTTTTTATAATATGTCCCTTAATACATATAACAATTAAGGGGTGAAATTTAGAAGACAATTCTCACCTGAACTCCCCCCAAGGGTCAATACCTAGGGTGTAGGTTTTTTGTTTTAATTCCCTTTCCCATGAAATTAATCTCCTTTATCCACTTCTCAAATGATCTATGTTGTCCCACGTGCATGATGGGGACCAAATACTCATCATTATAAAATATGTACTACACAAGGGAAAGAAATATCATGAGTTCAAGGAGTAAAACTGTAGATATATATTTTGTTAAGGATCCCATACATTCAATGATGATTGCATTTTTTCCTCCATCATCCATTTTAAGAGTGATTTATCTTTATGTATGCTAGAATTACTCATTTATGATAGAAAAAATTGATTTAATTTTAAACAAGAATGGGATACCAAATATAATCTTTACTGAACTAGAGGATTCACGGTAGGGGCCCTCAAAGTACCCTAACTCACCAGTAATGAATCCTTACAATGGTCCCTGTAGAACATATTGTAATCATCCCCCATAAGGTGTTCTATAAATTAAAGTGGATTCATATCTATAAGAAAATTGTGTAATTGGGGTCATTGTGATGGAATGTGAATACACAAGGAGATTTATTGTCTCTAGAATATTTTTGGTCCTTTCAATTTTGGATCCATGGTTTCCAGAACCATATTTTATAATTATGGGGACAAATCTATCAATTGATAACAATTTTAAATATATCGTCCTTGATTCAGATATTCCTAGAATCGTCAATGATATCTATGAAATAGTGATATTCTTCTTATCATTTGGATTTATAATTCTAATGATTTTTTCTCTAATCTGTTTATTTTTGGCATTTAGATTCTCATTTATCATGAGAGATGGAATAGTGAATTTATTCTTCTAGTGAGTTAGGTTTTTTTTAAATATAATGATTTTTCAAATAAAATTCCACCATGGATGGTATCCCTTATAATCTGTGATCATATATATATATATATATATATATATATATATATTCTCTATAGATATTAAAAAAAATGTTTTTGTTTTTGTATTTGGATGTACTTTCAGGGTTATGAATGTTCATGTGTATGTGTGTGTGCATGAGTATGTATGTTGAATATGTGTATATATGTTTTTACATGAACATATATTTCTGTGCAATATAAATCTTTATATATAATGTGTATGTATGAATATGTATGTCTATGTAAGAACATTTGGATGTAATTGTATATATGTTTCCATGTACGAGTGTTCACATGTACATGTATGTGTCTGTATAAGCATTTATACATGCGTATGGATTTGTATATGTTTGTGTCTGTGTATGTGTTTTTGTATGTATGTGTATGTTTATGTACATGTCTATGTATGTGTATATGTGTGTATATGTGTGTATATGTGTGTATATGTGTGCATATATATGTGTGTATATATGTGCATGTATCTGTATATATATCTGTGAGTGTGTGTGCGCGCATGTCATGTGTTTGTATGTGTGTTTGTATTTGTGTGTGAATTTATATGTGTGAGTTTATTTGTATGAATATATTTTAATCTGTAAGTTAATGTGTATGTATATTCATGTATACACACACACACACACACACACACACACAGACACACACACACACACATATATATATATATATATTCAAGTTGTGTGTGTGTATGTGTACATCTCTTTATTAACTTCAAATTATTTAGTAACTTTTTAATATTTTTATATTTTTATTAATTTCTCTGACATATTGACATTCTAGATTCACCCATTTTTAATATATATTCATTTTTATTTTTTTAATGTGTTAACATTTGATAGTTATATGTCCAATTTTTAATATTTATATTTTTAATTAATTAATAATTTTTTAATTATTATTTATAATTGAAAAGGATAATAATTATTTTTATTTTGTATAAAATATCAATATACTTCTTATATCAATAATTATAATAATTATTTTTTCATTCTTTTTTATTTTAATGTGTTGGGTATTCGTGTAATTAATGTTATTAAATAAAATTTTAGAATATATTAATGTAATATAGTTAATTTTATATACTAAATTATAATATAATATTATTTATCCCTTTTTCATTTTTTGTGTTTATAAACTTTTTTATAGTTTTGGAATTTACTCATTTTTTAAAATTTATATATATTTATTAAAAATGATTTAATATTTTTAATATGATTATAATATTTATAGATAATAATTATTCATTTCTATTTATGATGATTTCATATTTTTAATATGTTTTAAATTTTATACAATCGACTCTTATAATCCCATCTAAAAAACAAATCATTTTGATGTGAAAAAACCAATTTCTTATAAAGTGGGAGTTTATCATAGGTTATCCCCAATCTCATATAGGCCTTTTTCTATGGAAAAAATTTGGAGATTCATTGTAGAAAGACCATTTTTTAGAATTTTTACTATTTTGAATTATACACTTAATTATAAATTTTATTATTTTTATTCATTTCATATCATTAATAACACATTTAATAATTATTATTTTATTATTCAACAAAAAACAATTATTCCAATTTTTTATTAAAATTACTAACTAAATATATAAAATGTATAAACATATTTCTCTTAGTTAATACGTTTTAAATAAATATAAAAATATATCTAAAACAATAATTATAAAAATAATATAAAAAACATATAACATAAATTAATTATCAATTATTTATATAAAATATGGATTTATATAGCTTTTGTGTCACCAAATTACATGGCCACATCACCTAACCCACTTACCTCCTTCGTCCAGTATCATGATTCTGATCATGCAACAGCATGGCCTCCCGTATTCCCTTCAAAACTCAGGTTCTACTTCTACTTCATTTCCTGCAAAAAATTACACAATCTTTGAATCCTAGATTTCCAAGTGAGTTGTTCTCCTTATGAAATCTGTGGCCATCCTCACGAATCTGCTCCTCTCCCCCTACGGTTAAATCTCACACTTCCCGTCATCTTCTCCAACTGTTCCCACGCCTCCTATTTTCACTGAATCGTTGACCGAGTACTCCAATATATTATACCACTTATCTATATTTATCTTATCCCTACACCTCTCCCTCTTGAGTTCAATATCCTTCTCATATGGTTTGTAGTTACTATCTTCTCCCTTTAAAACTCCTTAAGATTGTGATTTCAGTTTGCCCAATTTATGGTAACCCCTAAACAAATCATTCTTTTGTATGATTGTTTCCACGTCAACAAATGAATTCCCTTGTCTTTGAATCCTTATAATTTTGTATGATGTAGATTAATAACCATTACAAATTTGCAGGACATAATGTAAACTCTGAGGGTCTCAAATACTTCCACAGTTCCTTTTATTTTATTTTATTGATGTTGTTGAATGAGGATTTAAGAACATGGATGTTGAGATAGTGAATTGGTATATTTCCATTACACAACTTTTTGAAATATGAAATCATATAGTCAATAAAAAAAATAAGTACCATATGCACTTTTTCTATGACTACAACTACTAGAAGTTGGTTTTTATTGAATTCCCTCATTCTTGCATGTCCTATAAAATCTAGTACTGCATAAGACATAAATTTTAAAAAATAACTGGTAAGATCATGTAATTAAGATATCCATGGATGGTAAACTACTCCAGTCTTTGATATTATTTTCCCATGAATTTTATGAAATGGTTAAACAGTTTGAGCATGTAATCACTTTCTGGTGCAATGAATCTTGTTAAGTAAAAATTTACAGAGTCAGAAATATTATGAGAGTTCATTTGAACTTTCCAATGCCCTGAAGCCTAATGTTTGTGATGCAAAACTGAGCATTGGAGATTAAAAAGTATTACAGGTAATTCTTTTTATACAACCATTATTTCTTTATTCATTTTGGTGATTTTTGGTAATGTAACTATGTGTTTATTGAAATATTGTAATCTCATGTATGATTGGACATTTCAATATGTTTAGTGTTATTAGAGAATGACTTCTAACTGGGATGTAGGTATGGGCTTCCAAGGATCCTTGCATTCATTTTGTTATGTTTCACTGATTTTAATATCATGGGACTCATTTCACTACAAAAAAATGTCTTTTAGTTTCTATGTTCTTAGGTTATGTTTAAGTTAACCTTTTATTTTAACAATTCCATGTTTTATTTATTTGGGTTGGATTATTCCTGGAACATTTATCCAGCTCCACATTTATGCATGCATTGATCACACACACAATGAACTGGTTATCGATGACCAGCCTCAAGACCGATGTTGATGTCAAGAAAAATAATCTATGTTCCATTTCATTACCCCTTATTCTGCCTCATATCTCCATTTTTATCTACCTATATCTTCCCTAACCATTTCCTATTTGCTGAAGATTTGTTGGAATGAGTGATGAAATTATCAATGCCCTAATTTCTAATAGTTCATCCTTTGAAAAGAAATATTGTTTACCCAAGTAAGCATTCATATGTAGTTATTTTATGTATTATTTTTTACGATACATTTTTGTTTTCATACATATAAACACAAACATATTTCTTATTAATTGTTTATTCTACAGTATATAACATCTAAATTTTTTTCATTATTTTTCTAATGAAAAATATAGTTTTTTGAATAAAAATAAATATGTACCCAATGTACTCTTATGGTGTCCATTTTCTCGAATGTAACATGTTGGCATGTTCATACCTTTCTTTTTACAATACTAAATCATTTGTGTTTATAAATTCCCTTTCTCATTATTCATTCATGTTGATGTGCTTATTGAACTTCCGAATAAATATGCTCATATTGTTATCTAGCTTAAAAATATTTTTATGCCATTCGATATATTTATTATTTCATTGCGGTTACCAATTAAGCATCCCATTTATTCTTCATCTTTAGATGGTTGTAGCCCAAAAATACTAGGATTTATGAACTCTAAAATAGATGGTTTTTCATTGTGACTTATCTTATTAATAATATGGGTTCATATTTTTTATTTCATATAAAATTTCACATAAGTATTCCTGTTACTTCTAATTTTTTTGAGTCTTCATACCCCATGAACAAATACATGTTATATCATTTACTATTGTTCTTTTAATATGACCTGTATGATTTCTCTAAGGTACTCAGTTTTTTATTGGATAAAATTATCATTTTCATTCTTTGTTTATGTGAATCATACTTCAAGAAATTCCATGCTATAATTGGGTAAGATTTGGTTGAAAG
This sequence comes from Viscum album, assembly GCA_963277665.1. Classification (NCBI taxonomy): domain Eukaryota; kingdom Viridiplantae; phylum Streptophyta; class Magnoliopsida; order Santalales; family Viscaceae; genus Viscum; species Viscum album. The sequence goes on along the minus strand of CAUJRU010000335.1, from coordinate 774,690 downwards.
TTAAAAGTTATGATTTCTAGGTGATTCCTAAATTCTTTTGGAGATCCGACAAACTATTAAGAGATAAAGGTCTTTATAGAAGGAATGATGTGTTATCAATAAATTTTCTAGAAAAATATGGTGTTTTATCATGATGTAATACATTAATCATTATAATATTCATTGAAAAAGAACTAGATACTATCCAACTTGGATAGTCCATCCACCCACTCCATGTAAAAGGTTACAAGGTTTTAAGAGGCCAAATTTTATTTTCTCCTACGATTATTGACCAACTAGATCGAGTCACTTTCAATCCACATTTTTTCTTAGGCACATTTAACATAAAAAATTGTTCTTATTTATAAGTAATAAAATTCCCAAGGGACTAACATAATCATACCTTAATAAAGACTCTATTGTTTCTGAAAATTCCTCCTCATCTTGTAGGTCTACGACCCTCTGTGGAAGCACCATTAATGATAACATTGATATTGAAGGCATCCATTAAACATGGTCGCTTGGGTTTTCTAGGAACAACACTTACACATAGAGTTTTGTGATAAAATGTTAATTTAATAAATTTTTTATAAACCCAAACATAAATGTGGTAGCCATTTGGATATCCCACATGATTCCAATAATAGTTTATTTTAAGGTAAACATTTTCTCTTCAATATCAATAAGTTTCTTTTTTTCCAAATATGTTCAATGTTGGAATCAATCGTGTGAACAGAATAGGTTCTTAACTGGATATATCAGGTCCATGTTGGTCACATTTTTTCATTAAGTAATTCATGTCAAAAAATTTATGTAGCTTACAATTAAACATAACTTCAATATTATAAGGCATCTTCCTTAAACATTACCTAATATTGAATTAAATGAATAATTCCCATTGAGGATCTTTTTAGGTTTAGATTTTTAGAGAATTAGATCATAACTATTACATCTCCAAAGATTACAAAGTAGACACTTCTACTAAGTTTCCATAAAAATAAAAACACTTAAAAATAAAGATGTCTAGTTCCACGTTTTATATAGAATGACTTTAACTTGATCCATTCCTTTACCCTACTTCACATTAAGTCCATGTAAAACATTTCAAAAATATTTTGGGTGAGCATAAAAATCTCAATAAGGGATACAAAAAGAATGAAAACTGTTAGTTTATGAAAACAACATGAAAACCATGTATACATTATCGAAGTAATACTTTTCACCTTTATGAAGTAATAAATACTCTTCACTGAATAACAGATCATTACTAACCATTTTCTAAGCATAAGATTAACATAAAACCCATAAAAAGATCAAATAACATATAAAGGTAACTTGTGACATAAACATACTTAAGTGGAATAACCATACTGTCGACTTCCACACATATCACTTAATGAAATATCCATATGGCCAACATCCATACATACATAATGGAATAGCCATACGGAAAACATCCATACCCAATGAATTGGAGGTTATAACGTTACCACTCGTCCTGGTATTCACGGCACCACCCATCATATGGTTTATCACGTAACCACCCTTCAAATGTTCAAGTTCCATTATAAAATCATAAGACATAAAACAAATATAATGGAAAGAAAACATTTACACACGATTATCAAATATATCACTCAAATATATTGACATAAAAAATCCATTATAAAAACCCATTTTCTATACAAAAATACACAAAAGAGTATATGGTATTTATTTCATTTTAAAAACATTAAGGCTTATTGAGGAATACAAAGACCAAATAATACTCGTAGAGGCGGAAAAGGTCGTTGTCACCGCGTACGTTAAAAGAAACATTAATTTTTGTCGTTTTGTAAAATGCTTCGTAGAAAAATATTCCTTTTTTATAAAATTAAAAGTAAGAGGGGTTTATACACCGTATAAAAGAAAGTTGTGTATAAAACGAAATATGCCTCAATGAAAGGAGATTGAGACGAAGTCCCTTACAAAGATAATTTTTTTAAAATAAAATAGATCTATTATGTGTATTCACTATAAGTACACATAAAGAACGTACAAATACAACATATGAGATAATAATATCACGACATAATTTGAAATTAGGAGATTAACCCAAAGAATAGAAATTGGGTTTAGAAGTTCCCTTACATCGGGTCCGACTTGACTCGATCGTTCTTTAATGTCTTGAATAATAAACTTGAGTTAATTTCTACTTTCTTACGAACTTTTTTCAAGTTAATTATTCCATTTATATCACTTATTACCATTTTATGAACATTATGTAGTCATTTAAGTTGATAACGGTCGTTTGTCGATATTTGGTACTTGAGTCAAAAGTGAACTTCTTACAATTACATGTTGTTCATGTGGTCAAAGGTTCATTATATCCAAAATGTTATTCATGATTTGGATATCATATATATCATATATATCCAGAATATGAATGTATTTATAATATTACATAATCATTTAGAGGTGAGAAATGAAATGCATCGTTCGTGGAGACGGTAAGCCGTACGTACGCATGAATGCTACTTTCATTTCATTGTCATATTAATGGAATTAAAACTAAATGAGAGATATGTATATTTTAATTAAATAATTATATTCATAATTTATATGTAACATAAATCATATATATCCATTCTATATATGTACTTTTAATATTACATTACATTTGGTGATAAGAAATGAAATGCACCGTTCATGGAGACGGTAAGCCGTATGTACCCATGAACCCTACTTTCATTTCTAGATCATACTTTAATGGAGTGAAATCATAATGATAAAAGGTATATTATAATTCTAGTATAATATCATATATAATAACTTTAAATCCATCCTTTATACATCCCACACATGGCATTAACGAATCAAATCACTTTGAGGGGCGATAGTCTGCACTTCCTAAAATGAAATTATCCTGTTTACCCACAATGGAAACCATAAAGGTATACCACCACTGAAAAATACAGAAGCATAAGGAAAACATAAACATAATATATATCATATATAAATAGAGTGTCTTCTTATTGGCCACCATTAAAGGTGTTTAAAAGAAGATTGCACAATCATCGTTTCGTGAGGCCGAAATTCGCCAACCACAGAAACAGTATGTTATTTAACTATTAGATGTAGACGTGTGTAAGTGTATCTCGAATGATTATTATAAAAAAATCCTAGTATATTTATGATACTGTATTTTTTACAAAATAAATGAATAAAAAGAGTTTAGGGGGTTGGATAAGCAAAAGAAAACAAAAGAACAAAAGTGCACACATTACCTTAAAAGCGGGTAACTCTATTAGATTTGATCTCAAAGGATTCCTTGGGAAGACTTCTGCCCAAAGATAGGCTTCAAGGAGTAATATAGGGATGTGAAGAGACAAAATGGGCAGGGGTTGGCCAAGCCAAAGGCTTTGGATGTGTGGGTAAGGAGGTAGAGGTGTTGGCCTTTTATAAGAGGGGAGGAGGGTCACTCCTGGAAAGTAAGGAAATGTTACTTTATTATAGAATGAGTTTCGGATTTTAAGGGTCCCACATTGATTTTTTTCGAGTATAAGGTGATAAGGGTTCGAAATCCACCCATCCAATATGTTTTGGACACGTTTAGGACTTATATTTTACATTATCTTCCAATTTTATTTAAATCGTTAAATAATGAGGTAATCACTGCATCATCATGGTGTCATAAATAATTTAATTTATTTAATGTCTATAAACTATTAAAAAAATATCATGATGTGGGAAATTGTTTTATCTTTCCAATGAATATTTATAGTAAAAAATCTGACTTGTATAACCCCATGTAAAAATAGTTTTAGTAAAACAACTCATGTTTGTGACATTTTTATTTTAACATTAAATAAAAAGATATTAATGTAATTTTCCAACTAAAGTGGCTCCATGGGGTCCCCAAGTTGACCCATGGATTTTATTGGTCGTCCATGACACATCCAATTATTTTAGGACATGTTTCATGTTCATTTCATATTATTAAAACATTATTTTTACCTTAAACTACACTAATTACCTCTAATCGCGATTAAAAACATAAAAGTTACTATTCACCAAAAAATTATTTTAATCCTATTGAACCGTATTGTACTTATTAATTACAACCATGTAGGTCAGATTTTTTAAATTCAAAATACAGATGTGGTAAAATTTCATTTAAACGAAAAATCAGTTTTTTAAGTACCAATTAGTGGTTTCACTATTCATCAAAAATTGAAGTTTTTCAGAAAAATACCAAAACATCACCCTAATCTATAATTGATAATCCAAATTCAAAAATGAATTTAATTTTAAAACATTCAAAACATATAAGTTGCATTAATTAATTTAATAATTAATTCCCTGTTGTCATAGCAAATAGCATGTTTTTATGAAATAATAAGTATAAAAAGAGACACGAGTTTAAATCTGATTTCAAAGTGAAATTAATTTCTAAGAACAATATTGGATTTAATGGTAAAAATATATTATAATTTCACTTTAAAACCAATTAAAAATATAATCTAATCATATATATAAATTAGATTAAAAATATGTTTTGAATTAAAATACTACATTTTACACTATTCATTAAAAAAATGAACTTTATCGAAAAAATACCAAAAAATTACACAAAGTAAAATTTGATGTCCCGAATCTAAAGAAGAGTTTTATTTGGTCCAATATAATGTATAAGAGTGAACAAAACTTTATTTAATGACGGTTCTCCATCAAAAGGCGATAAGTGAACCTTTAGTGAAAACTAGGGCATATACGCCTAAAATTGAATTCCTTCCATATTTTAAGCCGATATCTTTTATTAGATAAAAGTAAAAACATTTAAAAAAACATATATAATCATATATTAGTTATTTCTATCCATTACTGCCCATAAAACGGCTATGTTTTAACTACCATTTAAAATAATATTGTTTTATTACAAGTGTGCAACGTAAGATTTCAATGAAACTCTTTGTTGCGTATCGGGTACGCTATCGAACATAGAAACCCCATAAAAGTAAAATTAATATTTAATTCGTAAATATTAATAAACTTGAAAATTATTTATTCTTTATTTACCTAGGATGTTACAAATATTATTCCATATTGTCATTGCATGGTTTCAGGTGAAGATAATGTGATGATAGTCCTATGAATTCTTAAGGCATAATGAGGAGGTATATGCAAGCATTAAGCCTCCCAAACGGCAGTTTTCTTGAAAATAATTAAAAAATCATTACTAATGTAATGGGGAATGCTAATTCCACTAAAAAACTAAACTTTGTGGTGAATAACACCCTATTTCACTATTTAATTATTATCCTTTGCTTGATATAATTTTGTTTTAGACAAAGTGTTGTTTATATCCTCCTGATTTTGTGGATTTAGGTTCCCAAGAGCCCAATAAATATGAGTTATTTAGATAACAATTTGGATGAAAATATTGACAGACAACCCAATTCAATGATAGCTAATGAGACTATATTTAATCTGATATTCAGTATTTGGTGGATTCAATAATATGGTATTCTGTTATTCATCTAAGTGTTGTAGTGATGTTTGAAGGGAAATTTGTTCCTAGAAGCATGCGTTTGAAACTGGTTAATTATACCCATGTACTCTTGTCTAGTGATCATTTACACTTGATTGTTGTTTTTCCACCGCCTCATATACAATTTCTATACAAAGAATATAAATACAAGTAAACATATTGAGATATTTCATGGATTCTGACCCATCACTCGTAAATATGGAATGGATTTTTTCTAATAAAAATAAGTTTATATTTTGACACAGTTTTCTATCTCGAATAACTCATACATGAAGGATCCATACAGTTAATGTTGGGCATGAATATTTTAGTGCCCCATTACATTGTTCATGCTAATAATTACTGGAATAAAATGGTGTTCATTATGATGATAGAATATGTTATCATGCTTGTAATTAAGATTTTGGATTTATATTGTACAAGATGGAACAAAATTGGAGTCCATTTAAAGTGTTTTCATATGATGGATGAGGATTTGTATGAGTCATGAAATCATTGAAGTTATAGGTGAATATTTTTCAGTCATAATGCTTTTGAAAAATTATAGAAATAACTACTCTTACAGATTTCTTATTAAAAAAACATTTTTTCAAATTTCTAGATATACTGGACAAATTGTTTACTCCACTGTCTATAATTTTTTTATCATTTTATTTAATTCTATATTTTGTATGCACCACATCCAGTAACCTGGCTATACTATAATGTGCAATATTAAAACAATTTGTTTAACCATTAAATTGCCTAAAAGTGGAACCAATGGTACTACCACTCTATCATGACTATATTGTTTTCATTAAAACAAATTTTTATACTACTTATGTATAATTTTAACCGTACAATAGTACAATCCTAAACCAGATTCCAGTTCTTGTGATTTATTAATAGTCAAATAAATTAGTAATTAAAATAAATTTTAGTGTCCCTTTATAATGGTTTCATACAATGATGCTATTAATTTAAACTTTTTGTTATTTACTATTTAAATAGTTGAATTTATTGTTTTTATGAATTTTTTAGTGAACACCATTATGTTATGTATTTCTGATTTTACATATTTTCTTACAGAATAAGAAACAGGGGAACAGTCAACCAATTTTCCAAACACAATTTGATAACGAGTAGCCTATATATACATTTGATCATTATCATATATAGATTTTTCATGGAGTCATAATACCATATTTTTTACTTAACTATTAATTTCTGGTTTCACTAATTTCTTTTCCACTATAGGGTCATGATTTTCATATTCATGATATCATTTTGCAGCTTGGTCAGTGTCAATCAGTCCCACCTTACATTTTAAAATAAAATATTATGTTTTGAGATACATAATTATTACCTCGCATTCCAACACTATAACCCCTAAAATTATGGTGTCTATAAGTCATTCCTCTCTAAGTTCACATCATGTGGTGAAAATTTTATATAATAGTTTAACATAATTTTTTAAATTGCAATTTATTTTTTATGTTGATGCATTTTCTTATTTTATGTCATAACATGTAATTTATATAGGGTTTGATCTTACTATATTGTTTGTTATGAATTTTTATAGTTCAATTATTTTATTTTGTCTTTGAATGTAAATATGAGTTTTTTTATAATATTTGATTTGAAGGGACATTACTTCTAAATGGGTTCTTATGTTAACCACGTAAGTATTATTACCCTATTATTGTTAGACTCCAATTCATAAAAGTATTCAGTAGGAAGTACATTTTCCCATTCACATGAAATTTGGAAAAATTGACTGCATTTTTTAATTATAATTGCAATGTAATACTACAGTTTGATCATTTCATTTACTTTAATATTTTATTTATACAATATTTTCATAGTAAAAATTTTATAAGACTATGTTGTTAACATAAGGGTTAAAGAAATATGATTACACTGTTTTCTAAATGAGCCTCATGTCTGGGTACTATATAACATGTTTACTTGTTTATGTGTTTTATATAATCCATATATTGTTTAAAACATCCTTTTCATCTATTTACTTAGCATATTAGTTCTTTATGTTTCTTTTCCAATAGAATTTTTTTCACATATATGACATCTCCAATACACAGATATCAGTTCTTCATGATTCTCCTTCCCTTATAATAGATTTTTTTTGTGATTATAAGTAATGACTAGGCCATCTTCCCATGTTTTTAGTGTATTAAAATTAGGTATGATGTAACCCTTTGTCAAATGCATTACTTATATAGAATTATTTGGAAGCTGGAATCAGTATGGTTGACTAATAGAACTACAAAATTACGATGGTTCTAAAAGATAACATCATATAGGAGCTCATCAATGATCTGAATAACGGGGAGGTATATGCATGATACAGTAAAAACAAGTAGGATTAAGTAGATAGAAACATATTCCATTTAGTTTTATGAAATTTATTTAATATAATTTTATAATGGTAGCATTTTCCAAATTATGAGAGATAAATTATTTGTTGTATTTTCATATATTATAACACAAAATTTGAAATCATGTCATGCTTTATCTATTGATGATGTTATTTGTTTTTTGAACTGGTTAATATCTTCTATAGTTTATCAATGAAGCTTCATATCCCTCTTCTTTGGATATGGATTATCCTTCTTCGATAATTTATGTTTAAATATACGTTTTTTGATCCAATGTTACTTGATTTTCAGTTGGTGTTATAGTCTACTTTCAAAACTAAAATATCTTTATTAGTGTTATATAACTCAATTTTCAACTATTTTATCATTTTGTGAATGAATTTGAGAGTTATATCTATACTAGTTTTTCCATCAATTGAAATACCTTTTTGGTTTATACAACCATATTCTTCCCTAAAAATATTTCTCTATATTGATTTTCCTAGAGCATCTCTACATTCCTCTAGATACCACATTAGCATGCATGACATATGTCATAATATATGCAGATTTAAATATGTTATTTAATATTAATACTTTTTAAATTAACATATATTATTATTTTGAAAAAATTAAAACAATCCATAACATATAAATCAAAATGTACATTTACAACAGGAATTTAATTTCTTCCCTAATTTACATTTTTCCAGGATGGTATTTTCATGTGTCTTTATAACATGTTAGACACTTGTATTATTTATAACATGTTGAAGACTTATTTAAATTAAATAAGATTCTTAAATGTTAAATTTTTAGTATTATAGTATGTTATACCAGGCTTACACTTCATAGGTTATGGGAAAAACACATATCTGATCAATTCTATCATAAACCATTCCATCATGTATTTATATGGAAAATATCACATCTCTTATTTTCAATTATTAAAACAAAAAATTTACATGAACATCATTGAGTATATAGTGTTGAAATTATCTTTTTTTTGTTTCTATTTATTTTTTTTATGATAACATTCGTTTTCTTATTGGGCAAATTTAGGTATTCTTATTTTAATTTTTTATGGAAGAAAGTATGTTCCATGATTTTGAAGATGGATATTTCTATAGTGTGACATTATTTATGGGTGACATAATACAACTTCAAATTATATTCAATGATTTATAAACTTCTAAAAATAAAAACATTAATACTTATGTTGTATGTTTGGAATTTACAATACCCATTTGAATGTTCTTTTCATTCATGTATTTAAATTCTCCCTGCTGCAAATATTTTTTTATTCCGTATATATTCTCATAGATTTTTTCAAATGTATATATCCAAAATGTTATCTACAACAATAATGATGTATCAATATTTTGTAAAATTGCATTCTAATATTATATATCTGTATTTATTAATTTCAATATATTCAATATTCATGTTTTTCATTAATGTTGGAATATAGTTATGTCTTCATAAAAATAAGCATTGAGTAATACTTTCATGCTAACGCATGAGAGGGTGCTAGTTATAATAATAATGATAATATAAATAATTTTAATGCTACAAGGTAAAAAAATTAAATAACGAAATATATTATATAAACGATTTAAAATTAAGAGGTAAGAATAAAAATTTAACTATAAATTCTTAATACATATATATATATATATAAATTATTATTAATTATTTAAAAATAAATACATTTTTTTGAAAAAGATGGAAAACATGTTCTGACATGAAGATGTTTTAATCATTATTAATAAAAACATAAAATTGAAAAATTTAAATATAAGTGATTAAATGGATATGAACAAATAATGTATAAATAATAGATTATAAGAACAAAATTACAATAGAAAAGTTATTATATTTATCTGTTATATTTACATAGAATTAAATATTCTTATTTTTATATAAATAAAATTTTAAGACATAATAATATTTATATATAAATTTAATTAATCATTTTTCCCTTTTTATTATTCATAAATGGGATGATTTTGTCAGTGCAACATAAAATATTGGATTTTTATATCTTCTGGATCAGAAAACAATTATTGAGAATAGTGTATTTTCTCAACATGTTTTTCTATGAGAATATGTATCAGTTTATCCTCACTTTTAACATGAAATAATAAATGTATCCCTATTATTAGAAATTTTAGTTTCGTGAGGGAGAAGGTTAGTGGATAATATACATGATTTATTAGTAGTTAAGATTACACTATGATTTGATAATGGTGATCTCTAGAGAAGACGTGTATGGCTTTGTATGTTAGAAAATAACATCATAGATAACTATTTTATAACATTTACAGAAAATACTACTTCATTTACCTTTCAAAAAGGGATTTCTTCGGTGGTATTAAAAATTATCCATGCATTTTTTAGGACTTGTACCTCTATAAAAGTTGTATGTATAAATACCTATACAATTTATTTTGATCCACAATAGTTAGATTGTACATGTTTTGGGATACAAGACCTCTTTCCAACCTAAGTGTGGTATGTATTTTTTTTAGAGAGTAAAATAAAACTAGTAGGAAAATTATAATTTGTCTATAATAATTTTATATAACCAAGATTCTACTTTACATGTAGTATATATAATTAGAAATATTATAGGACAACAAAACGTTAATTTATAGAAAAATATTTAATTTACATGTTTATATAAAATGTATTCTGAATTTCATTCCAATATCAATGTTTTATAATTTATTTAAAAAATAGTATTATTTTGATGTGTTTTAGAATTTTTCTCTATTATAATAAAAAATAAAAATCTAAAATTATAAAAATATAATTATTATGAAATGAAAAATATGGTGGTGAACCATCATTCCTTTGGATCCCCCAAGAAAAGGGCTAGGGAATATGTAATATAAATTAATAATTTTGTTGTTCATTATCACTTTAGAAAAGTATCTATGTTTTTATGCAAATTAATTTTATATTTTTTAACTACATGATCAAATCCCATTAATTTTATTTATTTATTCTTTATAAATCAAAATTTTATTTTCTTGGTTGATTTTTTAGACAGAAATATTATTGTTCAAACAATGATAATAAAAGAAATAATAATGATGAATCATATGTATATATAAAATATAATTTTCTAGGATAATATATCAAATTCATTATAGTATTTGGTACAACACTTTACTACATGTAAGTATATTGGTTCAAAGACATCCAAAATGAAAACATTAATCTCCTAATATGTTCACAAAAAATAATAATTTAGAAAAATAATAATAAAGAAAAATAATTAACCATTCACTTGTTTTTTAAACTATTCATAAATCCAACTAAATCTAACATAAGTAAGAAGATAACAAATAAAATATCATAAAATTTAATAATGGAAGTGTAAACTACAAAAAACTCTATATTTTGAAATAACAAACAAAAAGTCGAAAATATAAAAGTAAATCCTTATAAAAAAAATTTATTCATTAGTAAACAAAATTATTATGTCAAAAATAAATATTTAATATAAATTAAATATTAACAAATTTTCAAAAAAGAATCATTAAAAATTTCAAAAACCTGACAACCACATCTGGTAATCGGGATCTCATCCAACACATCCATGAATGTGATGGAGAATTTGGAGTGAAATGATTAAATCTATTTGAATTAAATTCATTATAGGCATCATCTACTTCATGATTATTTTCTTATCCATCATCAATAATTCATACCTCTACCTATCCACGAATTTTTATGTGTCAAAACAATATATGACTCATTGTTGTCCACTATTTAATTCATTTATTTTAATTGAATGATTTTCTAGTGGTGTGGATGTAAGAATGTAATATGTGGATTTAAATTATGAATAAAAAAATAAATTTATGGCTATCAATTCAATTAATTTTTCAAACATATATTCATGTGTTTGGGTTCAATAGAATGGATCAACTTTCTAGGTGAAGGGTTCGCCTTTTTCAACTTGGAAGATATTAAAAAATGTTGATTCCCCCACCATATGATATTCCTAAACTAAAACATTGGACTCTAAAGAGTTGTTATAAATATTATAATGGATGGATTCAAGTTCAATCGCATTGGTATGATTAGTTGACAGGAACTAATACTTAGAAAATATAGAATCATCTAGGTTCATTGGTCTCAACAATGTTACTCTAATACATTTTCGAATAATGGGGTGCAACCCACAGAGTTAACATTTTTAGTGATTTTTATATTTTCAAATGGAATGTGGGGTGACTTTTTGTGGGATTCACTTCCTTCTCTAGTGAAATAACAATGGTGTTCATCCGGTAGAATACTGTGAGATGGAATCTATCCAGCCCTGAAAATGGGAGTGAGGATACCAATGTCTGGGTTAGGTTATGTGTTGGTTCATTGTGGTCAGAACATTATTTTGTATTAATATGGCCTCCACCTATAGCTTATTGTGATGCCAGTTTCTATATAAAAGGGTGAGAAATAACAACTACATACTTTCTAAGGAGACAAGGATTCAAATGTGCATATTTTGGTTTGGGTTTATCAATGTGGGATTTTATTTGACAGATCCATAGCCAAAACGGTACCATATAAGTGTGGGGGAATATGTGGAAATTCTAGTCCATAATAATGATGTAGATATGATGCGTAGGGGTTCATAAAATACAATCCTAGGCTCTATAGACTCTTAAAATTCCAGAACAAATCATATGGTTATAATTTTAGATATTTTAATTTATATATTAGCATATAATGTTTTATTATTAGTTAGTTTGGGGGAAAATACCAATATCCAAATGAATATATCTTGAAAATAAGGTTATTAAAAAACTGATGAAATAATTGTAGTGAAATATTATGAAGAAACAAATAAAATAAATTACCACTCAGGAATATTAACATGGAAAACCTCTCCAATGTGGAGGATTAAGAAACCAAGTTGTAATCTTGAAATATACACAATGAATCAGAGTGTACAAAATCCATGTAATTCCAGAACATTAATTACTAGTGAAACATTAAAAAACTTTTGTGAAGAAAACTCACTGATACTTATCATTTATCCATTTATAATTCTTCGAGGTCAAAAAAAATGCTCAATAATCCATATGAAATAAAAATTACACAACCTGTTAACTAAACAACTCTAGATCATTGTTTTTTGTCCAAAAATGCTTCATCAGGGCACTATCTTGAGACATCCAACTGATTTTTCACTATTCCTATCTCTCTATAATTATTTACTACTACGTCCCTATTGGGATATGTTGTCTGCTAATTGGAATCAATAAGTCTTCTAATTCATGGAACTGATCAAATTTCTCATAGATACAAATCCAAACTATTTCCATGACGATTTTCCACAGATCATACAACAAAAATTATATCCCATCACATCATAGGTTGATCGTCGATGTCTCATTCACCATTATGTATGAACCACACGAGATGTCACAAACCTAGTGGTCTCATTATCCTTAATTTCATTGTATTATATTAGGAGTATTCCCCTCTCTATTTTTCACTTGATTCGACACCTATTAAAGAATTAAAAATTTCCTATTTCAAAACTAAGATAAGATATAAAATATTGTATAATGATTTTTAAAATCACTATTTATCATCCATGTTTCAAATCAAACACTTATCTCATATATATATATATATATATATATATTAATAATTATCTTCACATAGGAAACACATTTAGCTAAAACACTGTGATAGGAAAAAATATATCTCAAATTCAAAAACAAAATTGTCTAAAATTTGGAATGACCCCAGAGCTGAATCCTACCAATATCCTCCTTTAGAACATCAATTTAGACACCATCCTACAAAATCTGTTTGACTAAAAACCTACACACATCACATCATCCATCATCATCTTCAAAAAATACGATTATATAATATAGAATCTATGATAAAAATGATGAATTATTCCTATTGAAACATAATCCAAACACTATAGACTTTTTCAGATTTGATTCTACACTTCCTTAACAGGAACTAAAATTCAAAAAATATTAGGCTCCACACTAATTACAATCGCAATATAATCTGGAGAACACATCAAAAAATATTTCTCACCTAATCAAAATATTGAGAAGCTATACAATCACCTCAAACAGAAATTTTAAATTATTCCTTACCATGTCTCAAGTTCTATTGAAATGAATTATTTATAATACCTAAAACCCATCACTCACACAACTTTTCATTATAAACCCTATCATTCCTCACATGAAATTGATCCTCCGGAAAAAATAATAAATTCTAAAAATAAATTGAAATTACACCCATCATATATGATACTAATTTTTGTGGGAGAATATCAATTTTGGAAAAAAGGCATCTAAAAACTTTTTTTTAGAAATATGAAGAAACAAAGGAAGTGTTATTTTATGACTAAATAATAAAAGAAATCACAACACATTGATTTTAAAGTTGAAAAACCGTTTGATGTAGATTTTTAACAAATAAGGGAAAATAAAAAATATACACTATGAATAAGAGATTAAAACATATATGTAATTTAAGAACATGAATTAAAAATGAATGCATATTAAAAAACATGTGAAAATCACAACCTGATATTCCTCTATCTTCTCTCCAAATATCACCTTGATCAAGGCACAATGATTAATGGTATATCTAAAAAATTTCACACTTATATCGATGAAACACCACTATGTTTGAGGACATTATCTAAACATATGTCATCATTTCACCATCTTCTAAGACATAAAGGATTTCTCTCTCTTTTTATATCACCATCTTGATGTACTACTGATCATCCATTGGGACACAGCACCCAATGTCCATAGTTTCGAATAATATTTATACATTGACCTGAATAACAATATTATCATGGCATATTTTCATCCATTCCATGTCGATGTGCCTCATGTGGTAAAACAAACATGTATCCCATTACATCATAGATCCCCCAATGATGTATCTTTCACCATATTTAACAAGACACATGGGTTACCTCTAATGAAGCATACCCTTTTCACCTTGTTCTCTATGGACTACATTATAAGAAACTCCTTCTCCATTAACCACAATCTTCTTCCCATTCTAAATCCTTATAATTTTCCTTTTTAAAATGTAGATATGATATGTGATATTGTATATTTTATTTTAAAATCACTATGTATCATTCAAATTTGGTATAAAAAAATTATCTTATCTAAATTGATATGAATGATATGTATCCCCATGAGAAACACATGTACACTTATTTTTTTCATAGGTAAACATATATATCAAATCCAAATAATAATTTTTCCTAAATTTGGAAACACACATGTGCTGAATCCAATCTTATTAATAGTATATATTTGATTTAAATAATATTTTTATTTTGATTTTATTTTAATTAACTATTAAAATATAATATTTGTAAAAATGTATGAGAATTAATAATAATGATACATAATGAGTTAATATTCTTTATTAAATGCTATATAGGTAACAAAAAATATTTCTTTAGTACCCATGAGCATTGGAAGAGATTCACTAGTTGGTCGACTTCTTTTCGATAGTGATTCTCACACAAATTTCATTATGTGTCAAAAATAAAATCTATTTTTTTTCCAAACAACAACTAACAAGTTGTCTTGATATAGAAATTAGTGAACTCCATAAAGTGTTGTTTTAATATTTTATATTACTCATCTTTTCTCTTGGTATATATATAATCATGTAATGAAAATAATTTTAAATTTACTACATCATTCATGGAATTTACTCCACATTTATTTTATTAAGAATACATTCTCTCAACGTAGTAATTTTATTGAGGTAATTCCCAATCATTAATTTTTTTATATATTTTATCAAAACCTAAGTGATTATACTTCTTTCTGTAGTGTTCTAATTAATCAGATTTACACTTCCATTAATATAGGAGATAAAAAATCTTGGGAAATTTTCATTTATATCTTCAGGATAAGGGATGACATGTAAATGTTTTATAATTATTGAATAAAAAACTTTTATAATATCCCTCAATAAATTTTAATTTTAGGAGTTTGATGAACCTAATTATGTAGTTTTCGTTTATTCCTATACAGAGCATGTCTATATTTTGGTTCCTGATTAATAAATGTAAGTGTTTTGGTTACACAACTACATCCAAGAGCATGATTTTGGTGCATAAACGTAAGTATCAGTCACATTATATAGTAATAATAAAATGGTGGTTTCTCTAACCAAAGAGTTATGGAATCTTAATCTGATGAATCAATTCATATGTATCATCACTATATGGAAATTTCCAAAAAAAATTTGTCCTAGTATGTAGAGTTCCCCAAAAGGGGGAACTAAATGACCTAGTAACTAATGTATTACCTTATTACAATAATATATATCATGTGATAGCTAGAGAACAAAATGTTTTTTTCTTTCAGATCAAGGGAAGTTGAGAGTCTATTGTAATTGGATAATAAGAATGAATGACGTAGTACATTAGATTACATATATTTTCAAAAATATAATATCAATATATTTCATCCCACATATTGATTTTTAATTTTTGTACCATTAATGTTAAAATTGTCTAGATTAACTTTCAATTTCCAATGTTCAACGAGATTCCTTGATATGATAAGATCCACGATATTATAGAATAAATTTCATAATGCTCTGCTACTTTTATAAAGTGAATCTCACAATCACATCAAGGCGATTTATATTAAAATTTATATTTTCCTAAAATATTTAAATAAATTTTTTTATATTATAATCCATTTGAATATTTTACCATGATATGGTTGTAATACTTCATATTACTCATCTTTTAGTAAGAACTATATTTATATTAATAATTGGTTTTATTTGAAATTTTATACATATTTTGATTAACATAATCAATATATATTTTGATAATATTAATTTTCTCTAACATTCCCATTTTTCATATATCTCACAGATTTTATTTGTTTTAGAGAATTTATCAAAAAATTGTTGATTAAACTTATTTTATATCGTTTTAACATTCCTATTTTATAATTAAATATCATCCAGAAATAAAAAATCACATTGAATGTTCAGTTAAAATTTGATTTTATGAAAGGAAGAGAGTATATTTAAAAACATAAGCATGATAAGGATTTGGTTCACAAAAAATATAATCGTTCTTTGTTGAAAAAACTTCACCTCACAATTCCTCATACAATCATAGAAATTATTTTCAATATTTTATTTGATTTTTTATAATTTGTTTTACTACATAAACTTTTTAGTTACACTTAGGTGTTTATTTTTGATAACAATCTTTTCAATTTCTCATGGATAAGAAGCCCATCAAATTTCCACAGAAAACTGTTCTTATATTTTGGGAAGTTGAAACAAAATTTTTATATAGGTAACCCGACATCACAACTCTCCATTATTTTCTAAAGAAGATGAAATTTTAATTTATATAATTTGAGAACTCTCACCTAAATAGTGGAATGGTATTTTAATGTTGGTGATGTTTGAATAAAAACTAATGCATTAGTTATTTTTTTGGATTGGGTGGTTACCATAGGTTTATCATTTCTCAATTATATTTAGTTTATTAATTTGTGGAACAACTCATAATGTAAATAATTTTTTATTCATTACATGAAGTGTATTCACATTAATATTTCTGTATAGTGTTTCTCTAAGGGGTTCGTTAAATGGAATCATCCTAGGTACATCATCCTAGGTATTTCTATACAGATTTATACATGTATTCTCCATATTTTTTGCTCATTTTTAATCACATTCCATGGATGTGTTTCATTTCATATTGTATTTTTTCTCCCTTATCATAGAAAAATTATCTTATCATCATATGGAAGT
Source organism: Viscum album (assembly GCA_963277665.1). Taxonomy (NCBI): domain Eukaryota; kingdom Viridiplantae; phylum Streptophyta; class Magnoliopsida; order Santalales; family Viscaceae; genus Viscum; species Viscum album. Next base: position 756,999 of record CAUJRU010000335.1, on the reverse strand, counting down.
AATTTTAGTTAACATAATAATAAATACACTATATTGATACATAATATGGGGTGGATGAATCTCTTCAACAATGGTTGTCCCATTTTTTGGTGGGAAAATTTATTACTAAGAAATAGTTTCATCTTTTGGACATAAAATAATAATTTTTGATATTGTGGAAACTAGAGAATGACATTCCAATTTAATAAATGAATGTTGGGATGATTATTTGTCCATTAATTCACTCATTGTATAAAAACATGATTTCAAGTTCTAGAAATTCATCATTTTATAACCATTTAATTGTGATTTTTGAATAAAATAATGAGTCAAACATATAGGATTTTGAATTTTCTAGGTAACTTTTCTATATAGTTATTGAGGGTATCCCTTTCATGAAAATGAATATGATTATGCCACCACATAATAGAGTTTTAATTAGAAAATATATGGATTGGGATTGTATTGATATTATCTTCATTGTATCCACAATAAGGATTAACGCCTTTATTAGGGTCAATAATCCAATCATGTGAGGAACCTTCCATAAGCATAATAATTCATGTTATGTGGATTAAATTGAATATGTGTGGATATTGATTCTTTGAAAATTCTATAGAATCATTAGTCAATATGATAATAATTATGAGATTAAATGATCAATCTATAATGTAAAAACTATGTAACCATATGGTCCTTTTCATTAAGAGAGAGGCATGAGAGGGTTTTTTACTTCAAAGGTTGATAAGTTGACAGATTTTGATATGATAGATAAAGAAAGGGAGTACATCTATGAATCCAAAAAAATTATAATAGAAATATTTTCGTTGGTGTAAAATATAACTCCACATTCTCAATTACTAAATGAGATATTAATATGACTATTACCAATCCACCAGGGATCTAGGGTTTCATGGAAATGGATTTCCAAATAAGGAGATTTCCTAGGCACCTTCCAAATATCGATCATTTGATATCAGATGATATGAATCCCTTCCTAGATAAGAATCAAAATACCATCAAATGAGTTATGGATATTATTAATAAATATCTAGGAAATGGATTAACGTTTAATGCGGGTAACATTTTAGGTGACTTTTCTAATATTATAACGGGAAGGAATGAAAATGATTTCCGTCCTTCTTTCACATCCAAGATACCTATTATGGGTGTCTCTGGAGATCATCTAAATAATATGGGTCACCATATCAATGTGCATGGGGGATATAAAATAACTTCTCACTTGTCTAACAACATTGGTGTTCTTATGGAATAAAATTTTAATAGAAAACATACAATGAACATATACATTATCAAGATGATCTTAATCCTTATATGAATGTGAGGATTGATGCTCATGTAATGTGAAACTTCATAGTGGATGTGGATTGAATATTATTTTTATAGATGGGTTATCTAAAATACTATTATGGAACAAATGGAGGATTTGAAATCCTAGAACGGTTCATTCACTCTATTTTTTGAGCTTAACACGTAGGTTATACATTTTCTTAGTTTCTAAAATAATGTTATATAATAATTTATCATGAAATTTTGGGATCAAATATTGCATTAAGTAATTATTCCTATTGGATGAAATTCATTAGTAATGCCTTTCAATCCTTTGGAATATAAAAATTGTTGTCCAGATGCCAAATTTTTGAAGCAATAATATTGCAGAATCAATTTCAATTCCATGGTCACTACAATAGATCTTTTTATTCTTCAATGGCTAGACTATTCCCAATAACAAGGAAATTTCATAAAAAAAATTACTAATCTTAAGAATTACTCTCTATTTCATATCCTTGTTAGGGGATACAATAAAAATGTTTTTTTGAACTATGATAAAATATGGCTAGAGTATTAGACTTTGGGAAGTTATGGACTCATGTCAAAATTTTCTCATTGTGAATTCTACAAGTTGTTTTTTTTTCACATTGTGAACTATCTACGTGGTAATTTTTTATTTAATTTTTTTTACCAAGTTTGGTGAGATATGTGTTGTTAGAGGTATCACTAAAATCCTCGATAGATTTGTGGGATTTTTTCTATTGGATATCCCTTTTATGATCATTTTTTACATGTACTATTCACAAAGTTTATTCTGATCACTACCCAATCCTTCCCTCAATGATTTTAAGAGGATTTGGGGATAACTATGATTTCAAAAAAAATCGATGTTTTTTGACACGATACACTAGATGTGACGAGGTTTTACAACCTTAATGGGCAATTCAAAGCCTGGGAATTATATCTAAAATCCATATAGCGGCTAACAATATTCATAATAGGACTTCAAATATATTTGGATATTTTTATAGCAATTTATCTTCAAAAAATAATTAAATGAATCAATTTTTATATCTTTAATTTTTTAGATATGTTCTTTGTAATATCTATTTTTTAGATGTTGTTGAATGAGGCCATTGAAAAATTGTAGTGCTCAGGGATCTTATGTACTATAGAATCCAACATTTGGAATGAAGATCAAAATCAAAACATCATTAAAAAAATTCTACATATAGGAGGAGAAACAATATTTCTCAACTGTTGGTCCTGATGGGAAGTACTGATGAATTGAATCTAACGTGGTAAAGGTATATTTTTATGAGGAATTGAAAATGGAGTGCTCGGGGATCCTAATTATTATTATTTCCTAAATATTTTCTTTCTAATAGTGGCCAGTAATGATTTGAATCTAACGCGGTAAATGTATATTTTTATGATGAATTAAAAATTCCTCTTTATAAGATATATTCAACTAAGGTGTCAGACCACGATGTATTTAATTATTTAATCAATACTTATATTTTTAAAATTTTGTTTAATGACATGGTTTTTCTTATGAAGGATCTATGTATAAGATGTTTTCTCTTAGATCTCTGAATGAGAATTTAATAACACATATTCCAAAGATCTAAACCCCATAGAATATCAATTATTTCTAGTCTATCATCCATTTAAATTTTTTTTTTATAATTATTTTTAAATATTTTAGTAGCTTCAATGTGGGAATTACTTTCTCTGATTCTGAATGAAACTCGAGGAGTTTTTTCCATAGAGAACAATTATAGATAATGAATCCATCAATTATGATTTTTTAACACTATGAAAACTCATTATACATTTAATTGTGGTTTTATGGTTATTAAACATGATAAAATAAAATCATATAGTAGGGATGTATGACCCTTTCGTGCAATAGTCCTTATTTTTGTAGTTTTAAATTGTATAATACTATTATAAACTTATTAACCATGGATTCATTGTGGATTAATTTTAATTGGAGGCCTTCCGAATTATTTAATCCTTAAAGGTGTTTGTGATTGGGGGATTCTTTATCACCTTACTTATTTATTCTAGTGTTGGATGACATCCCTAATACTTTTTAATCATGGGGGAGTAAGGGATCATTCACGGAGCTATAGTTTATGGAAATAGACCCTTCCCTATATTTCTCATATGTTCTATACTTATGATAGACTTTCTTTTGTGTCTTATACTACTTATGAATGTTTCTATCTAGTGAAAATTATCGATAATTATGAAATGGATTTTGGTCAACTTGTTAAGAATATAAGGTTTGGAATTTATTTTAGAAATGGAGTAAATCCATCAAATAAGTAGGATTTTAATTAGTTATGTTGTTTTCTAATGGTTATGAAACACAAGAAAATCCATGGACATCAAAATAATATTGTAATATCAAATAAATATGTCATCACCACTACTATTAATATCATGTATAATATTTTGTGTTACTTTAAAGTTGGAATATTTGAATGTCTTGGAAAAATATTATTATTCATATAGTTTTTCTAGGTATTTGTTCATATGAGATGTTTTGATTTATATTTCCATACATCCATATTGAATCGTTCCATTCTCATGTGGACTATTTTTAGTGGGGCAACATTATGGGAGGTATATCACTCATTTCGAATAATGGAAAAATATTTCTATCACAATTTTTTATGATGGAATTGGTTTCAAGAAATAAAATATGTTTATAGAATTCTTTCTTTATAATAAAGGACGGTGTCCACTTCCCAATCAGGACTCCCTTTTTTCATGGGGTTTCTGAGGTAAATATTTCATTTCTTATTATTTTTTACAATATTGAATGGAGCCTAGGACATGGTATTTATGGATGATTATATGGGGATTGATATCCGTTGTTGAGAGAGTTATTTATTGCAGAACTACAAATGTTAATTATGTTTTTTATGGATCCATTGATGGTGGGTAGTTATGTTTTTCTATTTTTATATCATATTTTCATAGGATTGGAGAATACTTGGGTGTTAAATTTATTAGATGATTCCTTGGATGGTTAGGGATGGGATAATATTTTCAATAGGTTCAATATGATATATCCTCAACCCATCCATGGTATAAAAATTAATCGGGGTAAGAGTAAGGATCAGTTTTTCTAGAAATGGGAACATTCGATAAATTTCTATATCATTACTAGACATAATAATTTGGTGGATGAAACACCCCATGTGCATCCTATTGTTTTCTATAATGATATTTTGTGTCTCCTGGAAACATGAAAAGTGATTATTAATGTTGTAGGACTAAAATAGTATTCATAATACATAATGGATTCACAATTCTCATCACTTCTCCATGGATGACAATTGTCCTATGTGTCTTTGAAATACAGAGTTACCATTACATGATGTTCTTATTTGAGAGAAAGTGGAAGGGGTTTTAATTAAATGGAAGGAATATTTCTACGTATTAATTTATTCATAAATTGATCTTTCACATAATTTTCATAACAACCTTTCCTCACATGAACCATGTGTGGTGGGACATATTTATACAATCTCATGGATGGTTTACAGAAAATATAATGAAACGTTTTTTTTCATGAGTAATCAATACATGATAGAATTTTGTATTAGAGGTACCTATAGTTGATAGATCCATGTACTCTGAGTGGTTCTTATTACCCAGATTATAGAATCTAAAAAGTAATTTTACTGTGTGATCATAAATAAAAATCATTCTTTTTGTATAATATTGATGTTACTCTTACATTGGTATATAAAGTCATTATTGGGATAATTAATTTGGAAAAATAATATAGAGATTGTGTCTTCAATATGAATTTATATTTCATACTATTGGGATACCATAGGGGAGGATTCGTATACCATTTATCATATCCTTCACCTTTCTATGTTTAAAGGGAGGTTTAATTTAATTAGGGAGTTTGATTAAATTTTGTTGGTTAATTCTCTTTCTATTCTTGGGTGGACTGGAATAGTTATTATCTTGTTCTTAGAATGATATATTTGTTATTGAATGTATTATCCTCCTAAATGTTATATTTCATTAATTATGGTGGAATTCAAGTGGCCCACAATTTTGGTATCTTTAGGAATGATTTGGATGACATATTTTTCCTTGATCATTTTCCTTGGATTCTTTGTAATTATACATTGATTGATTCATAATATATTACACTTTTTCCTTAAATAGATTATAAATTATCTAAAAAAGGTAATTCATGTGATTTAGGTATTTTAAATAAATATATTCATTATCATGAAAGTTTGTTTTTTAAAAACATTAACACCAAATCATTCATCCTAGATTTCATAGTTTACATTTTTGTTATAATTTATTCAGTGTTGGAGGAGACTGGATTTTTTAAAAAAATATTAAACCAAATTATATATTTATTTAAATTATAAATTAATATATAAAAATATTATTAATTTTTATTAGAAAAAATAGTTTTTTATTTTAATTACATTTGTTCCTAGATTCTTAGGATGTGTTGTTCTACATAATATAGATAATTTTTTAGGCTTTGGGCCCAAACAATGGGCATTCCATGTGACTACTGATAAATTGTGAGTGAGACTAATATTTTTTAATTTTGGAATATGATTAGAGGTTTATACAATATATAATTATATAGGAAGATATGTTATCCTCTTGCAGATGGGTTTCCCTGAATATCTCGTTCAATGTAATTGAATTTTTTTAATTGCGATTATTAGAATTTCTAAAAATCAAATAGGTAATAATTTCATTTTAATTAATTATTTATAATTATTTATATGTTTTTGATTTGATATGTATTATGAAAATAAATGAATTTCAAACACAACATATCTATGATAATAATTTTTCTATCTGTATAGATATTTCACTTCGATGTCCCTTATCAAAAATTTAAATCTAAACTCAATTCAACAAGTATATGCTTACCTGTAACATGGATTGTGGATGATGCTCACTTATACATATTATATTATATATCATGATTATCTATAGTGAAAATATATATAGGGGATATTTTAAAAGTAAGGCTAGGTCTCGTTGTTTGGGAAAACCAGTGGGTGTCACGTCTAGGATTTACCCAAATTCTTGACTTCTACCATATTCTTTATGGGTTTGGTTTATTATTATGAATCCATTGAGACATTTTAAAATAATGAAAAATAATTAACCATTTATTTTTAAATATTAATCAAATAAAATAAATATCAAATATTCATGATGAATTGTAATGCTTTATTATAAACAAATTAATGCAAATGAAATATAAGTATAGCCACTCTATTTTTATATAAGAAATAAAATTAATTCAATGAAATAGAGATGGAATGATACGAATAAAATAATCATTAGAAATAAAAATCATCATTATAGGCCTCTATATATAATGGCATAATTTTTTTTGGATTTATTTATAAAATAAAAAACCTTACAAATCATGAAAACCAAGTCTAGTCATGGGGATACAATCCAGAACATCCATGATGGTGATGGGGAGTTATATGGGAGATTAAATTAAAATATATATGGATTTTTATAATAATATTCTATGTTTGTTTGACCTTATTATCCATCTTCAAGATCCCATATTTTTAACTCTCTTTTCATTTTTTGCATCAAAACAATATATGACTGGTTTTGATTCATTTTTTACTTCGTTAATTAGAAATGTAGTATCTTCCAATGGTGTATCCGGAGGACAATATGAGGGTTGTAGGAGTTAGTATCTCATTATAGATTAGATGCCATGATTTACCTTAATTTTGTATATGAATTATGGCTTATATTATATCTTGTTTTAATTTTTAAATAGTTCTATCATATCTCTCCCATCTAAATTGACTATCCTTGAATGAAATATTATATGTTTATTTTAAATGATCAATTATTTTTTTATTGGGCCAGTTATTGATATTTGGGATTATCATCCCTTGTGATCCTCCTTGTTTGAGGAAGGGTATTCGACCAACCTATTACTCATGTGCCCCTACAATGTGATTGAAACCATTTTGGTAAATTGATCTCTACATATTGATCCATTGATCCTCCCTAGTGATATTTTCTGTACATATAAACCAATGGGTAAATTGGTTCACTATGATTTATGTTCAGTAGTATGTACATTTAATATGTTTTTCACCATTTTGTTTCGAGGTGATGGATGGTATCAAGGGATATGTATTCCCCCATGTGCCTCCATTTTATCAATTATGAATCTGGTTCTCTCTAACTAACAATGATTCCTTTGGGGTATCTCTCAATCCCTCTAGGTGAACCCCTTGTTCATCGCCAACTAAGCTACCTCTTCATATCCTATCACAATATATCTCCCTCCTCACCAACAACCAATTACTATTATTTTAGTAGAGATCACCTCAATACTACTTAGAATATGTGTTGCCCACATTTTTTTATGCTTCAATAAGTGAGAACTATAGGAATATATCCTAGACCATGGTGCATTTTTCACCACACATCGAACTTGTGGAAAGTCGTATAGTCGAACCATGAATCGTCAGGCACTGTAAGTATCAATTTGGGGTTTTTGATTTTGTATATTTCATCCTTGTAGAACTTTTATACTCAATATAATTTTAAATTTTCATATATTTCCTTAAAACCTCTATCATTTATTTTATTTTTTCTTAATAAAATACATGAGTTGATGGGGGTGTTCTTTTCATCTACATATGTCCCCATTAGATCAAATCACATCGAATCCCTATCATCCTGAAATTTTTCTTCTAATATATTGTATATTGTATAGTTTTTATTTAAATATTTAATTATGGAGCTCATAATATGAATATATAGTTGATTCCATTTGGTTATATTGTATTAAGCATTTTTTTGGCTCACCACCCAACCTCACAATGTGGTATCTAAGCTCTTTGTATTATTTTTTAATTTAATTTTTTTTTTCTAGTTTCATGATGTACAATTCTGTTTTCTGCTCAATTTTCAATATTTAAATATCACTTAGAAATCAAAACTACGTATTATTGATTCCAAACATTTAATTCTGTTATACCATCTACATTTCTCCAAATATCATATCGCTATGGATAAATCTTCTTTTACCCCAAGATGTAGGCCAGTTATAGGGGTGTATGATTAATGTTGTTTTCATTAAATCATTATATATATTATAAATAAACATGAAAACAATGACATATGAAATCAAGAAATTTTTTAGTGATAAATACTTTAATTTCATAATATTTATGATGAGATACATTCTTATAAAATAAGATCGAATTGATTCATTTTGTGGGCCTATGAAGCATGTTAATACAGTGAATGAAACCGGATAGCCTATTACCTAATATGTTGATGTTTCCCCTAAATTTGTTGTTTATAAATATATATCCAATTAAATTTCTTCATATGATAATGATATTAAAGATATTTATTATGAGTCTACTATAGCTACAATTTGGATCAAACATGAAAAACTCTACATAAATGCATCATTAGTGGGTAATCATTATACAAAACACTACATGTGTAATTATGAAATAAAATATGGAATTTAAATTAATTCCCTTCTTGATTAGTTATATAATGTCATGTTAGTATTATCCAATATTTCGGCATCACTTGATGACGAGGTTGTGAAAATGATCATCCTGATCTCTATAGATAATGAATAAAAACCCTTGTAGAGATTGTGATATATGTTTAATGCACATTAACTCTAGAAGAGGATGAATAATCCCTTATTTATAAGGAAATAAATTCTAATCCTAGAATAAAATGTGATTCCAAGATCATGATCTCAAGGTGTAGACCTAAAATATTAAATAAGAAGAAATAATTTAATAACGACAAGAGAAAATTATATAAATAACATAATACTATGTCAACTTTTAGGGATTTAAATTTCAACTTTTTTCATTAGAGAAAACCTTGTAACATTAAACTCGAATGTTAGAAAATAAATGATGATTTAGAGTATAAAATAACCATTGTTCATTCCCTTATTATAGACACTATTTATGGAATATTTGGGGTCCATAATGCATCTACTCATGCAATCAATCAACAGTGGGTCATTGATTTTATGATAAATATCAATATGTTTCTTTTTAGATATTACTATTTACATTAGGTTGAGAGGGTAGATAAATATTTCTTACTAGGTAAAAAAAGTGTGGTGAGGTTGGGTGTTGCATTTCTAATTTTTTATAACTTAATGGACATAAAACAAATAATTTAGTTGATTATAGTTGGTTTCCAAAAATTTAATCAAACCTGATCTCCTTTGGGGTAAATTAGAAAAAGGGATTCATATTTAGGATTAAAACATGTTTTCCTAGAATCTCAAAATTCACTAGAATCATTCTTAACAGAGCGTTAATCATAAAATTTATGTCATGAGGGAAGACTACCATTCAATATAAGATGGTAGTGTCTATTATAATCACATCGATAATACTCTACTTAGGAATAGATGCTTACGGAATGTTAGCACCAATGGATATTAGGAACTCAACATGAAAGGTTCCCTTATTAACATTACACCACGAAATATTCCATTTCTTTATGACTGTGTGATAGTAAAATCCATGTTTGTTATATTTTTTAGGTCTAGTTTCCAATCCACTGGCCACATAGAATATTTCCACACAAGACAATTGGGTCTATCTAGGACATCATTACATGGTGGAGGTTTCTATTTGGTTTCATCATATAAAACTACTCTATGTTAGTTTGGATGAACAATCATTAAAAAATATGATGTTTTCCAAATATTTAATAAATTTAAGTCATTAGTTGAATATTATATTTCGATGAAATTATGACACAAAGAAATTATATAGATCTTGAATACATATCCATTGATTTCATACAAATTTTTGAATACCAAGGTGTTAAAAGACATATAACTCTAAGGGAGACACCCCAAGAAAAATGGCTTAGATGAAATGATGTATAGTACTATCCATGAAATAGTATAAATAATTATATATTGCACTGACCATATTAAATCATTTTGGGATAATCCTAACAACCTTGATTTTTATTTAATTAATTGGTATATTTCTTATATTATTGATTTTGAAGCACCTATGCTTTTTCGGAATGGTAATACCTCTACTTATTCTTACTTAATAGTCTTTGGTTGTGCATGTTATGCACATGTTAAAACTGATATGTTAGAACCATGTGCTCTGAAGTGCATTTTTATATGGTAACCTGAGGGTCTCAATGGGTATAATCTATGGTTTAAAAAACCTGGTAATCAAAAGCTCATTATAAGATGGGATGTTTTCTTTTATGAGTATTTCCTCTCCTATATAGAATACTAAAACCACTAGAAGTAGTTATAAAGCCACTAAAAATGATTATGAAAATTGATATTTTGTCCCAATTTGAGGCTTCTATCTAGCCTGATCTTCATGCTCTATTGTCCATTACTATAGATAATTTGTATACTTCTAATGATTCAACGTTTTAATCATAACCTACTACCCATAATATAGACTACAAAATAACCCAAGACAGAGAAAAAGGATTCATAGATCCCCATCATAGTTTAGTCATATGGACAAGGCATCTTGTGCCTTTTATACTGACCAACATCTTATTGATGGGGATCTATCAACCTAGAGGCATTCTATAGATGAAAACGATTCTCATAAGTGGGTGTCTTCAATGAATGTGGAAATTAAATCATTAAAAATGAACCAAACGTGGATTGTTATAAATAAACCAACTACTGATAATTTTCATGGTTCTAGGTGGATCATTAAATGAAACAAATGATATAATAGAGAAGTTAGACAATTAATTATAAATAATGATTAGATTAAAAAGGTTTCCACCAATGAGAGGGAATTTACTACTCTGAATTTTATCCCAATTATTTACCATTTTTCCATTACAATTAATTTAGACTTTACTGCAAATAATGATTTTTACATTGAACATCTAGATGTTAAAACTGGCTTCTTTCATGGGGATCTGAGTGTGAAATTTTTTATAAAAACTCATGATGGATATCATTATAAATTGAAATTGAATCAAGTCTGGATTTTAGACAAAACATTGTATGTTTTCAAACAATCTTCTAGGAAGTGATACATAAATTTTGATTCAATTATCCTAGATAAAAATTTTATTAAGAGTCAATAAGTTATACACATTTATTTTAGGTCAATCAAAACCAATTGGAATTATCTACTATTATATGTTCAGTATACGCAACTCGTTTGTAAAAATATGAACCTCATTTATATTGTCAAATAAAAATTAAAATTAAGGTTTTAAATGAAAGATATAGGTGCATCTAAGGAAATATTATTTGTTGAAATCATAAGGGATAGACCAAATAAATAGTCTTATTGATATCAGCATGCTTATGTTTTAAGAACAATTTGGATATATATGTTTGAATCTATCTAAACATTAAATATAACTCTTTAAAATAAATTTAATATCTTCTTAAGACAAGATACAAAAACAATTGAATATGGTCACTTTGTGTCTCAAATACATTAGGCTAATATACTAGGAAGTGTTATGTGATGAGTGATCTAAACTTGGCCAGAGATTTACTATGTAATGTACACTGCGAGAAAATTCATGGAAACACTTGGGAAGCAAAATTAGCATTCCCTTAAGTGGATATTAATGTATCACTCTTATTTCACTAGTATTTATTTTTTGTTATGGAAATTATGTATACATAACTGAGTTTATTACTGTATATATTGATTATTTGTTGGTAGAAATTATAAATACTAGAAAATCCCTCACTCATTATGTCTTCACTACCTATGCTTGTCCCATTTCATGGTAATGCAATATGCAATCCGTGGATGCTTTGTCAACAACTAAATCTAAGTATATTTTCTTGAAGGAAGTATTAAATGAGTTCATATGGGTTAAGGGGTGGTATTTTTTACTAAAAATGTATAATTTCCATTATTAATTTCTGTTTTTTATCATTAATCGTCTCTTAATTTATCTTGAAATTTAGTTTTCCATGGGAAACATGAGCACATAGATATTATGTTTCAATTAATGGGATATGTCGTGGAATAGGAGACAATATGTGTCAAAATGATACACAATGACATAATTTAGGATGATAGTTTTAAAAAAATCATGGTACTATATAAGTTCAAATGTTTTTAGATTGTTTAGACATGGTTCCTACTCTATAACTATAGGTACAAAAAACATCATCATTTTCTGTTGAAAATGGTGGTGATTTGTAAATTATGGATCTCAATTTATCTAGTTTTCACATAGAAATCATTAAGTGTTTTCTCTCATGTCTATATTAATTATCCATGTATACAATATTATTTGTTTATTATAAATTCTCAATTATTTGTTTATTAGAGTAGTGATTTTTATTTGGGCTACCCATCTCACATGGGCCTCCCTATTTTAGGACTATCCATTAGCCAACATGTTGCCTATGTGGCCTTGTTCCATTGTGGAAAAATATTTATTGAATCAATCTTTGGATGATATTAGGGGGAAATGATCCCACTCTATGCCTATATTACTTTTCTGGATCACTCTGGTTCTCTGTATTTCTCATAGTTATTCCTATGTTTTATCTCTTGGTTCCTCCAGGAAAAATGCATTTCTATTGCATCATGTAATTATTCTTCGAAGCCTATCTAGGATTTTTTATATACCCACCAGTATCTGGTTATTGGAATTCTTGTGCAGACAACCTCCTTCCATCGTGGACGATTTCAACCCACATTTTTAATAATAGATTCACAAGCGTAGATGGTAGAAGTATATACACGATGCTGGTGCATTTTGCACCACACCTCCAACTTTAATAGATTAGGACATCTAGACCATGAAGCATCTAACATTTTATGTATCAATTTTGGGTTTTTGATTTTGTTCATTTTATTTGTCTTCCCCTTTTGTACTATCATTTATGTTCCATGTTCTTGATGGTTCTTCACACATTCTAGAACATATTTTTTTTGTCCAAAATAAAACACAGTTGTGGCTGGTGGTCTTGTCATGAAAGTAGGTCCTCACATGAAACAAGAACGTTAAATCTCATCCTTATTTAATTTATTGGTTATATTTTTATTCATTAATATATATATTTTATAATATATATTTCGAAAATTAATACTAAAAATATAACGTTCAGTCATTTTGTGTATTTGGTATTATTATGTGTTTGGGTCACCACTCATCCTCATTACTTCCATATGTTTCACTACTTTGGGCTCATAGAAATGCGATGAATTTATAGGTAAATCGTTTTTTGGGTTAAAAGGTTAACCTAGTGAACATTTAGGACCCACTGATGCATATTTACTAGTTATAGGTTCAATATGAACAATTATAAAGTTTGAGAAAAGAATAAAAAATATATTTATTATTCAAATAGGATACTATAAGAGAAATGATATAGAATGAATAGTAAATAAAGAACACAAGATATAACATTATTCAGATTACTATTATCCTACATGCATGATGAGAACACTAACCTAGTTTTCCTTTTAGTACTAATACAATTTTACGTTAAGAGTTACAAAATCAAAGTAATAAGAAGTAATCTAGAGAATCTATCTAAGTTGGATAGTCCTGTAAACATGGTGGCAGTGATGAAACATATCACATAGAGTCCACACCGTCTACTCTAGAATAGACTCACACGCACAGACACAAATAAATGATACATATCTATACATAATAGAAAGAATGAAATCACTTCAGAACCATATATCTTATGATTGAAAACTGATTATAATGATATCAAATCAAGATCTGGTACCTCCTTGATACATAGTCGCCCTATACCTAAGAACAATCAGATATCCATTGAATATCTACAAGTGCATTACACTAGTTCTAGTCAGTGGAATGAACTTGATAGAGTGGAGTCTAGGTAGTCAGATTGCTTTGTCTTCATTTCTTCTCCACTAGGAAAAACCCAGAGGTCATAGTTGACCATCTCACTAGGAATTATCTTGATGAAACAAATGAAAATTCCCTTTGCTAATGGGAATGGATTTCTCAAATCCGTGTGCCTAGAGGTAGAAATCATTGCGTGTTAGTGGAGTGTCAGGTTAAAAATTTGGAGATGGGTATGAATTCCACATGAAATGTGGATAAAACATAATAGGTTTACTTGAAAAAATGTGTAATAACATGAAACTTAGGTTTCACCATACAGTTGGAATAGAGGAGTAAAACCCTTAGCGAGGACATGATAAACATGAATATAAGATGCCACAACCAATCACTGGATCCCCATTAATCAACGACATATTGTCAACACCTATTCTATAAATAAGACAATATATTTCATTAAAAAAATATAATTACTGTAAAAAAAATTAGGGATTCCCACATGGACATCCCCCATGAAACAAATTCAAAACTATATCCCAACATTTAAAACATGAATTAATCATATATGACATGTTGAAGGAATTAAATTGCAAAAATACAGGGACATAAATCAAAAAATATCAATGGTTAAATTTATTATATTCAACAAAAGTGTTCTCAAAACCTAATTACTAGAATTGGGAATAAATTCTTTAATTTAATATGGTGCCAAAAAATTATACTATGGTATTGCCTCAGTTAAACTATTAGCTGGATTGTCTCTTATGGGTATCATAGTGATTCTCAATATCCCATATTTTATAATATCCCTAAAAAATGAAGTATAATTCCATGTTCTTTGATCTACCATGGAATATGTAGTTCTCTGATAGATGCAACAAAAATTGGGTATCACAGTGGACTATTATACTATTATCAGATAATGATAGCTTAGAAACAAAACCATTTAACCTTATAGCCTCTTTTATGGCTTCTATCTATACTATATACTCTTCCATTGTAGTGGATAGATAATTTACTGACTATATATTACATTTCATAGAGACCGGTCCTCCATATGTAAAAAATACAAGCCCAGTGATTAATTTATGAGTCCCAACATTTGTAGTATAATTACGGTCAACAAAACCAGAAAAATTTTATCATTAAAACTACTACTTATGCCTTATCGAATAAAAAATTAATCTAACATAGATATGTACATGAGGATCAACATTAATGATTTCTAATGATTTGAACCATGTTTCCCAATAAACCTGATCAATGTGCATACATAGAATGCTATATCTATCCTAGAATAGACCATATCATAGGTAAGACAACCCAGTACATTAGAATATGGAATCATGGTCATGAATAAAACCTCATTATTCTTTTTCAGTGGACTATTCTAAATTATTTTTAAAATATTATCCTAAAAGAATTTAAACACGTTAAATGTTCTCAAATTGAAACATTTTTAACAGCTTATTGACATAAAAAATTGAGATAAGTACAAGGATTGAGCCTTGTAATACCTAATTCTATCTATACCTTGGATCTTATTATAATTTTCTGTGTATTTCATCTCCATGATAGAGTTAAATTTTTTCATGATAGAACATATAGTCTTCTTATTTTTACATATTAAAATCATTTAATCCAAATATAGTAAGAGATAAAGAGAATCATGTTGAAAAACAATATAATATACACATGCATTATAATTATTTATTTAAAACGATTTCCAATCATAAAATAACCAAACCTATTATACCATTACATTGTATTCTGTATAAAACTAGAAAATTTCTTCTTAAGAAGGAAAACTGTATTATTTTTAATCCATTTTGAAAGTACTTTTGGAGGATTCATGTAAATTTTCCCATCAATGGTAACATGAAAAAAATAAGTTCTTACATCCAATTATAAGACATGAAAGAAAAGAAAGGCTTCCAATGTGGGAATAACTCTTATACATGAATTTTTAACAAATAGTTAGAATATATGACAATAATAAATAACTTCACATTGAATAAATCCTTTAAAACCCATTCAAGAATTATATTTGACTTTATTATTTCCAATTGTTTTCCTTCATTTTATATATCAACATATAACATATAATCATTTTGTTTTTAGGTTTTGAGAAAACAGACCAAGTGTCCTTCTAAAGGAGCGAGTTCATCTCCTCTGGAAAAGATCAAGACCACTTAGTGGATTATGTTGACCTAATTTCATGCTTATAAGATATTAGATTATCACTAAAAAAATTGTGCATAATTAAATAAAGTGGAAGAAATATCATCCTTAAATAAAATAGCACAGAGGCCTAATAACTCTTCTCTTTCTATATCATGTGCGTTGATAATTTTTCATATTATCTGGTTAATCTTTTTCTGGTTTATAATTTTAATCAGAATCTGATTTAGCATGAGTCTAGGGAATGGAAGAAGAAAAACTACCCCCATTTAGGATTTGTATTGTACTTTTCATTCTAATGGAAGATAAAAAAAATTGGAAGTTTAGTCTCTATAGGATTCTCCATTATTATCAGAAGACTCGTTTGATATTTTCCGAAAAATTGGGGAAAAAAATCTCACGAAACACAACATATTGAAAAACATTAAACTTTTTATAACTTGTTATATGTATCCGTAGACTATACCAATTTACACCCACTAGAAAACCCATGTATATAATCATCACATTCCTATGGGAAATATTATCTATAAACGTATGAACAAAAGATGTGGATCCAAAAATTGTACAGTGTTCAATGCTTGGGGGTAAACCATTCTTATTGACTAAAAGTGTCATAAAATTATTAGAATAATATAAACAACAATTGATTAAATATACTACTAGGATTTTATAGTGTTCAAGGCTTGGTGGTGAACCTTTCCAATTTTCTACAAGTGTCATAAAAGAATTAGAATAATATAGACAATAATTGATTAAATATAATACTATTCAGGAAACCTTAGCAGAGAAGGACCTGTTGCGTTTTTAGTATGAAAACATGAACCTTTCAATCCTTTAAAGAGTCTTATTCATTCTTTCTTCTAATCCATTTTTATGGTCTTTACAAAATAGTCTTAAAACATATTATACCCTCTTATTTATATAGTTCAATAAATTTAGTTGATTGATATTCTTAATCATTATCCCCTATTACGGCTTTTAGTTTCTTACCAGATTCACCTTCAACGCCAATTTTCCATTTCATAAAATTCTAAAATGTTTTTGACTTATGTTAGAGTATACAAAAAAAATACATTACTGGAGAATGCATTAATAAGGGACTTAAAATATCAAACTAAACCATGGGTGTTAACCCAAAAAGACCTCATTGATCAGAGTGGACACACTCAAGGTATTATTTAGCCATATACGTCGACATGCTAAAACTAACTCTTCTAGATTTTCTATATACAAAAAATTCATAGAAAGTATGACTTATATCAGCGACATTAATAAATATCACCTTTTTATGTTCATTGAGAAATTTTCATTAAATTCCCCAACCCTTTAATTCCAAATGGAGGATGAATCATGTTTTGAATCATAAGAGGTGGGTAACATACTTATATAAACTTTTTAATGTAACACATCAAGTCCATTATGAATGTTTCCTTTCAAGATAGTGAGGGGAACACATGAAATAACAAGACTCCCAGAGTTTGATTTAAAGGTGAATCCTTTTTTTAGGGATACTTATAGTAATAATGTTTCCTCTTAGTTCAGGTACCCACTTAACCTCATAAAGGGTTTTAATAGCCTAATAATGATGCTCAAATGAAACTAAACCATTTCCCATAATATGACATCTCTTTTTGTTCCATAGAAACACCTCTCTAGATTTAATTTCCCACAACTCTGTGACTAACTCCCTCCTAGGAACCATGTGGAATGAACATCCTTACTCAAGGATATATTAATCAGAGATGGAAATATATAAAACATTAAAAAATCAGACATGGAAAATTATTACACAAAAAAAATATATTGGTAATTACTATTGTCTCTAGTAAACATTATTATTATGAAAATTCCTCTTGATGTGTCCGGGTTGTTTTCTTTGAAAACTCATGATTACATTGATGTGGAATTATAATTTTTTTTTTTGACTAGCCCACATCTTTCATCCTACCGCTAGAATAATTTATACCCTGGGATTAACTTTTATCCTAAACATTGAAACCCAATGACTTAGTCTTAACACTAAACATCAATTGAAGGTACATGTAACGTAATGTTGATTTACCCTATTCGATAGTATTAATATTTTTCAATAAATAAAAGAATCATTAATATAACTAAATGTATCATCTAATTAAGTTAATAGTTTTATTGATTGATCATCATAATCTAATATGATATATTTTATTGCAAGATCTTATAGTATTTTTTATTAAATTCATCGATGTGTATCCTGAATATAGTACATTGAATAAATTTGAAAGTATATAATATAATGTTTTCATATAATATAACATAAATAGTCTTAGTTGTGTGCTGGAATTGAAGTATGGACCATACACGAGAAGGTGAAGACTCATTTTTAACTTCTCTAAGAACATTATCTCCTAAAGATAAAATGATTGAGATACATGATTCCAAAAGTGTTTATTTTGGAGGATCAATATATGTGATGGATGTATAAATATTTGGGGAAAGGGTGGTGCCATTTCCATTAGTACTAATAATGTAGTCAATTAAATTATTATGATCTAGCAGGGAATTAATTTTTATTATAAATAGATTAAATTCATTTTCACTATCAAAATTTTCAATATAAAATTTAGTAGAGCCCATTATTTGTGTTATAGTAAGATCTAATACCACTTGTTGGTGATAAGTCATTATCCCGAAGAACATTCCAGACCCACTAACAAGTATTAACTGGTAATAAGTCTGGTATGAAAAATTATAATGATTGTGACAAGAAAATGATGCGTATTTTTTATTAAAACAAACTACAGAAGAAAAATAAAATGGAATAAATAGTAAGGAAAGAGAACTATATATAATGTTCATTGGGTTATCATGATCTTAAATGCATGTTATGAACCCCAACACAGTTAGCCTATTATTAATAAGAAAAAGGATAGATAATAGATACAGTCTTAAGTAAAATGAAGATAACCAGAGAAACTATCTCAGGATGATGGACCTATTGACTAGGTTGTGGTGATGAAACATTTCTTGGGGATTATACAGCATCCAGTATTGTATAGAATCATTCAAATTTCCAGAAAAGAAAATGTTGAATACATGAATAAAATAAATAAGTTAATCTAAATCCCAAAACCATAAATTGAAAACTGGATATTGTGAAGACAAGTCATGATCTATAACCTCTAGATGCATTGTCATCCTATAATAAAGAATGAGTTATAATCCCTTAAATCTATACCAGAGAGGCACATCATTTCTAGGAGGTGTAATGAACTCAACATTGGTGAGTGCGGGTGGTCGGAATACCTCATCATGCCTTTATATACTATGTGTAAAATATATATATATATAATAGAAAAAATATCACACCAGTAAAGAACTCAATGAACTAGATGAAAATTATCAAAACCCAATAGAATAGATCACCAGAATCCAAGTGAACATAGCGAGGAATCATTTTTTAGGGGAGCATATAGTGATAGAGCGAGATTTATGGGATTAATATCGCATGGATAATAGAAAAAACAATGGTTGTTCACCTAAAAAAATATCCCAATATTGGTGGTAAAGGTGGAACTATTCTGTTGGAACATAAGAGGAAAACACATATCAAATCCACACTAATGAAGAATTGCTAGAGGCACCACTAAAAATTTGGTCCTTATTAATCAATGGTCTGAATTCAACTGATAAATAGAAATGAAAAGATGCTATTTCTTACAGAATTATAATTATAGTTAAAGGGAATAAAGGATTCCCATGTGAATATCCGTAATACATCCAATTAAAAACTACATTACAATATATAAAATTTTAATGAACCATATAAGCTATATTAAATAAATTAAATGTAAAATATTCTTGGGAACAAAACAACAATAGTTATCAAATTGGATCATGTATTGTTAAAAATCAAATCGGGTGATTACTCTACTATACATAACAATAGAACATAAATATCAGTTTCCAAATTGGGTTCTCAAATATGACTATGGAGGGCTTCATGTTCCATCTCATAGAGATGTTTTGGTGAAAGGAATGAGGAAAGAGAAATAGAATAATCATCCATCTCCAATAGTTCATACAATGATATTTTTCATCTCTTTCCATTCATTAGGTTAGAACTAACATAGTGAACATTTTTTATGACGGGAATATTATCATATGAATCATGGGGTGTAAATGTTGGGGGATAGACTTACATAACTAGGGATGTAGGAATGAAGTTTGTTGCCAAAATTCATATGAGAGGATGCCACCCGATCACTGATGGTGGTCGTGGGGATTTGGATGCCTGAGTTTTCATCTGTGCAGAATCATTATGGTTAGGTCAATGTGAGAGAGCAAGGAGAGCCCCCCCCCCCCCACAACATTTTATGATCCTAATCCCTCTTGAAATTATTATTTCCCTACCAACTAGTCTGAAATGACAATGAAATCTATAAATATTCATGGGAATGGAATTATGAAAATTAAATTTATTATTTATTGAAATTAGTTACAGTTTGAGGGAAACTATTTATGGTTAAATAATATATATTGAAACTATATATAATTAATTTATAAATTAATTATGAAAAATGAGATCATTAAATAAACTATCATTCAAATAAATAATTCACCACAATGATTAATAAAATTATAACATATTATTATTTACTCATTATTAATTATAACATATATAGTTATTTTATGATTTTTTTATTCTTATTATTTTTTATTTAATTTTTTATTTTCAGAAATTTACTAGAGCTAGATGAATTCCATTAAGTCTAGATAGTGTCCCAAAAACATTACATTGGATGGTGTGTCGGAAGCATTAACATTGGAGGGTGGTCCAAAAGTTATTTTTTATTTTAGTACTACAAATAAATCGTTGTGTAAGTTGTCTCTTTTATATGATATAATGATACAAAGTTATGGGAATTTAAATTAAGAATTTAACATTTGATTACATTAATATTAATATATATTATTATAATATATATATATATATTTGAGTGTAAATATAACTAAAAAATATTATATATTTTTCTTTTAAATAATTGTATTACCATATGTTAATAAATTTTAACATGAAATTTTCTTATGTTACTAAATTATAACAGTAAAATTTCTTTTATTGTTGAATGGAATATCAAAATTTACTTATATTAATGAAAGGTAACTCTAAATATTCTTAATTTTATAAAGGATAACTCTAAATGTTCTTATTTTACTCAAGGATCACATGAATTGTTCTTAAGTTATTAAAGGGTAATAAAATAGGTTCTTATATAATGCTAATTTATCTTCTATAATGGTAAATAGAAGTTATAAAAATTTATACAAATTCATTGATAGAGTAAACTAATTTTATTGAAAGTAATCTTATAGTTAAGTAAGTTTTAATCAATGTTCGTTATATATTATAAGGACATGTGGTTATGTTTCAATTTTTCATTGATATTTTATAAAAATATTTCATTATTATGGTATTGGTATAACTATACAGGCATGATTACTTCAAGAAATTAAATTCCGAAAACTAAAAAAATAATTTTATGTAAAAAATTTTAAATTAATAGATATAACAAACCAATTATTTGAACAATGATATAAAAACCTTTTAAATATAGGGAATCATTTTTGAATGTGACAAACAGGGCTGCTGAAACTACACCGCTGTGTGGGTGCTCCTTTACTGGGCCTATCCCTCTAATTTTTAATAAGGATTACATTTCCCCCATGTTGGTTACATCCAAGACATGTTCTATTAATGTGTGTGAATGATAAGAAATATATTAAAATTATTATATTCCTTAACTTGTACCCATGAAAAACTGTATAAGTAGTTAATACACCCTTTTTTATTAACTATATCAAGGATCTGCACCTAAGATAAGCATATTAATTCAAATTATGAGATCAAATGTGTGCATGGATATAATAATTGTTGAAATTTACAATAATTATAATAATGTTTCTCTACTAAAATGGAAATAACATGACCACTACTATAGTTTATAGGACAATGGTACTTACTGATCACAAATCAATGCTCTATATTATCAAATGAATCAAAAAATGGTATATCCTCCATAATAACTCTAATAATAACATATTGTTTCTTGTCATTATATTTAATCCAACTATTAATAACCTATTTGACATGATTTACCCTATCCAAGAAATACACTATAGTTCAATAAAATAACTCTTATACTAAATTGAAAATTATATTTTGAAACATTATATTAAAATTAATTAATAATTTAGGGTCTTTGTGTTTAAAAATAATCTAATGTTCTTAAATACATATGATTTGTAATATTTGAACACCCTTGAAAACCCCCTTTATGTATTCTATGATATTGGTCATCATAAATCCATATCTCCTCTATTCATCATACACTTGAGATAATTTATTCTTTTAAATTTTAATCATGAAGTCATAAACAACATGGTTAACTTTGTAAATTCATTTGAGATGGTGTTATGTGACTTAATTTTGAGGATTGTATACAATAAAAAATAACTAATCAAAACATATATAGAAATAACTGAAATGATGATTTTTCAATCAAAAAATGATATGCATACCACTGGTTTGGATTTCTTTCACTAGCACTCTCCCTTGAAATTATTTAAAAAATTTCATACAATGAGTTGAATAAAATATTAAGGATGTGCATGGGTTGGAATCCCTATACCCTAATCCTTTTCTAAATCCTTGATTTATTTATTATGGTCTTAAATAAGTCACCTCCCTTCTGACTCCATCAGAAAAACTCTAATGAAATCCATGAATCATCCCAATGATGAGATTTTCCCCTTCAGGAAAATAGAAAATACCCAAGGTATAGGGGCTTGACTAAAAATTTTTGTGGTGGATGTAAATAAAATTTAGGTATTTTTTCTATTAAAAATGTGTCATAAATCATGGTGAACATCATATAATTTCTGAATTACCAACACATGGTATAAATTTCCGTATCAATCTTTCTAGAACAACCTCAAATATAATATCATTGTCTTGTTTTAAAAAATATTTGATTGTATGCAATAGGTATATAACTTGATTATTTTATTGTAAATACTCCCTATGATTTTACTGGACTCATCAAAGTCATCCCTATCACTATAATCATTTACAGTAACCATAAATCATTCATCAAATGCCTTCTAGTATGTTATTTGATACTCAATAATATTTTAAATCCTCTTCACAACCAAAATTAAAGGAATTACTAGAAATGCTCTTATAATTTAAATAATTACATTTTAAATGAATTAAACATCTAATGACTATGGATATTGTGAATGGCTTATGTTTACAATTTTGTGTGGTTTAAATATGGTAATATGATAATATTAATTTCATTTTATCAATTATAGCTTGAAAATTAATTTAAAATTCTAAATAAAATATTCCCACTAAAACATAAATATAGATTTATTTGACTCTTCTCTCATATAACTATAATCTCTTACAATGTTATATTATTTGATCATATTTTCATATCACATCTTCTATAATAAACTATATTCTAATATTACAAATAGCTTCAATTGAATCATGATTCATGCTGAAAATAACTACTAAAAAATACTTAATAATAGTAACAATTCACCATTAAAACTATTTTATGCATGTCATGACTATAATTGACAATGATTAAAATGGTTTATGATTGTTTAAAGGTTAATTAATACTCATAGGAGTGGGATCAGAATGTTATTTTGTTTTTAATTATTTTTTAAATTCCTCATATTATTACTTTTCGAAATTTTTTTCAACCTCCAGATCATCACTCTTAAAATCTAGAATTTGTTGAGGAATATCAATAATATTATCACATTATCCATGAATCTAAATGGTGTGAATTTTTGTCATACAGATTCTACAAAAGAACATACATTTGTGATGGAAAACATTGAGATGGATAATAAATTGTATCATGATGTTTTTATGGACCAACCACTAATATTGATAGAATATCCATTGTTTCTATGATGACATAAAAATCCATCATTTAATCATCAAATTTATTCATAACCACTTGATGTTTGTGATCCAAGTAATAAACATCAGTTAATGGATAGGTTATATTCAATAAAGTGCCTTAAAATTATTGTGTTATACTTATCATGGAGTCTATCACTTTAGTTTCCATTGGTTTAATCAATTATTAATTTTTTTTATTGACTCCAATGATGTGTATACCTAGCTGTTCCATAATATTTCATGTTGTGTATTGGATATAAATTATTTTAAATTTTTAAATATTTGACCATTTCAAAAAATATGTTCATTCCTATTATTCAAATAGAATAAAACATTTCTCTTAATTAAATTTGATCAAGGAAACATAATATGAATGTTAAACATTTCAACATTAATATTATAGTATGTATAGTGAAGAGAAGCATACTCCACCAACCAAAGGTCCCTAAGTAATTATCATTGATAAAGAGAATTTAATCTATCTAATGTATATCCCTAGTAAGTATCAAACTATGTATGTTTTTATGAATCTTTTTCATTCACTATTATATATTTGAGTTAATACCAATCATTCCCTCTTTTGGTTTATTTCTCTTACATAAATTTTTCCAAAGTTTTCTTCTAAATGTAGTATCTAGAGAGGGATGTTATTTCATAAAGAACCATAGTCATCTATTATTATTTTTTTTATTATAATTACAATAATGTGAACATAGATTATCCAAAGATTATCCAAAACTATTTCAAACCATTAGTGTAGTTTGGTCTCTTTTTCATGCACTTGGTTATGATTGGATCAATACTCAATGTACACCTTTTAGGGTTACTGCACCGAGGCGCATCTGTACCAAATCCTACATCCACATATATTAACAAGATTGTGATGTTGTTTCATAGAAAACCATATAGTGTTTTAGTAGTTTTGGGTAAGTTGATAATTATGTTAAATATAAAATTAATTATTGAAATCATGTACCCTATGAGTTTCAAACATGGTGTGTAGTTATACCTATTTTCCGTTCACTAATAGATTAATGACATAATAATCAATACCCCTTTTTAGGGTTATTAACCCTATATAAATCTATACTAGATCCTATATCCACATTTTGTGTCTAGAAATGGATTTATGTTATCAGAAAACTACATAATATTTTACTATTTTTTCTTTTTTTAAGAATTATGGTAAATTGCACATGAATTAAACTAATATATCCCTTGAGAGAGTCAAATTAGGTGTGTTGTTATACCACATTATATTTCACTATTTGATGATCGATTTAGTACCCAATTTTCCTTTTCTGAGGATGTTAACCCTTGGTACATATGTTCATGATCATGAATCAACCTACAGTATTAAAATAAGTATTATGTTTCTTGGAAACCCACATAGCCATTACATTAAAAAAATTATACTGATTAATGGTTCACGATGAAAATCATAAACTACATAAGCTTATTTGTTGTGAAACGAGTAAATAATAAATCATAATATGTTTAGTAATTTGTAAATATAATTAATAATTAATAATAAAGTATAAATTAGTAATTAAAATTATTTAGTAATTGTTAAATATTAATTAGTATTATATAGTAAATTTAAGTAATTTAAATTTTAAATTAATATTTATTAATTAGGAATAACTATTAAATATAATTAATTTGGAATTATAAAAATATATATATTTATTTATAATTAAATTTTAATTATATTATTTAAATAGTTTGTAATTATTTATTATAATTAACTTATTAATATAAAATTAGTAATTAAAAATTATTTTTTATTTTCGTGAAATGATCAATGATGAACAAACCATTCAATGAATAAATACAAATTAGTACAGGAGAGGAACATATAAACATTATATGGACATAAAACATAATAAAAGAAGAATCTATGTCTCATGTAGATGGAGATTGTCGGATCATTTTGTATTGATAGGAATTCCCACCCTTTCCATGATGATGCAAACAAATTCTCCGTGTTTTTACATACATCCATGGCCCACTTCCTTCATCCGAGAGTCCAATATCCATGTCTTCGTTCATTTGTTCTTCTCCAAATCCAATATCATATCATTGACCATCATCCTCATTGTTTCTAGATGAATGAAAAGCAAAATTGGAATGAATGATTTCCTTTGAAATCAATTTTTCCTTCTCTGGTTATGTGTTAGAAATATCATTTAATGAATCAAGAGGTGAATTTATGATATCCATTCCCATATGAGATTTATAGCTCAAAAAATGAGAGAAAATGCATTGCAACATTTGGGGTTTGAAATTCAGATGATTTATTATCAGATCCATATTGTTTCTTTCAGGTTACGACAACATAAATTTCATCAATAAAAACTCCATCCAAGATACATAAATTACATTAGCATACATTTTCATACCCTTACAATGAGAAGATTCTAAGCCTCTTCTGTAAAAATATTTGGTTGCAAAGTCATTTCCCTACTGATGATATTATAATGTAGTGGTATGTATAACATAAACATAAGGAACCAATGATTACATAACTATATATGTATTATCAAACAAGTAGCCTAGTTATAGAACTCCTAATATTTTCAAATCCCATAAGTGTTAGTAAATTTTTTGACCAGTTATATTACACATGTAACATAGAGATCCCTTACATTATCATTTATTGTCATCCCAACATTAATGGGGGCGTTCCTAGAATGGATTTTACCACTATCCAAAAACAACATTGTGTTTGAGACACCAACCTTCAATTTTTGACCTTCAACAACACCACCCTCTAACTCCACCTTACATTTTCAGGTGTAGAGACGCACTTTCTTAGTTGTCCCTATTTAGAAGAATTAGAATCCCTAATATTTTTGGGTCTAAAATATGTAGTTTCCTCAATTCTATCCTTTAATATTTGAAACTTAATGGACATCGGATTATATTCCTACCCCAAATCAAAATAAATATCATATTTAATAGTTTTTTACTTCTCATCCTTATTATAATCAGACTCTTCTCCAGCATTCTCATCCCTAAACAAGTGTGAGAGGCTTCTTTGAAGTATTTAGACAGGTGATCTTCTTTTACCAATTAGTACCAAGAAATTTTTGGATTATTAATCATCAAAAAGTCATGATATTTCACAATCCAAACTTCGTCATAATGTGGGATGAAAGTTGTTTGAGGAGAATGCCCTACAAACCCATAAATAATTTGAAACACTCAGTAACCCTTTAATTTTCATTAACCTTAGATGGTCCATTTTTAAAATCAACATTCTAAAGAAAAATAGTGTTTTTTATTCATATTTTTATAGAATTAATGGTATCATCTCTTCCTTATTCATTGGAATATATAGTATAATGGATAGTCTAATAATTCTACCTCCTTCGACAAATGAGAGAGTCATTCACCTGTAATCCTTAATTAGTGAAAAAACTATTACCCCTAAAACTAGACTTCAAGAATCCAATGATACCATAAGTATCAAAGAAGGGATTTGTCATTTCATACTCAATTCAAAGTATTACATCATCATGTGGGGTGGAAATAAACATATGATCCATTAATACAGATCATAGATCAATACCTACTAGCATAATTGCAAAGTGGACAAAACTAACCATTTTCATAGAATTATAAATTCAAATATGAATTATTATAGCTGATTCTATGTGAAATACAACTTATAGATTTCATAGGACCCTTGAGATGAGACCCATCAGGATTCCATAGGACCCATTGGATGATACCCATCAACAGCACCTCCTCATTACACCCATGATAAGGGACCCATCTGTATTTTTCTTTAATGCATATTTTTTTGGCTTACAAAAACTCAACCAACATTTACAATTATACCTTTGACCACAAAATATTAAGGGCCTATCTTTAAAAAAGTGTCTCACGTATGGAGGATCCTACCAATTTTTCTATACAACTCCAATGTTTGATACCATCCACCTCATCATGGATATTGGATCCATCCCTAAGATATCATAACATGACAGTAATTTTTTTCCCTTACCTTAAAAATACACCATTATCCTATATCTAAGAGGATTGATCTCTCATTATGCTCAATATTATTAGTTCCATTATGTTTGAAACACAGCTATACAAAATTATCAACCCGAAAATGCGAGGATGACACTCGTGTTAACTCACTTTTAGAAATCCAAACTATATTGGCCATATCACTTTCATGAAATAAAAGGGTAGTATAATCCTAAATTGTGTGATGGTAGAAAAAGTATTTAGAAACTATATTAACCCCATTTCACTTATCATCTTCATCAGTGGATACTACAATGTTCTTAATATTCCAGATGATATAATTAAAAAATTGAGATACTTGAACGCACTATAGACGGCATCCACATGTGTCTTTTTTGGAATAGTTTATATGGACTGATCTTTAGGCCTTAATAGAGAATGAATAAGAAGAATAATTAGTGATGATGTAAATGCCTCACTTATAACCGAGTTTCATGAAATTAAAAATTACATTATGCTACATTTTGAAGATTTCTTGTGTGTACAAAGGGAAATCACATGATTCAAGGAATCTGATTTCTGGTATGGGACAACAAGGGATGCTATGAATTCAAATGCCAGAATTGAATTTCAAAAATACTGCTAATTCCATGATCGTTATTGCATATTTATTGGAACTGTATGGAGGTATTGATCTACACTATAATTGATAATGGGTGTTCATCATCGAAAACTGGTGTGGGAGTTGATCGATGGTTTAATGATTTGGAATCATTTGGGGCTAGAATGTATGGTGATATCCTGGGAACCCACATAGACAAATCATTTAAAAATTTTTATTTTGTGCAGAAAGGCTCTCATTATGTTGAGCTCCCCCTATATGGACATAAAATTAAACATTAAATAATCTTGTATTATTTTAATAATTCACATGGATGATCTTTTCAGTTTATATTTTTAGAAAATTTGTCCATAACTATTACATTACATCTCAAATATTACATAGTAGATAGTTCTACTGAGTATAAATTTTCTTCATAAAATAAAAACTCACAAAAGAAAACAATATCTATTTTCTTGATATGAATCTACATTAATTATTTATTTCTTTTAACCATCCTTATACCTTGTGAAAAAAATTCAAAAACATGGGATTAGGATTAAAAGCTCAATAAGAGATCTAAAATAAAAAATGAAAACATTGTTCCATCAATATATACAATACATAAGTTCTTTAACATAACTCATAAAATCATAATATTTATGATTATCACATAGAAATCATTAATCATAATGTTAAAATTTGGAATCAAAAACATACATACATTTTATCATTCACAACTATGTAGGGTGACAGATTTGGAATACCAATAAAAGTATATCCCCTAAATCTCTTAGGAGAAACATTAATGTTTAGGTTCGTCACATTACCCAATTCATTAGAGGGATATCATAGGATCACCTACCCAAGGATTGTCACGGAACCACATGTATACATATACTCTACCCAAGAATCACTACATAATCATAACACATGAACAAGAATAATTTAAAGATAACATTTCCATATTCCAATCACAATATAACATTTCCATATATTGACATAATCAATAAATTATAAAAAATAATATTCAATACCAAAATATATCAAAATAGTTTATAGTATTTGTTTTCAATTTAAATACACTACGGCTTGTAGAGGAATCCAAATATCCAACAATTCTTATTGCGCTAGAAAGGTCATTGTCACCACATACGTTAAAAATAAACATTCTTTTTTAATTTTGAAAAATTCTTCATAGAGAAAACATAAAATTTGAATGAAATTAAATGTCAAATGGGTTTATAAACAATATAAAGGAATGTCTCATATAAATCAAGGTATTCCTCAATGAAAGGGATTGAGGTGAAGTCCCTTACGAAAATTCAGTAGCCGAACAGTGTAATATTAAAATGCAAAAAATTAGTTGAGATTGAGAAAAGGGTCTCTCATAACATGGACATAAAATATAAAGTGATAAGGATATAATAGAACATATCCCAGCATAAGAAAATTGAAATTAAAAAACATAACAAAGAAGAAGCCTGTAATGCCCCGACCCCAGTTACCCAGAGTCGGTGCATTATTACATTACATTGTCATGATCACAAGAAAGATCAAATCATGAAAGACCGATTGGTTTAGTAGCCTTGGAAACACAAGATATATTCATAATGTATTACATCATAAAGTGGAAAAATACTACAACGACATATTCTCCATATTCCATACTCATATCCCCACATACTATCCCTGCAGGTCATTCATAACTTACTTCTTCACATCCTGGGAAAAATAAAACATAGAAAAGGGGTGATCTCAAATTCCCAGTAAGGATAACAATATAACGGAAACTTTAATAAATAAGCATAAACATTTAAGGAAATATATAACTAAATAAAAAAGCCTTTTAAACTTGAACTTCAACATAGTATGGAAAAAGTAAAATGAAATAATGCCATTTACTTATTCACATGGATATTCTATTAATCGAATAATCTCATGCAATATCAATAACCACCTTCATAATGATGTAATGCATAATGCCAGACTATCATAACCACATAGACAAGGCCTCGTTCCAAGACTACAAATAAGATTTTTCCAAGGCCTTGTTCCAAGACACTAGTTTGTATCATGAGACCTACTGATGCATCGAGGAGCTATAGCAGGCTCCACCCGTCACATATTAAGTCCAATTCATTCCCATATGAAAAGCTTTAAACATATCATAGTCATTCATATTAAAACTAGCATACGAAATGTCAATACATTCACCATAAACCATGAATGGTATAAATATAGAACATCCACAGTCAATCATATCCCAAAACCTTAAATATAATATATAAGTTTTGTATCATAATAAATCAACTTCAAATAAACGTAAAATCCATCAAATGATGTTGACATATATGAAATCAAAACTCTTTTTAGAGAAATATTCCTTTCTATTTTGAAATCATTTAAGAGTCACATATTTATAAAATAAAACCTTTTCTTTGAAAATATTCTTATAAGATTGTAAGGGAAGCTTCGACAATTTTATAATGGCCGGAAATAGCTGCACCTCCCTTATAAGTTAAAAAAACATTCTTACCTTAATTTTGTCGAAAAGGTTAAAAAGCAACTTGTTTGGAAAACGACGGAAATATTCCTTTATAAACCTCTTATAAAAAGTCAAACAAGGGTATAAATGACTTTAACCTATATTCTTGTAAATAGTAAAAATGTTTTGAAATACATTTTTAAGAAACATGGATGTGAATGATAAAGAGATCCTAGTAGATCATTACGTATAAACAACCTCAGATAATGAAGAGATTGTGAAATAACCCTTACCTTGTACTTTTCCTTGGTTGGGGTAGGTTAACCTCCTGTATAATGGTGAGAAAATTTTTATTAAATTATACAGGATTCATATATATTAATATGATATCATATATGATCTTTTAACATTGATTTGTTAATAATATCTTAGAATTATCGTCGTTTCGGATGTTAACTTACTCGTTTTATTTTATATGTTTTGTTACATAAGACATGTTTGTTATGGATAGGATGTATCTTACTCATATCCAGAATGATATCAATTCCTTAAACATATTTTTTAAATCATCAAATGATAATTATACTTGAATGGATACGATGAGGAATGAATCTCATCACGTTCATGGAGGCGGTAGTCCGTACGTACGCACGAGCGAAAATATCATTGTTTTGATATTAAAATAATATATAAATTGATGGTATATCATATATAAAGAATCATTAACATGTTATATTTATTATTTACATTTGTTACACATCATTATTATACCAATCCAAATAATAATATATTGAATAACAATTACACCACGACGTGGAGACGGTAAGCCGTACGTACGCACGTATAGTGACATGTTATTCAAAAGGTGGATATGAGACTGAATATGGATGTAACATATTTATAATAACATCACAGAATATATAATATACTGGAGTTATTATCTTATAATGGTAATAACAAAGAAAGAAGAAGTGGAAGAAGAAAGGAACTTGAAAAGGGGTGGTGAAAACATTACCTCTTCTTTGGGTTCTTCCTTTTTGATTTGATCAAAAGGGCTCCTTACCTTGGCTTTCTGATCAAAATAAGGCCTATAGGTTATACTGAGGGAAGTTGTGAGAGTATTTGGGCAGAGTTTTTCCGAACAAAAAGGCTTTGAAGCTGTGAGGAAATGAGAAGGAGGAGTTCCCTTTTATAAGAGGGGAGATGGGCACCTTTGGAAAAGCTAGAAATATTAATTTATAATAAATTAATATTCGGTTTATAATTGCTCCAAAGTTGATTATTTAAATGTTAAGGTGGGTATAGGTCTCAAACCACTCAACCAATCAAATTTAGACAGGTTTGGGTCATTATATTAACCTTATCTCTAATAATTAACTCTAAGTTAATTAGTTTCACTTTTACAATGTCTCTTTGTATTTTTATATTATATTGCTAATAAACATACAATATACATCCAAGCGACCCCCAAGTGGTCCATTAATGATGAACCTATCATGATATAAGTCTCTTTGACGAACCTTAGATTTTTATGAATTTAATATCAATTAATAATATAATATTTGTTTTAAAAACTCTTTTATGTCAAATTTGACACTATTCAATAATTGATTTTTGTAAAAAAATCATTACAGAATGATTACTTCGGACAAAGTTAATTGAATCAATCCTAACATGTCATATTAACCTAGAAAATTAGTGTAATTCCTAAAAAGTCTGAAATTATTTTTATTTCTGTATTTATAATATCAATTATTTTAATTTTTCACTATTATGGTAATTACTGCATCATCATTGTGTAATAAGTAAATTAAATTATTTAAAGTATAAAAATTATAAATAAAAAATCCTTATGTATGAAATCTTTTTAGCTTTCTAATGAATATTTAAAATCGAAATTATCTTATGTATAACCCTATATTAAAATGTTTTAGTAAATAAACTTTGATTTTAACTCTTTTAACTCTTCTTTGAATTAAATAATAATAAATGTCCTAATCTAATCCAAGTGGACCTAAATGATAATATTTTATTCCTAAGGTAGTTTTGGTCGAGATACACTTGTCCAATAGCATTAGGACATTTGTTAGGGTAATATTAATATCATTTTTACCCTTAATTACCCTGTTTACTTTTAACCATGGTAAATAAAAGTAAAAAGTTACTATTCACCAAAAATTATTTTCATCTCATTGAACAACATTTTACTTCATTATATTTACAGTGTCTCTCGGATTTTCGAAATTCCATTCACAAATGCGGTAAAATTATGTTTTATGAAAAATTCAGTTTTTTAACTACCACTTTGTAGTTTCACTATTTATCAAAAATTGATGTTTTTCAGAACAATGACAAAATTTCACCCTAACCTATAATTGATATTCCGAATTCAAAAATGATTTAAATTTTAAAAAATTCCAAACATATAAGTTGAATTTATTAATCTTATAATTAATTCCCGCTGTCACAACAAATAGCGTGTTTTTAAGAAATAATATATATCAAAATATTGATAATTGTTTATGTCCAATTTCAAAGTGAAATTAATTCTAATGAACACCATTGGATAAAATGGTAAAAATATATTCTAATTATACTTTAAAACCACTCAATAATATAATTTATCACCATAAATTATTTTTATTAAAAAGGTTGTTTTTAAGTATTTTTCACTATTCATAAAAATTGGATGTTCTCAGAAAAATACCAAAAATTCAACTTAGGATAATTTCGATATTCCAAATCCAAAAGTGAAGTCCATTTTGAAATATAAAATATAAATAATTTCAAAAAGTAGGTATTACTATTCATAACGGCTAGTTTGATTGGTTGTGGTGTGTTAGAACTCAATGTTGTGCACAACACACGCTATCACATTATTCAAAGAGAAGCATACCTTAGAAGCTTGGGGTGTTACATTCTCCCCTCCTTCAAATAATTTCATCCTCTAAATTTCTAGAATACTTATCACATGAAAATACGCTGGTGGTTCTTCATCATAAGTTCCTCGGGTTCCCACATTGCCTCTTCCATCTTATGGTTTCTCCATAAAACTTCTACCAGATGCATCATCCGGTTTCTCAGTACCTGTTCTCTCGTATCAAGAATCCTGACGGGCTCTTCACAATAGGACAGATCGGGTTCCAGTTCTAATTATTCATAGGTTAGTACATGTGTTGGGTCAGGCATGTATTTCCTCAACAGAAATACGTGGAACACATCGTGAACTTTGGAGAGACTTGGCGGCATTGCCAATCTGTAAGCTACAGCCCCAATTCGTTATAGAATTTTGAAAGGTCCGATGTACCTGGGACTCAATTAACCTTTCTTACCAAAACGTATTACTCCCTTCCAAGGAGATACCTTCAGGAAAACATGATCACCGACTTGAAATTCCAAATCCTTCCTCCGATTATCGGCATAGCTCTTCTGCCTACTTTGAGCTGCTTTGATGTGGTTTTGGATGACCTTCACCTTTTTCATCATTTCCTCCACCAGTTCTGGGTCTACAAGTTTTCTTTCACCGACGTCATCCCAACATGTTGGTGTACGACATCTCTTTCCGTATAACGCTTCATATGGTGCCATATGAATACTCGAATGGAAGCTATTGTTATAGAAAATTCTACCAGAGGTAAATATTGATCCCACATACCCTGAAAGTCAAGTGAGCAGGATCTCAACATGTCTTCTAAGGTTCGAATAGTTCGTTCTTATTGTCCATCCATTTGAGGGTGGTAGGAAATGCTCAAATGATGTTCAGTATCCTGGGATTTCTGAAGACTCTTCCAGAATCTTGAAGTAAAATGGGGATCACGATAAAAAACAATCGATTGGGGTACTCCATGATGTCTCAAAACTTCAATAATATATAGTCTTGCTAGACGTTCCAGTGGTAGATCTTCCCTTATAGCAAGAAAATGTGCTGACTTGGTACGAAAATCAACAATAACCCATATTGCATCGTTCCTTCTAGGAGTCTTTGGTAGTCCCAGGACAATGTCCATAGTAATATTGTCCCATTTCCACTCTGGTATGGGAAGTGGTCGCATGACTCCTCCAGGCTGTTTCCTACCAGCTTTCATTTGTTGAAAAACCATACATCTTGACACAGAATCAGCAATCTCCCTCTTCATGTTGTCCAACCAAAAATGTTCCATCAAATCTCTATACATTTTGGTGCTCCCAAGATGTATAGAGAAATTGGAACTACGAGCATCGTCCAATAATTCCCTTTTTAGATCAGGTAAATCGGGAACACATAGTCTCTTCCTGAATTTCAAAATTCCATCTTCATACACAAAGTCTCTCAATCTCCAATCATTCATAGCTTTAATCTTCTTTTTAAATTATTCATAATCGGTATGAGAACTCTTAATCTTTTATAGTAAAGATGTTTTGGAAACCATTTGAAAAAGAATTGATGTTTCGCCTTCCCTGGTTATTCCCATGTCCATCTTCACTAGATCCATGAAAATTGGATCCCCTTCGATTCTCATATTGTTCAAAACTCCACGGTCTTTTCTGCTCAAATCAGCTGCCACCATGTTTTCCTTCCCCGGGTGGTAGTGTATCGTGCAATCATAATCCTTGAGTAATTCAATCCATCTCCATTGCCTCATGTTGAGTTCTTTTTGTGAGAAAATATACTTCAAACTCTTGTTATCAGTATAAATATCACATTTTTCACCATAGAGTTAGTGCCTCCATATCATCAAAGAAAAGATCACAACTACTAACTCGAGATCATGAGTAGGATAGTTTTTTTCATGAATTTTCAACTGCCGTGATGCATAGGCAATAACCCTATCATTCTGCATAATGACACAACCAAGTCCATTCTTCGATGCATCACTATAAATAACGAACCCATCATTCCCCGATGGTAGAGTCAATATAGGAGAGTTGACTAATCTTATCTTCAGTTCTTCAAAACATTCTTCACACTCTTTTGTCCAAACAAATTTAACCCCTTTACATGTGAGCTTCGTTAATGGGTTAGCCAATCGGGAAAAATTCTGGACGAATCGTCGATAATAACCTACTAAACCAATAAAACAACGTACCTCAGTTATACTCGTAGGTTCTGGCCATTCCGGGATTGCCTTGGTCGTAGAAGGATCAACAGAGATTCCATATTTAGAGACAATATGGCCACGAAAAGAAATCTCTTGTAGCCAGAATTCACACTTTCTAAACTTCCCATTTAATTCATGTCTTCTCAGAGTCTTCAAGATAATGCGCAATTGATTTTCATGATCTTCGTAGCTTTTGGAGTATACCAAGATATCTTCAATAAATACCACCACAAATTCATTGAGATACTCCTTGAAAACACTATTCATCAGATCCACGAATACAGAGGGTGCATTATTCAATCCAAAAGGCATTACAGTAAACTCGTAATGCCCGTACCTGGTTTGAAATACTGTCTTCAGAATGTCTTCCTTCTTCACACACAACTGATGGTATCCAGATCGAAGGTCAATATTTGAAAAGTATTGATCTCCATGCAGTTGGTCAAATAAATCATTAATGCGTGGTAGGGGATACTTTTTCATTATTCTTATAGCATTGATCTCCCGGTAGTCGATACATAACCTCATAGATCCGCCTTTCTTTTTTACAAAAATAACAGGGGCTCCCCGTGGAGAAAAACTAGGGTGAATAAATTCCTTATTACTCAATTCCTCTGGTTGTTTCTTTAGTTCAACTAATTCTATAGTGGCCATTTTATAAGGGGTCTTTGATATGGCCCTTGATCCAGGAATTAAATCAATGGAAAACTCAACTTCTCATTCTGGAGGATGTCCAGGTAAATCTTCCGGAAATACATCTACAAATTCTTTCACAACAGGTACATCCTCTTTTTGAACATTCCTTTACTCACCCACAGTTATTTCATTCTCTTCCTCCCCAATAATTGAATTTAGTTGACCTACTAGGGGAGGATCTAAATAAGAATTAGGTGGTGACGATTCTGCTATAAAGATAAGGTGTTATTTATCATTATCATCCAGAATCATAACCTCTTTCTTCTTACAATAAATCTTCTCATCATAGTTCTAAAGCAAGTCCATACTGAGGAATATATCAAACTCAATCATAGGTATGACGATAAGATTAGCAGATAAGGAACATTTATGTGATCTAATGGGGACCGATTCACAAAACATTGTTGCAATGATACTTCCCATAGGATTTTTAACTGAAAACTCCCTTGTTAAATAAAATTGTAAATATCTAATTTTCTTAGAAAACTGGGAAGATATGAAACAATGCGATGATCCATAATCAAATATTGATTTTTCTAAACTTGCGGAAACCATTAAATTACCTGCCACCACGTCTTTAAGAGCTTCTACCTCAGCAGTAGTGATAGCATAATCCTGGCCTTGATCCCTTGGCCTTTTCTGAGGTAAGTTTTCATGACACTTAGGACATTCATTTTCAAAATGCCCCATCTCCCTGGAATTGTAGCACTGAACATTGGTAGCTTCCTTCATCCCTTTGCAATCACGAGCTTTGTGGCCTTTTTCACCACATTTGTAATAGACGCGCATTCCCTTCAAGCAAGTATCGGGGTGTTTCTTCCCACATTTACCACAGGATGTATATTCAACCTTTCCTTTCTTCCCCTTATTTCCATTCCAAGATTGATCAGCAGGCCTCTTCTTCTCTTTCTTTTCTTTAAAGTCATAAGACATAGGGAATTACTTTTCGATCTTGATAGCACATGAGACAATGTCTTCGTATGATGAAAAGGATTGTGAGACTAATGATCGATGAATAAATGGTTTTAAACCATCAAAGAAACAATAAATCATACTTCTTGGGTTACGTATATAATCACCATCATACCTTGATAACCTTGTAATGTTAGCCTCATACTTTGTGACATTTTCAGCCTCCTTCTGTCTCAGACTCAGAAATTGCCTTTCCATATCTGCTCGATGATCGCGAGGAAAGTATTTTTCTAAAAACAGATCTTTGAACTCCCTCCATTCCATATTTTATACTTCATCATCTTCCTTCATATTTTGAATCAATGACAACCATTGATCAGCATCTCCAGGGAGGCGGTAAACTGCCATTTTAACTTTTTCCCTTTCACTAATCCCCAAAGCCTGAAATATTTTCTCTAGGGAAAATATCCATTGCTCAACTACTGAGGGATTTGTACTCCCATTGAACATTGGTGGTTGTTGCCTCATGAATCGATCTAACATTGATCCTCCACACTACGGATCAGGGTGCTCCATACGGGTAAGGTTATTATTCATAACCTGATTGAGTTGTCCCAGTATGGTGATTAGCTGATTGGCACCAG
This sequence comes from Viscum album, assembly GCA_963277665.1. Lineage (NCBI taxonomy): Eukaryota > Viridiplantae > Streptophyta > Magnoliopsida > Santalales > Viscaceae > Viscum > Viscum album. The sequence goes on along the minus strand of CAUJRU010000335.1, from coordinate 718,316 downwards.
TTGCATCACCAGCTCCACTATAATTATCTTGAGCAGGAGGGAAATCCCTACATGGAGTGCGTGCATTGATGCGACATTTCTTCCACTAGGCACCATTTCTACACAATGGAATAAACTAGATCAGTTTATGAATCAAAATACATAATCCCATACTTATAAAACACTTAACATAAACTGAACTATTTATGGATATAATCCATAATCATAAAAATGTTTTCTTTGAGGAAATATATACTCATAAACCCTTCATAATGATTTGTAAAGAAAATGAGAATTATCCTAAGCATATCCCCCGGGAGTGTCGTAACCAAGAGTGCAGCAAGGCCCGTTGTCGTGCACCAGTTCCCGTTCGAGTCTAGCTCAAAGCGGTGTTCTCGGGTTTTACCCCTAGGTACATCTGTGCGAGAGCCGCCTCTACCTGCTCATATCTAGACAGGGATGCATTGATCGGAAAACTCACAAAATCTCTAAAATTCCAAAATTCTAGAAAGTTCTTCTATACTAATCCCCAATGTTCATCTTAGGTCTACGTGCTCTAATCAGTGTTTATCTAAATCTAGCTTCCATGGTTTGTACTAAACTTCCTCTGATACCAACTGTAATGCCCCGACCCCAGTTACCCAGAGTCGGAGCATTATTACATTACATTGGCATGATCACAAGAAAGATCAAATCTCGAAAGACCGATTGGTCTAGTAGCCTTGGAAACACTAGATATATTCATAAAGTATTACATCATAACGTGGAAAAATAATACAACAACATATTCTCCATATTCCACACTCATATCCCCACATACTATCCCTGCAGGTCATTTATAACTTACTTCTTCACATCCTGGGAAAAATAAAACATAGAAAAGGGGTGAGCTCAAATGCCAAGTAAGGAAAACAATATAGAGGAAACTTTCAAAAATAAGCATAAACATTTATGGCAATGTATAACTAAAACAAAAGCCTTTTAAACTTGAACTTCAACATAGTATGGAAAAATTAATACGAAATAATTCCATTTACTTATTCACATGGATATTCTACTAATCAAATAATCACATGCAATATCAATAACCACTTTCATAATGATGGAATGCATAATGCCAGACTATCATAACCACATAGCCAAGGCCTCGTGCCAAGACTACAAATAAGATTTTTCGAAAGCCTTGTGCCAAGACACTAGTTTGTCTCAGGAGACATACCACTGCATCGAGGAACTATAGCGGGCTCCACTCATCACATATTAAGTCCAATGCATTCCCATATGAAAAGGTTTAAACATAACATAAACATTTCTATTAAAACTAGCATATGAAATGTCAATACTTTCACCATAAACCATGAATGGTATAAAAATATCACATCCACAGTCAAACATATCAAAAAACCTTCAATACAATATAGAATTTTTGTATCATAATAAATCAACTTCAAATAAGTGTAAAATCCATCAAAGGATGTTGACATAGATGAAATCAAAACTCTTTTTAGAGAAATATCTCTTTCTATTTTGAAATCATTTAAGAGTCATATATTTATAAAATAAAACATTTTCTTCGAAAATATTCTTATATTATTGTAAGGGACGCTTCGTAGATTTTATAACAGTGGAAAATAGCCGCTCCACCATATAAGTTAAAAAAACATTTTTACCTTAATTTTGTCGAAAAGGTTAAAAAGCACCTTGTTTGGAAAACGACGGAAAGATTCCATTATAAACCTCTTATAAAGAGTAAAACAAGGGTATAAATTACTTTAACCCATATTCTATTAAATAGTAAAAATGTTTTGAAATACATTCTTAAGAATCATGGATGTGGATGATAAAGAGATCCTCGTAGATCATTATGTATAAACAACCTCATATAATGAAGAGATTGTGAAATAACCCTTACCTTGTACTTTTCCTTGGTTGGGGTAGGTTAACCTCCTTTATAATGGTGAAATAATTGATATTAAATTATACAAGAATCATATAAATTAATATCATATCATATATAATCTTTTAACATTGATTTGTTAATAATATCATAGAATTATCATCGTTTCGGGTGTTAACTTACTCATTTTCTTTTATATGTTTTATTACATAAGTTGTGATTGTTATGAATAGGTTGTATCTTATTCATATCCACAAAGATATAAAGTCCTTAAACATAATTTTTAAATCATTAAATGATAATTATACTTGAATGGATACAATGGAGAATGAATCTCATCGCATTTGTGGAGACGGTAGTCCGTACGTACGCACGAGCGACAATATAATTATTTTGATATTAAAATAATATATAAATGAATGGTATATAATATATACAGAATCATTAACATGTTATATTTATTATTTACATGAGTTACACATCATTATTATACCCATCCAAATAATAATATATTGAATAACAATTACACCACGACGTGGAGACGGTAAGTCGTACATACGCACGTATGGTGGCATGTTCTTCAAAGGGTGGATAGAATACTGAATATGGTTGTACCATATTTATAATAACATCACAGTATATATAAGATACTGGAATTAATATTTTAGAATGGTAATAACAAATATAGAAGAAGTGGAAGAAGAAAGGAACTTGAAAAGGAGTGGTGAAAACATTACCTCTTCTTCGGGTTCTTCCTTTTTTATTTGATCAAAAGGGATTATTAGGTTGGATTTATGATCAAAATAAGTCCTCTAAGTTGTAGTGAGGGAATTTGGGATAGTATTTGGGCAGAGTTTGGCCTATCCAAAAGGCGTTTAAGGTGTGAAGAAATGAGAAGGAGGAGTGCCCTTTTATAATAGGGGTGAGGGGCACCATTGGAAAAGCTAGAAATATTAATTTATAATAAATTCATATTCGGTTTCTAATGGCTCAAAAGGTGATTATTTAAATTTTAAGGTGGGTATAGGTCGAAAACCAATCAACCAATAGAATTTATACAGGTTTGGGTCATTATATTAACCTTATCTTTAAGTATTAACTCTAAGTTAATTAGTTTCACTTTTACAATGTCTCTTTGTATTTTTATATTATATGGTTAATAAACATAACATATACATCAAAGAGATCCCCAAATGGTCCATTAATGATGAACCTATCATGATATAAGTCTCTTGGACGAACCTTATATTTTTAGGAATTTAATAACAATTAATAATATAATATTTGTTTTAAAAACTCTTTTATGTCAATTTTGACACTATTCAATAATTGATTTTTGTGAAAAATCCTAATAGAATTATTACTTCGAAAAAGGTTAATTGAATCAATCCTAACATGTCATATTATCCTATAAAATTAGTGTAATTCCTAAAAATTCTCATATTATATTTGTTTGTGTATTTATAATATCAATTATTTTAATTTTTCACTATTATGGTAATTATTGCATCATCATTGAGTCATTTGTAAATTAAATTATTTAAAGTCTAAAAATTATAAATAAAATATCCTTCTATAGGAAATTGTTTTATCTTTATAATTAATATTTAAAATAGAATTTATCTTATGTATAACGCTATATTAAAAATTATTTAGTAAATAAACATTGATTTTAACTCTTTTAACTCTTCTTTGAATTAAATAATAATAAATGTCCTAATCTAATCCAAGTGGACCTAAATGATAATATTTTATTCCTAAATATGTTTTGGTCGAGATACATTTGTCCAATAAAATTAGGACATGTGTTAGGGTAATATTAATATCATTTTTACCCTTAATTACCCTATTTACTTTTAACCGTGGTAAATAAAAGTAAAAAGTTACTATTCACCAAAAATTATTTTCATCTCATTGAACCAAATATTACTTCTTGATATTAACCGTGTCTCTCGGATTTTTGAAATTCTTTTCACAGAAGCGGTAAAATTATGTTTTATGAAAAATTCATTTTTTTTAACTACCACTTAGTAGTTTCACTATTCATCAAAAATTGATGTTTTTCAGAACAATGCCAAAATTTCACCCTAAGCTATAATTGATATTCTGAATTCAAAAATGATGTCTATTTTAAAAAATTCCAAACATATAAGTTTCATTAATTAATTTTAAAATTAATTCCCGTTGTCACAACAAATAGCGTGTTTTTAAGAAACAATATATATCAAAAGATTGATAATTGTTTATATCCAATATCAAAGTGAAATTAATTCTAATGAACACCATTGGATAAAATGGTAAAAATATATTCTAATGAAACTTTAAAACCACTCAATAATATAATTTATCACTATAAATTATTTTGATTAAAAAGGTTGTTTTTAAGTATTTTTCACTATTCATAAAAATTGGATGTTCTCAGAAAAATACCAAAAATTCAACTTAGGATAATTTTGATATTCCGAATCCAAAAATAAAGTCCATTTTGAAATAAAATATATATATAATTTCAAAAATTAGGTATTACTATTTATAATAGATATTTTGATTGGTTGTGGTGTGTTAGAACTCGATGTTTCGTACAACACACGCTATCGCATTATTCAAAGAGAAGCGTACCGTAGAAGCTTGGGGTGTTACAAAGACTTTGAATAAAAGAGGGGGTTTAATGGGTCCCTTACAAAGATCATTTTGTAAATAAAATAGATTACTTTTGTGTATTAAATAAATACACATAAATAATTTATAAATACAAGATAGGATATCAAAATTCATTTCTCCAATAATCATAGCTTGACAAAAAGTAGAAGATCAACCCAATGAATGGAAATTGGGTTAAGAAGTTCCCTTACCTAGAGTCTAGCTCATCATGTATGTTCCTTGTTCTTACTAAATAATAAAAATAAGATAATTTACACTTACTTCAGAAAAATTTTAAAGTTAATTTTTATTTTTATATAAATTATTGCCTTTCTACAACAATTAGTTAATAATTTGAGTTTATATCTGACATTTTGTCGATGTTCTGAACTTCAGTCAAAAGTAAACTACTTATAATTACAAATTTTCCGGGTGGTCCCAATTCCATTGTCGACATATTTTTAATCATGAGATAAATATAATATATATAATATATATCCATTATATATGTATTTATAATATTACATATCATTTGGATATATGAAAATGGAATGCACCATTCATGGTGACGGTAAGTCGTACCTACTCATGAACGCTACATTCATTTCATTTTTCTTTTTTAATGGAATGAAAACAAAATGAAACATAGGAATATTATTAATAAAGTATAATATTTTTTTATATAAGTTACATAATATCATCAACACTAACCTTTATATGTTCCATGTATGGTAGGAACGATTCACATCACATTGAGGGGAGGTAGTCCGAACATTCTCAAATGAAATCAACGTATTTACCCATTAATGAATCCATAAGAGAATGATATAAATGAAAAATAATAAAAAAAATAGGGAAAATATAAATATAATATATATCACATATATATAAAATTCTATCATAATGGAAACCATGAGAGGTAGTAGGGGAAAATCGAACAATCAACATTTCATGAGGCAGAGGATCGTCGTATAGAGAAATAGTATGATTATATCTATTAGATGGAGGTGTGTATAAGTGTAGTTTTAATCCTTATTATAACAAAATACTATTATATTGATTATACTGGTGTTGTTATATAAAAAATTAATAATAAGGGAATAGGTAGTGGAGAAAGAAAAATAATAGAAAAAACATTAGAGAAGACGTTACCTCTAATTGGGTAACTTATTTTTATTTGTCCTGAATGGATCGCTTGAATTGACATATTCCTCGGGGAGGCCTATAGAATGAATATAGGTATGTTTTGTGATTATTTGGGCAGAAGTATGAAGAGACAAAGGTCTTGAGAGGTGTGATTAATGGGTTAGAGATTCTGGCATTTTCTAAGAGGGAGGAGGGGCTCTTTAGGAATGTTTGAAAGGATTGTTTTATTATAAAATGATTTTCAATTTCAAAATGGACATAACTCATTACATTCAAACCTAATATGAATATATATCTAAATAAAATCATCCAATAATAATTTTATAGGTTTTTAATATTGTTTTAATCCTAATATTTTTTTTATTTAACCCTTTGTAATCTTATTTAACTTTTACCATGTCTTCTTGTATATTCAACCTATATGGTAAATATATTTAAAATAAAATTAAAAGAGACATTTAATTGATCATTAATTACATTATTACCATAACATATGTCATTTTTATGGATATTATATTTTATGGACTATTTTATCCGTGAATAAAATTTTAATTAATTTAAAAACTCATTTATATTAATTTTTATACTATTCATATCATGACTTTTTAAAAATCCATAACAACATGATCAATTCGAAAGATCATCATTATTTCAATTATAAAAACTCATAATTATCTAAAAAATTATTTTATTGCAAAAAAGGGTTCAAAATAAATTTATTTTCTATGTTATAATCTCATTTATTTTAAACATTAATTAATGAGGTAATCATTACATCATCATTGCGTCATAACTAAATTTATTCATTTTAGTTTTAAAAATTATAAATAAAATATAATTATGTAGGAAATATAATTATATTTATAATGACTATTTATAGTCGCACATAAAACTTATATAACCCCATGTAATTTTTTTATACTAAACGATATATGTTTATGTTACATTTTCATTAAGTTTAAATTAATTATTTTGAAATGTCATTTTCACTTACAAGTATCTCCATGGGGTCCCAAAATCTCCCAAAGGATGCCCATGGTCCACCATGTATCATCCAACAGAGTTAAGACATGTTTTAAGGTAACTCAATATTATTATAGTACTTCTTTTACCATTATTTACCAGACTTACCCTTTAACAATTGGGAAAAAATATTTACTAAAGTAACTATTCATAAAGACTAAAAATAAAACATAAATATTTAAAAAAGGTGAACCTCTAGAATAAAAATATGAAATCAATAGTTCTAAATTCAAAATGCATAAGTTTCAGAAATTAACTTCAAATTAATTCCCATTGTCAAAACTAAAATGCATGTTTTTATGAAATAATAACTATCAAAAGATTGACTCTTTTTTTATTCAATTTCATACAGAAATTACATACAATGACCAAATTTGATTAAATGGTAAAAATATAATCCAATTACACTTTAAAATTAATACAAATAACAATATAATTATATATAAAAATTCGATTAAAGGTGAGTTTTGATTTAAAACACAATATTTTTTACTATTCATACAAAATTGAACCTCATCAAAAAAAATAGTAACCTATGTAAATTTTGATGTCACCATTTTAAATAAGAAGTTTATTTTGTCAAATAGAAGATATAAAAATTGAAAAAAACTATATTTGAAAGGGGGTTTCCATCAAAAGATAGTAAATCGTCCTTTTAACGAATATTATAGTATTTAATGGTTAAAATTGGATCCATTATTATTTTTAGCATATAAAATTTATTGGATAAATGTGAAGACATTTTAAAAAAATGTATAATCATATTATAGTTTTTTCTGTTCATTCCATCCAATACAACAACTAGGCATTAAATACCATTTAAAATAAAAATAAATTACTATTTTTTAGTATGACTCAGTCTTATGTGAAAAATGAGAGTTTGGAGAAATCCATTATTGTGTCTCACGTACACCATAGAACCTAGCATCCCCTTTAAATTAAAGTTAATATTTAATTCCCAAATATTAATAAATATGAAAATGTCATATTCATTATTTACCTGGGATGTGACATCATTCCCCCATTTTGGGAATTGTTTCCTCATAGTTATTTAAATTGTGCTAGGAAACTTCATTAGAATTCAAACGTTGAAAAATGGGTAAATAAAACAACCACTTTAAAATTAGTAAGGATAAGTACAACGGTCGCCCGAGATAACCCCATGCTAGGATTTCATGTAGGTAGATCGGGATATTTAATAGAAACTAACAGTCATAGATTAATATAGAGTGATAGAGAACTTGATCACAGAATATTGACCAACACAATATCATAAATTTGTCTTTGGGTAAATGTGTGATGATAAAAGCAAGCATATAACATTTTTTCTCCAATATCCATTCAATGAGTTGAATAATTTTCTTACTTCCTAGACTATGATCATAAGGAAATATACTAACATGAAATGTAGTTTTTCATCCTTTAATAAAATTTCTACCTCTAACTCATCTTTTCTCCAAACGGTGAGTAGTAATTATTTTCTTTTGGCATATAGTGTTTCCAAAAGAGGTAACATATTCCAAAATAACATTTTTCACCTAATAAAAAAATCATTTTCCTATATTAAAGATATTCATTTGATAAGACATTTTTTCCCAAAATCAATATATTCTCGATCCCTAATATCATTAAACCAAAATGAAGAAATTGTACTAACCAGTGGCTTTACCTAGGCTAGAGGATGGTGATTCACACTTGTCTCCCTTCTTTTGTGGGTCCAATTCCTATGACCTTGTCGTACACGATGGGTTGTCACCCATCATACATGTTTTCACTTTTTATAAAACTAAAAAACAATCCTAACATGATTCAACCTCAATGGATTTCATATACCTCCCATTTTCATCCCAAATAATAATGACATCAATATCTTCATTCATGAAGTCTTATATATATTGAAATTTTTTTACCTCAATAAAATAACATTATTCCCAATGAAATAACATTGTACCTTGATCGTGGTGTCCACCTGGATTCATTGTTATATTGTTCACTTTGATAGATGGTCCATGCATTTCAATATTGATTTTTAACCCTTCAAAATAAGATTCTTCCTTTATCAAAATACACCTTATACAACTTGGGTCATATGGGTGCTCAAAGAAAAATAGTTTTGGAAAATAATCAGTTATGAAATATAATTTAAATACATCTAATAAAACATTATTGTAATAATACATTCAGACCGAGATTGTGTTGAAAAATTCAATCAATTGTACTTTTAAAATACCATAAGTATGTGTTGAAAGACTATAATTTAAAAGCAGATATAAATAGGTTGTGAATCGGTCTCCTTTTTCAGAACCTTTTTCAAAATCGTAATATGCTTCGAAATATTTTGATAAGGTAAAATATTTTAATATTCATTGATAATATTTACATTTCTCTAAAATTTGAGAATATTGAGAAAATACGATTTCATTAAATAAAACCCATGATCAACAATTGTATCGAGGTATAGAAAAGGTGTTTCAAATCTCAAACATTTTCTTTAAAGTGAAATTATGTTATAAAATTTGTCAGAATCTTATGGACATGACTTTGAAATAATTATTTCAAGAAATTCATTAAGAAGTGATAGGAATATCGTTTGAGATCCTCCGCATTCCATTTTTTAATAGACACTCCATGATCAAAATAAGTTACAAAATAAGGATTTAACATTAGGAGTATACATAGAGACAAACCATGTCTCTAAAAAACATTAATCCCATTAGTAGTCTAAACCGACCTCTAATAGCAACTATAAACCACCAACCTTCAACATTACATTATAATGAATTAAGATAATAATACACAATTAGGATCCTTTCATGTTTAGAGTTTTATATAATTAGGCCATAACTATTACATTACATCTCAAATATTACAGAGTAGACAATTACCTTTAGTATCCATTTATTCAAAAAATAAAATCACTTAAATGAAAACAAAAATTATTTCCTTGATAAAAATATTCATGAATTCTTCCTTTCTCTTACCCTTCCTTATACCTTGTAAAAAACAGTTCCAAACATTGGGATATGCATACAAACATATGTAAGGTTTATAAAATAACGAATTAAAAAATAATTCCATAAATACATAATAAACATAATCTCTTTGACAGACCTCCTGAAATAATATGATTTATGAATAACACATAGAAATCATTAATCGTAAAGGTTACTTGTTCCATCCATAACATTCTTATGTTGTAGCGTTCACAACTACGTAGGGAGTTACATTTGGAATAAACATCATAGTATATTCCCTAAATCTCTTAGAAGAATCATTAATCTTTACCTCCATCAATTTACCTACTTCATTGGAGAGATATCTCAGGCTCACACTCCCTCGGTTTATCATTGAACCACCTGTATAAGATATCAATTCCCACGAACCATAACATAAGTATAACGCATCATAAATTATAAAAGAAAGATAACATTTCCATATTGAAATGAAAATATAAAATTTCATTATATTGACATAAAAAATACATTCTCAAAACAATTTTCAATAACAAATTACATAGAAAGTGTATCTGGTTTATTTTCCTTTTAAATACACTACTAATTGTAGAGGAATAAAAATATCAAATAATGCTCATGGATGGGGAAAGGTCATTGTCACTGAGTACGTTAAAAAGAAACAATCTTTTTTTCCATTAATAAAAAGCTTCATAGAGAAATGATTAACTTTTCATGAAATTTATATTCAATGAGTTTTTTACACCGTATAAAAAAAAGTCATGTATAAATAAAATTATGCCTCAATGAAAGAGATTGAGGAGATGTACCATAAAAACATTTACCGTACTAAAGATGTCATATTAAAATTCTGATAAATGTGTTTATGTAAGAGAAAATTTTATCCCCTAAAATTGACATAAAATGTAAAAAAATTATATATTAGAACTTATCCCACGATAATAAAATTTAAATTAAATGACATAACAATGAATAAGTCTTTGACAAAAATAGGAGGGTGAAAGGTTCCCTTTCCAAAATCATTTTCTAAAAAAATATTGATTTTGTGTATTTAATAAATACTCATAAAAAAATTATAAATACAAGATATGATATCAAAAAAAAATTCTCACATAGTCATAACAAGATAAGAAGTAGAAGATCAACCCACAATATGGAAATTAGCAAAAGAAATTCCCTTTCCTTGAGTCTGACTTGTCATGTATGTTCCTTGTTCTTCCTGAATAATAATAGTAAGTTAACTTATACTTGATTCATAACATTTTAAAAGTTTATTATTCTTTTTATATCACTATTTATCTTTCTACAACAATTGTTTATTTATTTTAGTTCATATTAGACATTTTGTCGATGTTCGAAAATTGAGTCAAAAATGATCTTGTTGAAAATACAAATTGTCCTTGTGGTAAAAAATCCCATTAGCTAAAGATTTTTATTCATGATTTAAATACCATATATATCATATATATCTAGTATATATATATTTAGAATATTTTATGTCAATTGGATATATGAAAATGAAATGCACCATTCATGGAGAAGATAAGTCGTACATACGCATGAATGCTACTTTCTTTACATTTTTCATTTTTAATGAAATAAAAACACAATGATACATTTTTATATAAAAAATAAATTATAATATCATATTTCATATATATTACATATGTTTACTAAAAATTTCCTTGATATGTTTCATGTATGGTATGAATGAGTCATATCACATTGAGGGGGAAATAGATCGCACTACCTCAAATAAAATTATAGTATTTACCCATTATGGAAACTGTAAAGGTATGCTATAAATGAAAAATAAATAAGCATAGAAACAATATAAATAAAATATGTATCACATATAAATATAGTTCCATTATTATGTCCACCCTAAGAGGTGGAAGGGGAAAATCAAACAATCATCGTTTCGTGAGGCAGTAGTTCGCCAAACACAGAAACAGTATGTGTGAATTCCTTAGATGGTTGTGTGTGTATGTGTAGTTATAATCCTTATTTTATAAAAAACATAGTATATGTAAGATACTAGTGTTTTTACATAAAAAAATAATAATAAGAGAAAAGGGAGTGGAGAAGTAAAAATAATGGAATGAAACATGAGGGAAGACGTTATCTCAAATCATGTATCATTTTTTTGGGACAATGTGATCTCTTGAATTGCCTTATGCCTTGGGGAATCCATCTAGGTAGAAGATATGGATTTTAAGAGCTTATTTTGGAAGTTTATGGATGGACCAAGGAGCTTCATAGGTTTGAGTAATGGGTTAGAGGTGGTGTCCTTTTATAAGAGGGAGGAGGGTTTCTTTAAGAAATTTTGAAAGTAATATTTTATTATAAAATGACTTTCTTCTTCAAAAGGTCCAAAACTAATTAAATTAGAATATAATATGAATATAAGTTGAAATAAAATTATCTATAAATTATTGGACAGGTTTTGGATATTTATTTAACCCTTTGTTAGTTTATTTAACTTTTACCATGTATCGTTGTATATACATGATATAGGGTTAATATATTTATAATAAAATTACATGCGAAAAAAAATGGATCATTAATGACAATTTTGACATCATATATGTATGTTGTATGAATCATATATTTTTAGGACAATTTTATCCTTCAACAAAAAATTAATATATTTTAAAACTAATTTTTTTAATTTTTTATATTATTAATATCATGACTTTTTAAAAATCCATAACAACATGATCAATTCGATAAAACTTCATTAACTAAATGATAAAATTCATTAAAATCTATAAAATTCGTGGATAGCTTAAAATGAATCAAAATAAATTTACATTAATTCTTATTATCTGATTTATTTAAAATATAAATTAATTAGGTAATCAATACATCATCATTGTGTCATAGATAAGTATATATATTTGATGTCTAAAAATTATAAATAAATTATGATGATGTATGAAATCATATTATATATATAATGAATATTTATATTTTAAAATATCACTTATATAACCCCATATAAAAATTGTTATACTAAACGATATATGTTTCTGTAACATTTTCCTTAACATTAAATTAATTATTATAAAATGTCATTTTCACTTACAAGTGGATCCATGAGATCCCAAAATCGACCCAAGGATTCCCTGATCTGACATGTACAATCCAATAGGATTATGAAACGTTCTATTATAATTTAATGTCATTGTAATATTATTTTTTACCCATATTTAGCAGATTTACCCTTTAACCACAACAAATAAAAACTTTACTGAAGTTAATATTCATAATTTATAATAATAAAAGATACATATTTACCCAATTTGGACCTGATGATTCCAAATATGGAATCAATTTTTCCGAATTCAAAACACATAAGTGGTAGAAATTAATTAAAAATTAATTTTTGTTGTCAAAACAAAAAAGCGTGTTTTTAAGAAATAATTACTATCAAAAGATTAACACTTGTTTATGATCAATTTCAAAATGAAATTACTTAAAATAACCAACAGTAGATTAAATGGTAAATAATGTAATCCAATTTCAGTTAAAAACAAATAAAAATAAAAAAATATCTATACAAATAAATTAGATTAAAAGGCATTTTTGAATTAAAACTCAATATTTTGCACTATTCATAAAAACGAACATTATCATAAAAATAGAAAAAATTTACCAAATGTAAATTCTGATGTCCCATTTCTAAATAAAAAGTTTATTTTGTAAAATGAAAAATATAAAAGATTCTAAAACTATATTTAAAAAGGATTTGTCATCAAAAGGTGATAATTCATCTTTTTAAATAATATTGGAGTATTTCATGCTTAAAATTGTATCCTTTCTTATTTTAAGCCTATAAAGTTTATTGGATAAATGTGAAGGCATTTAAAAAACATGTATAATCATTTTTTAGTTAGTTACATTCATTCCCGTCAATGAAAAGGCTTGGAATTAAATACCATTAAAAATAATATTATATTATTATTTTTCTGTATGACTTAGCCTTGTGTGAAACATGAGATTTCAGAGAATCCCATTGTTGCATGTCGAGTACACCATCAAACATAGAATCCAAATTAAATTAAAATTATTATTTATTTTAAAAATATTAGAATATATGAAAATTTCCTATTCTTTATTTACCTAGGATGTTACACCCCCTCCCCAATTAATTTTACCATGCCCTCTGCCTTAGCCTCTTGGATTAAAAACCCTCCACCGAGACTTTAAAATGTGAAATAGTCTATCACGATCCTATCTGTCCTCTGAGTCACTATCTATAATATTATCTAAAGTCTCTTAGTTTTTATAGAGTTAATAATGTGAGTAACACTCACTGCCAACATCTTTCATCATTGTTTCCTAAATCATAATAGACTCATATTGGTCCACTTTACCTATAGAGTGTTCGTCATGATAATTATGATTGTTTAACAGGCCAAGTTTTTAGATTATGATTTTTGTTCCTTGTTTATATTTTCATGTTTTTATTCTTTATTATTTAACATAGATAGTATATCACATTCATCTCCAAATTTCTTCACCACTTGAACAACTTCATGCACTAAAGGCTCAGAGGAATTGTTATTTTTTCATGATGCCAGGTGTATTGATTCTTCCCCTATTAGATAAAAATTCTTAGGATTTCATATCCCACCAATGTATGATAGGTAAAATAGACTTATAGGTTGATCCATGGGAGTATCAAGGAAGGGTATGATAGAAGGATGGTGTAAATATAGTGTGTGGTGTTTCAAAAACTAATGAAACTCCCCTAATTTATGAAGGATCTATAGATTCTTATTAATTTATTGTTTATTGCTTTTTTATGCTTAATATTAACTAAATATATTGTAATTACTCTTTATGATTTGGACGAGGAGTATAACTACCATTATGTGGATTCTTATATCACCAATTAAGGGATTATTTTCATTCAAATGTGGAGTGAATAAATAAATTTTGTATCACTTAGAATGAAATGTATTGTTTATGGAAATTTTATTTTGTTTTGATGAAATTATTTTTAAAAAATATTAAATATAGAATTTATCAAATGTTATTAAATACATCAAATAAAAATGGATATAATAAAATAAACTATTATATAACATAGTTATGAGCTAAAATAATTACTAAAATTATATTTTTTCATTTTTATTTAATTAATTATAATGTTTGTGGTGGTGGTGGTGATAAATTTAATTTCATAAAATGTTAATATAATCATTTTTTTTAATAAAAATGGGTTAATATATATTTATTTACATCTATTGAAATATCATGTGGTGTGACATGTTATTATTTTTTAATTTTTTATCATTACCCCAAAAGTCTAAGAGAGGAACGAATGGAATTTCTTCTAGATGGTGTTCGAAAAAAATTACATTAGAATGTATTTGATAATATTTATTATTTGATGATGGTCATGATGAAAAATATGTAACAACCTATAATGATAAATGGTTAAATTACTAAATGATATGACTCATGTAAATAAAGAGCACCTTCCTTTTTGCGAGCTTGGCTGACTAGAACTCCACAGTAAAGTGTTCTTGGACTTGAGTTGTGATAAGGATGGGTAACCTTTTGGAATGATTCCCATGATGTATGTAAGTGAGGAGAAAGTAGAAAGGAAAGGAAATGTGTTGGTAAATGGGATATTTATTAGTTAGATGACCGGTTTAGGCACGTGGGTGGGCCCCAAAATGCGGACCATGTGTCTTCGGGGAAACTGGTGATCCGGGCGGGCCAAGACCCATCGACCTTGTTAAGGCTGGATGTATGTAATGTCACTGGGGGATAGTTGTCACATTTTTTTATCACAAGTGGTTCCCATCCATATGCGTGGTTCAATGCATGGGTTGATATGTAGGTCCCACAACAAGGGTGTTGTTCTATAAAGAGTTGGTGAATTTAACACCCAAGAATGATAAATAGTTGAATCAATATCTGAAATGAATCATTTATATAAGGTGCACCATGAATTTAGAGAGCATAACTATCTAGAACTCCATAATTGTGCATGCATGACCTAGAGGTGTGACAAGGATAGGTGCCCTTCTAGGAAGTTTCCCATGGTGTGCGTAATTGAGGACAAAAAACACTCGAAAAGATATGTGTTGGCTTGTGGGGATAGTCGTTAGTCAAATGACATGTTCTGGGATGTGGGTGGGCCCTAGGTTGGGGACCACATGTCAGTGGGGAAACTGGTGGTTAATGGTGGGCCATGACTTGATGGACATGTTAAGGTAGGGTGTTTGTGCTGCAACGAGGGCCCAATTTTCACACTTTTTCATTTATGTAATGGAATGAAATGGTTGTCTGAGATATATCCTCAATGTGAGATTATTCTTGATTTTGTCATGAAATTAAAATTTTAATTCTAACAATAGGTTATATTAATGTTAATATATAATAGAAACATATATATATATATATCTTCTAAATAGTATATATTTCTGTATTTTTAAAAAAAAGTGTTTCATATATATATATTAAATAGTATGATTAGTGTTAATAAATAGAATTTAACAAAATTATAAATAGAATAATGATATAGGATTTCATAGGTTTATTATATTTGTTATTTTATTAATATCATACAATATAGTGTATTAATATTAATTAGTAACATATATTAAATTTAAATAACAATTTTTTATTTTATTTTTTTAGTTCTAATAATATAATTTTTATTTCAATGACTGAGAAGACCTAAAAACACCTAAAACTAGATAGTTGGTTTTATTAAAAGATTCAATAGGTAACCACATAGTATTATTTCGGTACCACAAATAGTGGAAGGTGAATCACTATTTGGATGAAAAATTTTATATTTTGATTTTCATACCAATTCCATTAAATGAAAAATTACAACATACTTATTGCATAAAAGATCAACTAAAAAGGTACCATGTTGATGTAATATTCAGTTTCCCTAGTGATATGTGATTATGAAGTCATATTACTCCATCTTTATTCATAAATATGTTTATGAATGTAATCCATTTTCTCTGAAGATTCCTATATCTTCCCATGAATTTAATTCACAGTTAATTTATTATGATTAATTTTCTTCATTTACCCATTTATTATACGTAAATATCACTTGTTATATTTTTCTAGATATTTTCTAAAAACCAAATTATGTTGACCTTATTAGATAAAGTTTCTAACTATCTATTTTAATTTTTACTTTCTATAAGTAATGAACAAACAAATAAGAATTTTTAGTTAACACTTTTTCAGATTACACAATTTTCAACAATGCCATGTAATAATGCTATAGAAAAATAACTAATAATATGGTACATTTATTAGCCGATGTAAAAAAGTGATTATAAAGGTAATATGTATCTATTCTAATAAAATTGCACCCACTATCATTGCATTGTTTTAGCGCTGATAATGGTATCACTTTATCAATTCGTTTTTTGCTCTAACAAAATATCATCCACTGACTATGTGATGAAAACATTGATTAAGGTAATATTTGTATGTTTTAAAATATTATTTATAATAAAATAATTATATAAAAATAAGTATAACATATTACTATGAAATATATAACATTTTTGGAAAAAAGTAACACCTATCTAACATTCTTATATATATAATTATAAAACAAATGTTTAATAATATATTTAGATTGATTGAATATACCATATATAAATGAATAAATAAATATGAGATATGAACATTTATTTATAAAATGTCATTAATATATGAAAAATATATTTAAATATGTAATCTATATTTCAATATATATATAAATATTCAAATTTCATAATATAAATTATAATTACCTGTATTTGTATATATTTATATGAATTTTTATGTATGAGGAAATATCTTAATATGTGTAAGTGCTTGAGTAAGTATGTTTTGTATGAGTATGAATGTGTATATGTGACATCCTAACACAGGTACCACACGCCACTGCCTCGATCTGGTTGGCCACATGACCTCAGGTGTAGCTCCCCGGACACTAGAGGTCGTCGACTTATAGTGAGGGTCTAGTATTAATCATGGGGAGACCATATCCTATTTATAAAAGTAGAAAAACATTGAATTTTAATAAAAAATTATTCAAATTAGTACTAGTATCACATAATAATAAATATATGAACACAGTATATAAATATAAAGTACTAGATATGTCCTTCCAAATGCATGTCAAGTGATAAATGAAAAACCAAAATAAAGACACACTGACACTGCCAAGTGGTTCCCAAAACCATGTGTAATTACCTCATATATACTATTTCATTTCTCAGCCATCTAACATTGGAATACTTCCCTAATCATATAATGGAATCATGAAGTATATTCTGGTTTCGATCATGAATCTAGAGTATGGAGTGAGTACATCATAGTAGGCCACAACCAATGTAATATAAAACAATATTCTGTCAATAAGATCATATGAAGTTGTATAAAAATACATATGTAATGGGTTATCCTATTGGAGATTATTATTTAATTTACATCATATTTCCCTAGGTTCATGTTGACACTCGACTATCAATATATTCTTCAACTCCTTACAGATTCTGAACAATTCACAAGGGATATCACACATCTTAAAACCACAATTAACATTTATCATTTTAATTCAATTAATAGTATATCCGATTAGAAACGTAGACTATTGAAAATGTTTTTGGCCTAGAACAACATTTGTAGAACAACATGGGTATTTAAAGCATCAGTCTGTGTCCCAAAACTCATTTACCACAATGGGATTTTGGATCATTATTCCATGTACGACATAGATATATCAATCAATCACGTCTTAGTTTTTTAGGATTCATTCTATGTCCAACAAACGTATATCAGTAAATAAAATATATATCACATATATCAAATAAACAACGAATAATAAACAATAAAATTTTTATCAACATTTCACATAATGTTATACCATTATAATTTATCACAACAAAATGGTTCCTCAATTTAATCACATGGAATAATATGAAAAATTCACCATTATAAATTTTTACATTATAGAGATAATATAACGCATTAACACATAATTTTAATCCAACCATCTCAAAATTTTTAATGTCAAATAATTCAAAATGATATTAATTGAACAAATTAAACAGTCCCAATATCCCATCAATTTCTCAATCACAACATCCATTAATTAATTATTATATTTATTAATCCAATTCCACCAATTCTAATTGCCCCAATGTAACCCAAATCCCTATTGTATGGGTTTTAAATTAAATCACTTTAATAATTAATGAAATTTTATAATCCTGGAAATTTCAATTTCAAAATTACCTCCACATCCTTTGAAGGTATTTGTAGGGTAATCTTGATTCACTATCTTCGATAGAAATAATGTTTTTTCCATACATCATAGAATCATTATCAAAACTAAAGGTATCATATGATGATGTTAATAGTATTATGTATTGATTATCATAATCGAATTAAATATCTATGTTGGTTGGATCTTATAATATTTTATTAAATTCGTCAATGTGTATCCCGGAAGCAGTTCTAGGAACAATTATAAAAGTATATAATCTCATTTTATTTTATATAATCTACAGTATATTGTCATAGATATGTTAAGAGATTCATGACTATATTATATACCAGAATCATAAGACTCATTTTAAACCACTCTAAGAACATTATATCCTAACGATAAATGAATAAATATGCATCATTCACTAAGGGTTTCTTTCGGGGAATCAAAATATGTGATGGAAGTTCAACTACTAGGGGAAAGGGTGGTGATATTTATTTTAGTTCCAATAAGGGAATAAATTAAATCATTATGATCTCTTAGGGAATTAATTTTTATTATCCATATATTAAAATCATTTCCACTATCCAATTTATCAATATAAAATTTAATAGAGGCCATATGTTTTGTTAAAATAAGATCTAATACCACTTGTTATTGTTATATAGTAAAACCAAAGAACATACAAGACACACTAAAATGTATTATCTGGTAATATGTTTGGTATGAAAAATTATAATTATTTATATAATAAAACTATGTATATTTCTTATTGTAAAAAACTACTAAAGCACAATGAAATGGAATTGATAGTAAATAATGAACACCAGATAAAATGTGCTTTGGGTTAGCTTGACCCTAAATGATGAGTAAGAACACCACTGGGGAAACCTTTTAAATAATAGTAAAAAGGCACAATAACATATACAAACTCAATGTAAAAATAATATAACTAGAGAAACAACCTGAGGGGTTAGGTCCTATTGAACTAAGTGGTGGTGATAACACCTTTCACATAGATTCTACACCATCCACTCTTTTATATAATCATGAAAACACCCATATAAGATAATGATATATACTTGATAGAAATATAAAGTCACTCATGATCCTAGATAAATAAACTAAAACCTAGTTATAATGAAAACAATTCTCGGTTTCTATCCTCCTAGAATCATTGTCGTCCTATAATGAAGAATGAGTTAATCACCACTGAATCTCTACCAGAGTGGTAATCCATTTCCAAGAGGTGTAATGAACTCAATAGAGGGGAGTGTGGGTGGTTAGAAATCCCCAGCACAACATCATATACATCGACAAAAATATAGATATCATAGCATAACATCACACTAGATATGAACTCAGTGAACTATACGAGAATTATCTGAACCGAAGAGAATGGGTCACCAGAATTCAAGTCAACATTGTGAAGAATCACTGGGTTTCAGGGGAGAATCAAGAGACAGAGAGAGATTATTGGGAATAACATCACATGAATGATAGAGAAAAAAGGTGGTTCACCTAAAAAAATGTGGCACCGTTGGTGGTAAAGGTGGCACCGTTCCATTAGAACAAAGGAGGAAAACCCATATCAAAGCCACAGTAATGAAAGATAGCTAGAGGTTCTACTAACCATTGGATATCCATTAATCAACAATCTAAATTCAACAGATATTTAGTACTAAAAACACATTATGTCTAGTAGATTTAGAAATGCATAAATTTGGAATAAATGAGTCGCATGTGAATATCCCCAATGTGATCCATGAAAAATTACATCCCAATATATAAATAGTTAATGATCCATATAATCCATATTTAAGGAATTAAATGGAAAATATTCATGGGCATCAGACAAAATTAGTTATCCATTTGGATCTTCTATTTTTGAAAAAAAAATTGGGTGCTTCCTCTTCCATCCATAAGAACAATACATCAATATCATCCTCCAAACTGGGGTATCAAATATGACTATGGAAGGGTTCATGTTCCATCACTTTGAGATTTCTATGTGACTGGAAGTAAGAAATAGAAATTGAATAATTATCCATTCCCAGTAGTTCTAACATTGAAATTATTATACTATTTTGATTTATTGGGGTATAACTAATACCATGAACATTGCCTATGATGGGCATCTTATCATATTAAACATGGGGTGTAGATTTTTGGGGAATTGCTTATTTATCTGGGGATTTAGGAATGGTGTATATTTACCATAATAGTGTGAGATGGAACAACTTGGTCCTTCATGGTGGTCATGGGGTTGTTGATTCCTTATATTTCATCATTGTAGAATCATCATGGTTGGGTCATTGTTAGAGAGTTGGAGACCCCCTCTACAACTTTTGATGATCCTAATGCCTCCGAAAATACTGACATCCCTACAAAATGGTGTGAAATGAAAATACAATCTATAAATATTCATGAGAAGAGAATTATGAAAATTCAACGTATTAGTTACTGAAATTAGCTACGGTATTAAGGAAACTATTTATGTTAAATTATTATATATTGTATCAATTTATTGTTATTTTATAAATGAAATCTAAAAAATGAGTTCATTAAATAAACAATAATATAGATAAATTATACTCCCAAATAATTACAAGAAATAAAATCATTTATTTTATAACTCTTCATTAAGGATTTTTTTGTTGGTTGTACTGGAAAAAATTTAAATTTTTTAATCTATTCATATTATTATTTTTTAAAATTTATTTTTATAATTATTAACACCTATTTAATGATTTCATAATGGGAAAAGTAATTATTTTATTTATCATTATCCCGAATTTCCAAGTGGTAGATTAATTCAATTATGTCCATATAGTGTCCCAAAATCATTACACTGGAAGGTGTGTGGGAACATTAACATTGGAGGGTGGTCCCCAAGGCCTTTTTTCATTATTGTTCTCTTAATAAATGGTTGTGTAAGTTGTATCCATAATATGAGATGATGAGATATAATTATGGGAATTTAAATTTAAATTTTAACTGTTGATTACATTATTATTAATATATATTATTCTAGTATAAATATATTTGTAAATAGAACTATGAAATAGTATATATATTTTTAGCATCACTTTTATAATAAGTTAATAAAACATAGGATTAATTTAGCTTATGTTACTGAAGGGTAACTCAAAAGTTTATTGGTTTTCTGAATGGTGTCTCAATATTTACTTATATTTTTGAATGGTAAATCTAAATTATATTTATTTTATAAAGTATAAATCAAAATATACATATTTTAATCAATGATGAAATAACCAATTCTTAAGTTTTTAAATGGTAACAAAATAGGTTCTTATATAGGGTTATTTACATTATTTAATTATAATTATTTTTTATATAAATGTATTCTAATGCTACATAATAGTAAACTAATGTTATTTAAGGTAATACTATAGTCATGTTTGTGTAAAGAAATATATGTTATTTATGATATGGACATTTGGTTATGTGTCTATTATTCATTGATATTTTATTACAATATTTCATTATTATGGTATTGGTATATCTATGTAAGAATGATTACTTCAACCCATTAAATTATTACAAATAAAACAATAATTACATGAAAAATATATAATATTAATCAATAGACCACATAAAATATTTGAAATGTTAGATGGAAACCCTATATATATATAGGGAAACATGTTCTCATGTGACATACCTGGATACAAAAACTACACTAATGTGTGGGTGCTCCTTTACTGGGCCTATCCATATCATTTTTTAAATGGGATTACTTTTTCTCTCTATTGGTTTATTCCAATACATTTTCTTCATATGTGTGGGAATGAAAAAAATATATACCAAAATTATGATATTCCCTCACATGTATCCATGATGAACTTTATAAGTTGTTAATACACCATTTTCATTAAACTATATCATTGAATCACACCTATGATAAGCGTACCAACTCAAATGATTTGATCTAACATGTGCAGGGATATCATAATTATTCAATGTTAATATAATTATAGTAATGTTTTTCTATTAAAATAGTAGGAACATGATCACTACTTCTAGTCATAAGATCATGGGACTTAGTGAACACAAATCTATTCTCTATATTATAAAATGAAACAATAAAAAATTATATAGCCTCCTGAGTAACCCTATTAATTCATTTTTGTAAATGGTTACTATATTTTATCCCACTACCAAGATCCTTTTTTACCGCATTTTCCCTATCAATAAAAATACATTAATGTTCTACAAGATTACTCTTATAGAAATCCAATAGATAAATTTTAAAACATTATATAGAAATTAAGTAATACTGGAGGGTCTTCTTTTTTATAGATAATTTAATGTTCTTAATTACCTTTTATGTGTCATATTTCAAGTCCCTTGAAAATACCATTTATATATTCTATGATATTGGCCATCATATATTCATATCTCCTCTTATTATTACATATCACTGACAATTTATTCTTTGGAATTTTCATCATGTAATCATAAAAAACATGGTTATCTTTGTTAATATATTTTTGATAGTCATATGTTCATTTTTTTGAGGACTGTATATAATAAACAATAACTAATCAGAACATATATGACAATAACTAAAATAATAATTTCTCAATCGAAAAATAATATGTATACCATTGTTTTTGATTTCATTCTCCAGGGACTCTAACAGGATACTATTTCATAAATTTCATGCAATGTGTTGAATAAAATATCTAGGATGGGAAACTGGTGGCATCCATGGAAACTCATACTTTCATACATCCTTTATTTGTCAATAATGATATGAAATAAACCATGTCCCTTCTGACCCTATCAAAAACACTATAATGAAATTAAAGGAACATCCCAATGAGGAGATGTTATCCTTATAAAAAATAGAAATTGATCATGGTATGGGGGATTTAATACCATATTTTTTAGTGTATTTCAATAAAATTTATGTATAAATTCCTTAATAATGTTTCATAAGTATTGGAGAACTTCATATAAATTCTAAATTACCAAAACATTGTAAAAATGTCCAAAAATATCTTTCAATAGCAACCTTTAATAGATTAACTTTTTTCTCTTTCATATAAAATTTGATTGTTAGTAGCATCTATATAACTTGATTATTATGGTGTAAATACTCAATAAGTTGTGAAAAAACTCAAATAAAGTCATCTCCGTCACTATAATCATTTACAAAAACCATCAATCATTCCTTCATTTCCTTCTAGTATAATATTTTATACTTTATAATATTTTCATTCATATCAACAACCATAATGACAGGAATGACAGGACATTCTCTTATCATTTCAATAATAATAGTTGAAATGAATTAAACATATAATGACTATTGATACTGTGTAAGGCTTGGGATCTCACATGTTCATGGTGTAAATATTGTAATCTACTAAAAGTAAAAAATAAATAAATTTTATCTTGAAAACACATCTAGAAGTCTAAATAAAATTATCCCATTGAACTATATGAAGATATTTTTTGGACACTTCCCAAATATAACTATATTATCTTCCAATGTGTAATTATTTTATCATAGTTTTTTTCACTTTGTTCTACAAAAATATATACTAAAATTATAAACACCATCAATATATACTTGTTTCATAAAACCAACAATTACAGGAAATTATTTAATAGGTGTAACAATTGACAATTAAAACTATGGTATGTAGGTCAGGCCATCAATTGAACCTAATTTAAATGGTGGATGACTATTTAAAGGTCAATGAATCCTCACAAGTGTAAGATTTGAATGTTATTTTTTGTTTAATTGTTATTTAAATTCCTCATCTTATTCCTATTCTAAATTATTTTCAACCTCAAAATAATCATAAATAAAATCTGAACTATAACAATGACTATAAATTAAATTATCACATATCAATGACACTTATGGTTGTGAAAGTGTTTCCTATTAATGTTATATAAGAACATTCATTAATGATGGAAAATATTTATATATGACATCTTTTGGATAAGACATTGTATCGTAATGTTTTGATGTACCAACCGATAATATTTATGGAACCTCCATAGTTTCTATGATGAAAAACAAATCAATAATTTAATCATCCAATTGATTCATAACCAATGGGTGTATGTGATCCCTTTCGTCATTGTCAATTAATGGATATTGTATTTTCTAGAAAGCGTGTTTAAATTATTGTTTTATACATAAGATGGACTCTAACACTTGGTTTTTCATTGGTTTAATCCTTTATTGAATTTTTATTTTAATTGAATCCAATGACGTACACACTTAAATATTCCATAATAATATAGTTTGTGCACTATAACAAAATTATTTTCCAATGTTAATTTTTTGACTGATTCAAAAAATATATACAACCATATTTTCCAAATATAATAAAATATTTCAATTAATTAAATCTGATCAAGGAAACATCATATGAATGTTTAACATTTCAATATTTCATTTTCATAAGCTTTAGTCATGACATGTATGCTTCACTAACCAAATTTCCATAAATAATTATAGTTCATAAAGATATTATAAACTATCCAATGTATAGACCCGAGACATTGTTGGATTATTAATCATCAACAATTCATGATATTTTACTTTCCCAGAATTGTCGTTAGGAGGGATGAGATTAGTTTGATGCGAAATCACTACAATCCCATGAATCTTTTGAACACTTAGTAACCCTTGAATTTTCAGAAACCTGAGAAGTCTCATTTGAAAAATCGAGTTTCTGAAGCACTATAGTATTGTTTATTCATATACCAAGAGAATGCTCAGTATCATCTCATTATTAATCATTGTGCTAGAAAGTATGTTGGATCATCCTGTCATTCTACCTCCTTCGACAATAGAGATAGTTGTGCCATATTAAGCCTCAATTAGTGAAAATAATATTACCCCTAAAACCAAAATTCAAGTGAAAAATGGTACCATATGAATCTCATAATGTATTTTTTATTTCACACTCAATTTTAAGGAAAAATGAATCATGTGGGGTGGAAAAAACCATATGAACAATTAATACAGAGCATAGATCAATGCTGAGTTTCATCATTACGAAGTGGAAAAAACTAACCATTTTCATAGAATTATACATACAAAATAGAGTTGTTATAGCTCATGTTGTGTGAAAGACAGTTTTTGGATTCCATAGGACCCAATTATAAATAATATTTTGTTATATACTATTTAAATTAAAATAATTTATTATTAATTAACCAGTAATTTTCCATAATTAAATTTTAATATATAATTAAAAAATAAATTTTAATTGTTTTTTAGTTTTTAATTTTTAATAAAATTAATTATTATTCATATTTAATTTTTTTTATTAATTATTAATATATAATTTCTATTATTTTTAATATTTTTAATTATAATAATAATTTATTATTTTTTCACTAATTAATCATATTAATTTAGTCTTTAATTATAAATAAATAGTAATTACAAATTATTATTAAATAAATATTGATTAATTAGAAATTATTATTATTATTATTGTCTTCCCTACCCATGGTGAAAGTATTGGGGTTCATAGAATATATGTAATGATCCACATCATTTTGCGTTAATGAATAAATACTAGAAAAAATATTTATTTTCTTTATAAATAGGATAGATGAAGGCCCAAAAAGGAAATGAACTAGAACCTCTAGCATGGAAGGATAATAATTAAGTGGTATAATATATTGAAGGGTGAGTGATTGTGCTCAAATGATACTCAAAAAGTTCTGACAAAAAATTCCCAGGATTGAGTAGGACACAGACTGTGCATCAATGGAGTACCTCATTACTTGAAAATTAGTCACCATGTTTCCCTATCACCAAAAGTGGAGCTGGACAATGATTCTTGATGAGAGACCTACATTTCTTCGTATAAAAATTCATAGTGCATATACATGAGGCAACACATTTTAAGGTACTATATGATATTATAGAATCACATTCTACCAATTATAGATCATTGTTTTCTGTAGAGTAGAATCGAAAATCTATGAGAAAATCCTAGGAATAGACCAAACGAATGTCCCCTAAACTGAAATTGGTTGAAAAAATAGATTCTCTAAAACCTCCCATGTCCCCAACAACACCACATCCTCATTTCACCCATGAGACAAGACCCATATATATTTTTCATTAACCAATTTTTTGTTTGCTTCCATAAAATCAAACAACATTGAGAATGTGGCCATTTACAACAAAAAATAAAGGTCATATCATTCGACTAGTGTCTCGTGGATGGAGGTTCCTACCAATTTTTCAATAGAACTCCCACATTCGATACCATCCACCATGTCTTGGCTATCAGATCCATTCTTACTATGGAATGACCTTCCAGTCATGTTTTTTCCATACCACCAAAAGATACCATCATCCTATATACAAGAGGATGGATCTATCTTTATGGTCAATATTTTTAGTTCCATTCTCATGGGAACATAACTTAAGGAAATTATAAACGTGGAAATGAAATGACGACACTCATGTGAACTCACCTATAGATAACCAAATTGTTGTGGGCATATCACCTTTATGTCATAAATGTGTAGTTGACTCCTCTTTTTTGTGATGGTAGAAAACGCATTTTGAAAATATATTAACCCCATTTCAATTCTCCTCTTCATCTGTAGAGACCACATTGTTCTGAATATGCGAGATGAGAGAATTAATCATTATTGATAATTACATTGACCCAAGATTATTTCCCCTTGGGTATTTTTTTGAATTTATTGATTTCGACAGATCTTATGCCTTAAAATAGAATGAATCGGAAGTTGAAGCAGTGAAGACGCACACAACTCTCTCATCTGATATTTTAATGTGCGTAAAAATATCACTATACTATATATTTAAGACTAATTTTGTGAACGAAGGACAATCACATGCTTCTACGAATGTGATTTCTTGAATGGGACAACCAGGGATGCTAAAAATACTAACAACACAGTTCACTTGCCAATACCAGATACTTTCGTGATCGTTACTCTTTCATGCTTGGAACTGTAGTGGGATATGTCTCTACAATATATTTGATGATGGATTTTCACCTTCAAATCACAACCACAAAACATGGCAAGGGAAGAACCTTGTTTTATCATCGCATAGAAGAAAGGGCTGATAAAAGGGGAGCCTTTATCCGTGCTATATAAAATCACCGATATGTGTATCTTTTATCACCATTAAGAAAAGTGACGATAAAAGGTACACCATTATCAACGCATTTTTATTGCTGATAAAGGATTTATTTATTAGTTTAATATTTAGTGTTCATAACCGTTTTTAATAATTTTTATTCAAAAACAATGTTTACTTGGATACAATAACAAAAAAACTCATGTTTATAATTCATATATTTTTTTTAATAATTCAAATACATATATAATGTTTAAAAAAAATTTATTAGTTTTAATTATATATATATATATAAAGAATAATACGATTATAATAAATTACAGTAAATAATAAATATATTTAGTTGATTTATTTGAATTAGTAGATATATTTGATTAATTTATTTGATTTCATTAGATTTATTAAAATTATTATATTATTAAATTTATTAAACAATTTTATTTATTTTATTTGTTATATTTAATATATTTAATTTTTTTATAATTAATACATATAAATACATTTTTAAATATATATAGTTATAATAATTATTAAATATATATTTTCGAATGAATTTGGTCAAAAAATATATTGATCATTTGTTCTTTTTTTATGTATCAAAAAGTTTATTTATACATTACATCCTTAATTATTATTCAAGTAGTCCATTGGTAGCTCATTTTTATCATGTTTATTTTCTAGGTATATGATTAATTCATGTTACCCATATATACTACTATGTTCTCAAAAATACATGTTAAATTACCTTAAATATATTTAAATAATAAATATAGTTATTATATTTATAATTATAAAATTTTAATTATATAAAAATAATTTTTAAATATATTTATTTTTAATTATAATTATAACTATATATATATTTATTTAAATAATTCTAGAATTACAATATTTAAATATAATATAACTAAATATGTATATATATATATCTATTTATATACGGAAATTTAAAAATATATTTTCTTATAGTTATAATTATTACTATAAATAACTATATATATCTAAATAATTATAAAATTATAGTCAATATTTTTATTGTATTACTTATAATGATATTATATAATTAAATAAATATAATTATAAATATATAAAAATATTTATAACTATAATTCCAAAAAGAATATAGATATAGTAAAATAATTAAAAATTATAATATATATATATATATATATATTTATAAACATATATTTACAAAATAAATATAAATAGTTATAAATATAATTCTTAATAAACGTTGATATATTTAGATAATTAAAAATTTTAAATAGATATATTTATGAAATTATGAATATATTTTTTATAATTTTATAAATTAATATATATATATATAATTGCAACTAAAAATAAATATTTATTTGTTATAATTTTTATTTAAAAATAAATAAATATTTATTTATTAGTTGTAAAAATAAATAGAAATATATTTATATAATTAATTATTAATTTAAAAAAATATTATTTCCATATTTAATGTCATATATAATTAAATGAATATAGAGAAATAGTAGAAATTAAATAAAAATATTTATATTTTTTGTAATTAATAAATAAAGATGTTTTTAAATAATTATATATTTATATTAAATATATTAAAAATATGTATATTAATAAAATTATAAAAAATAGAAATATTAATTTGTCATAATTTTTATAATTATTTAAATAAAAAATAAATTTTTATTAACAATTATAATTAAATGTAAATATATATTCATATAATAAATAATTATTTATTCATATAATAAATAAAAATATATTCATATACTAAATAAATATATATTTATATAATAAATAAATATACATTGGTATAATAAATAGATATATTTAGAAAAAATATAGTTTCATATATCCATAATCTTATAAATATATATAATTCATATATTTATTATATATATATTCTAATAATATAAATTTAATAAGTATATTTCTAATAATTATATAATTATTTAAATTTTAATTTTTTAAGTATTAGTATATTTATTTTTTTAGTATTTTAATTATAATTAAATTAATATATATATATATATATCATATACTTAATTTATAAATATATATATATATTTATATAAATAAATTACTAACATAATATTTTTATTAGGGCTTTTTTAGCACTGATAAAGATGAGCCTTTATCAGTGATGAACAAATGCTGATAAAAGGGGATTTTATTAGAGATATAAATTTAGTGCAGATGAAGAAAACATTAATCTGTGTTTCTTTAGTACTGAAAGAGGTCTGCATTTATTAGCGGTAAAAAGTGCTCATAAATCAGGATTTTATCAGCACCTTTTATTTAAGCATTAATAAAACATAACTTTATCATTGCACATTAGCTAGCACTGATTAAAAGGTTAAAAAAGTTATATATAAACTTCCCTAACAGTCTTCCTCATTCTTGCACCCCTTTTTCACTCACAGAAGCCGACCCCTGTGCCTCTCCTCCACCTCCACCTCCTCCTCCACTGTCACCTCTCCTCAACCGTGAACCACACCTCCACTGTGCACTGTCACCTCCACTGTATGCCACACTATTGTGCACCTATAACAGTATTCTCTACACTAACATTCTTCTCAGTCATGCACAAACTATTCGGCATGCATCTCTCCTCCATCGCGCGCCACACCACTATTGTGTGCCACAACTCCGTCGTGCGCCTCTCCTGAACTTCGCGCCTCTCATCTTCTAGTGATTTTTCGCCCCTTTTTCATATGTTTTTTGTAGTTCACATGTAATTATAATTTGATATTGATGGTATACTATGAATTATATGGTAGAAATGGCCCCATAAAAATGGTGGCCATTGGTGGTCCTTGTTTTCAAACTAAATGAATTGCATGTTTGCTGCTGTTCATCGTCATTTTTTTCTTTTATTTTGAGTGACTCTGTTATGCATTATAAGTGTTATTACACTAGAGAATAGTGTAATTTATTTTTAATGACGGTGATTTATGACGTTAGGGGTTGTTTAGTATGTCACTTGACATATTTATGTGTTCTCCATTAATGCCATCAAGTTTTAGTTTTGATTTTTCTTTAGTGAGGTTGGTGTTTCATTGGAACTCCCTTGTAATACATGATATAAATTTCTTTGATTTTTTACATGATTTATTGTGAAATTATTATCCAATGTTATGAATTTTTTGGGATTCAGTTGGCTTGAAAATGGTTTAAATAGTTTCCATAGACTTATTTCACATGCCATGTGTTTTGTAAAATGCCTCAGTGGATTTCATAAATGAATTTGAATATTTTGAAAGTTTCATCATTATTTGTTTCTCTAAATATAATATATGATATTTTAATTTCATGTTTTGAAATGTGAATGGAATTGAATGTCAAACTATTTAAATGGTTTTGTGATCCTTACCTCTCATGGTGGATTAAGATATTTTCAAAAGGATATTGAAGTTTAATAAGTGATTTCATAGCTCATATTTCATTCCAAAATAAAAGTGTTCATTATTTTAAAATTTTATATTTAGAAAATTGTTTGGTTTCAAAATGGGTTATCTAGTGCATTTTGATAAATAGTTTTTGGATGAAATTTGAATTTTTGTTCACAAATGTGGTGAGAATGGATTGTATTCTCGACCACATTGGTAAAATCCTAGTTGGTATTTTAAGGGAAGTTATTTTATATATATGAGAGACCCTCAATTTAACTCCATGCATTTATTGTTCATCTTCTGTCTTGTGACACCATGGCTGATTCTTAATATTCTTATTCTTCTTGTAAATTATATAAGAGGATGTGAAAGGGGTTGCTTATTCCGAGGGTGTAGGATGTGTGGTGAGGTTTAATTTCTAATTATAGAAAATTTTATTTATGTGATGATATATTATTTTTCATCAGTTTCTCCCATCCACTATTGAAATGTCATGATTTTCCTATGAGACTTTTAGAGATCTAGATAAGTTAAATCTGTAGTGTGGAGTGTGCTTCCGGGTGTAAGGAACCATTTAGATTGAGTGATTTTCTGAGATGTTTTAGTGTCCCTAGATTGTACAGAAAGGGACCATGGTTTCTTTTGAACCCAGGATAATGATAGATCCTAGAGCGTTTTATAGGACTACTTGGATACGAATAGATAAATAGTATTAACCTAGGCACCTCGTATCAAGTTCAGGATGAAAAATCATGATTTTTAGGAAGCTTCACATGATGGTTACATTATTCATATGACACATTATTAGATTATTTTCATACCTAGATTCTATTCCCATATATTTTTTGATTCTATGGTATCGTCGTTGGTAATTTTTTGGATTATGATTTCTTATTTCCTTAGTGCCTATGTATGAATATTGTTTCAGTTTGAGTGTGTGTTTTTGTACATTCAAATAGGATGATTTAAATTGTTAAAAAGTTTTATTTTAAAAGGGATAATAATTGGTTATTTATTAAATGAGTTTAAAAGAATAGATTTTCACTATGGTTATTTATAAAAAATAAATTTCCAGAAAATGTTCAAACAGTGGGATAAACACCGATTTGACATGTCTTATATGGTTTTAAAGGCCCTCTTTCCATTTTTTGAAATTTTTCATTCAAATTTTTAGCCATCTTTGTTTTTATGTTATAAAAGGGTGGTTGTTTGAATTTATGTATGATTATTGTTTCTAGATTTGTTTTATAATTCATGTGAAGACATATTTTATACATTATGTTCAAACTAGAACTATATGAACTATAACATGAATTGATTCATAGAGAATTATTTTTTAAATCATATAAATAATTTTTAACTCACGCCGTACGTATGAAGAGGTTATAGGGAGTTTACAATGCTGTTATGTCTCCTTTTTTAGTGCCTTATTTTTTGGTTCATGATGCTCAGATTGGTCCATGGTTTGATGATTGGATGTGTCGAGTCACCGGGGGTCACTACTGTTGATGTTGGAGTAATTTCTGTTTGAATTCCATTTGGACATTCCATTTAGGATATTTGAGTATGAATGAGTTATATTTTTTAGGAATATTGTTATTAGTCTAGAGTGGGTTCTTAATTACTACCCTTTATAACAATACATTTGTTTTCCTAGGCTAGTTATACTCTAAATATTGATGGTGTGGATAAGGAATGGTAGTAGAGAAGACTCTATGTGAGAAGGTGGAGGATTATAAAATGAGATTCAAACTATATGAGACATGGATGATATACTAGCTTAAAATTCCCATCTATGTAAAAACCATTAAAATAAAAATGGAATTATACGATAGCTGACCTAAGTTGTGTAGCCCAATATGAGTATTTAGATGTTCAAGAGTGATCCTTCTAAGATGTTAATGGGAGATTGATGAAAACTCCAATCTTAACTATAAATGAGGTGGTTAATTGGTATGGCTTATATTGTGATATATCAGGAGTTATGAATTGAACTGTTTTAGTCCATGATGGTTATTTGTTTTCTTATGGTCCTAGAAAGGTGAGAACACATAAGAGAAATTTCCAAAATTCTTTCCTATATTTTGAAATAGTGGTGCATTCCATGAGGTGTTATTGGAATACAATAAAAAATTGTTTTAAAAATGTGTTCAAAATTATTTTTTGGATTGAACTAATTTCATAATGATATAAACACATTGCATAGCCCATGGTTCCATGCGAAGTGTTTCCAAACTAACCAAATTGGATTTCATAAAGGGATGTGAATGTTTTGAAAGCATGTGTAATGTTGGTTTCATTTTAATAAGTGTTCTGTGAAGTATTAAATAAATATTTGTAAAATATAGATGGTTGTTTCTCATTTTAAATGATTAACAATATTGGGACATGAATATTCCTTCCGATCCTTATAAAAAAGTAAATTAGGGTTTTGAGAAAGATTTTTTGAAACTAATTGTTTTATTTTATAATTGGTGTGTTATTTTAAAGAGGAATTTTTGTAAATTGTTGTTTTTAATGGAATTTCAACTGTGGTTTTATAAATATTTGTTCAAAGGATACTTAATGTCTATAACAGTTTTTAGCCTTCGTTACTTTTTATAACAACATTTTTTATAATTATTTAAAAAAAATTATCATGAAATCAAATAGGGTGTTTGTGAATACAAACTTGATGGATTCCAATCATTTGGATAGAGAATATGTAGAATTAATGAAATAGTCATGAATCATACAAATGAACATGCATATGAAGCTTCTAAAATCCAGTGTATGTGTTTACATTTTTCTTATTCAATAAATGTTAGTCTACTGGAATTGAATGAACACTTGATCTATCTTGGAATAAATAAAAGTTATAAATGATGGAATAAACACAGGTAAATGATAATATAACTAGTGGTTTGGATAACGATGTGTTTTATAGATCATATGATATGATTACAAGTGAGGAAAATGAATAAGACTATATTAAGGACATGATTACTTATGTGAATGATTATGAAGATCGTATTAAATAAATGATAAGAACATGTTAAGATGAACATCGTGATTGCCCAATATTGTTTGAGTAATTAAAGAGTTGTGAAAAGATTCCATTTTATGGTGGTTGCACAAAATATACAGCATTTTCGTCCATATTGGAGCTGTATAATTTAAAAGTAGGAAAAGGATAGACTGACACTAGATTTATAGAATTACTTTCTCTCTATAATGAAATGCTCCCAAAAGATAATGACCTCTCATGACGAACTTATGTAGCTAAATGAATGATACTTTCGATGGGTATGATCTTTTAGTGAATAAACACCTACCCGAATGACTATATACTATTTCACAAGGACTAAAAATCACATAGATAATGACCAAATTGTGGTGCTTATCTACACAAGAAACATGAATCTGGTCCTATAATAACATTATGATAAATTCCAATAATTCTATGTTTTAGGCGCTTATATGGATGTGAGGAGACCACATGGCCATTGTCGTGGCACACTGACAGAATAAATAAATATAGAAAACAACATCACCTAGCAGACTCTCCATAGTGGAATAGAATCGATCATGAGTATCCTGATTTTGGAAAAGATCCAAGAAATAAATTTCCTGTGTTTTCTACAGATGGAGTGAATCCTTTTTGTTTTCCAAAAATCAAACATTGTACATGGCCATTTATGTTGGTAAATTATAACTTTCCAATGTGGTTATGAAAGAAATGAAAACACATCATGCTATCTATGCATATATCCAGATCGAAACAACTAGGTAATGATATTGATGTTTATTTTCTTCCATTGATTGATGATTATAAATTATTGTGGGATTTTGGTATTACATTGTATGATACTAATAGAAATTATGATTTCACTTTGATATCCAAGTCATACAGTATGATAAATGAATTCCCTAATTTTTTGATTTTTTCATGATGTAATGTTAAAGTAATTAATGGGTGTCCCATCTACGAATAAGGTACACGGAAAATTAGGTTGAAACATTCCCCTAAAACCGTGTTTCTAGGACTTCATAGATTTCTACCCCCATGACATAAGTACCGATCATGGTTGATATCATTCAATATATGTTCATAAAAATGCAAAACAATGTCTCACATAATGGGTTCTTACTGTTTTGAGAATGTAAAAGATGAGGACACTAATTTTCATGTACTATTTTTGAAAAAACATATGAAAGATATTTAGAAGAATGGGTCCATTTTTTGAATATGCATAGAACAATTTCCTATAAATCAGAATTTTTTTTATGTTTTTCATGTTAAAAAATATTTTCTAATAGTATCATAAAAACATTTCTAAATTCACCTAGAAAAACAAAGGATTTAATTAAGGATAGTTTGTACATCGTTGACATGGGAACACGAGAAGAGTTGGCTCTAATAAAGGGTGAAAAAAAGAACATTTATTCCTCCAAATGATTACACTCTTTTGAGATTGGGGAGATATTATTTTTGAATCATCATGAATGGCATAAAGGTTCCTTAGGGGTATTAATCGAATATCAAGAACATTGTTTCAATAATAGATTTAATGTTAAAGTGTCTAAAATCACATGACTACCAAATTTTGATGCATGATCTAATTCCTATGTCTTTACGTCGAATTTTTCCAATGAATGTCTATTATAAGTTAACGAAACTTGTTTTCTTCTTCAATGATATATGCATCTATGTTACAGATCCAAAAATATTGTTGAGTATGGAAAGAGAAATTTTCATCATATTATGTGAATTAGAAATGTTCTTCCCACAGAAATTCACTCATATGATGGTTCCTTTGATGGTTCACTTCTTGAGAGACATTCAACTATATGTTCATGTACACTATCGATGGATGTACCCCATAGATTGGAATATGAATATATTAAAAGGGTATGTCAAAAAATAAAATTGACCAGAGGGTTGAATTGTAGAGAGATATATTATTGAGGAAGTCATTGAATTCTATACTGAATAACTATCCGGTGTGGAAAGAATTGGTCTACCAAAATCACATCACAATGGGTAAATTGTGGGTGAAGGACTTTCTAGAAGATAGGTTGTCACATTCAATATTAATGATTAAGAGAATTCTAACTTTACATTTTTCATCACATTATGGAGGTTGACCCACATGTCGAAATCCAAAAATAATTTATTTGTCTTTTGAATCCATCAAGGGATGAAAATTTGATATCAAATACACATAATAAATATTTTATATGATGGTTTCAGTACAATATATTTAATATGTCAAATTAAAATATAGAGACAATTTCTAAATGATTTCGATGTCTTGCCGGAGGACCAAGTGTGTATGTATTATCTGATAATTTTTATGTGATAGATTTTTATACACTATATACTAATGAAAATGATGAAGAAAATACCTTGAAGAATAATGGAGTTACTCTTGTGATTGAACTGATGTATGTTTCTAGTGCTAGGGAAAGATATCCAATATATACATATATGTCATTCATTTGAATCATCAATCAAATGTGGTATTTTTATTATAAAAACATCAAGGTGGCGGTTTTTCAATGAATGTGGGTTGATAATATGATATATATAAAAATTGATGAGTTGGGATTCATGAAAGTTGATTTTAGAAAGGAAGGTTAAGAATTCGAATCATTTATAATGGCATCACAGGAAATACAATTATTTTATGTTCCAAATCATGAAAACAGAAACTGGTCAATTGTTCTGTTATCCACCAAAACCACAAAAGGGTCAGGTTAAAATTCAAAAGATGATAACCCATTCTTTGGGATGTTGCAATCATTTCATTGCGCTCCTAATATAGATTGAGTTTTTTTTTTCAGAGGAGACCACAATGAAGGGATTTGGATAGTCGATAGTGGGTTCTAATCCCTTAACCCTTTTGTAAAAAAAGAGATTTCAATAATCATGTTATATTATTTTAATACACATTGTGTTATATTATTTTATTATCTAATCATTCCTATTTTTTTGTAATCTATACTAAATGTTTAACCACATGTATTGATAACGAATTATTCATGTGATGCTTCTCTTAATCTCGAGGCCCACCAGGTATATCAACCGGCTGATTGATCATAGTTTCTAGGACAAACATGTTTCTCAACCTGTAGCTGCTACTTCTCCCTATGCAGAGGTAATACAACCATATACAAATGCCGATGCTAGCTGCCTGAAATATCATATTGATGATGTTGAAATTGAGTAAATGGTAGGCACTTTAAAATAGGCAACACATAAAAAACAAGAGGGAAATAGTTTGACAGTGTTATCAAAAATCCATAAGGCCAAAGTGAAAGGCATCCAATATGAGGTTGATTGGAATAAGAGGATGAAACATGTTAACCACACAAATTATATGTTATTAGTAACATTGAAATTGTCTCTTGGGAACACGTTCTGATTGATGTATAGTTATGGAACCATGTTTTCTACAGGCTAAAGAAACTGATGTGTTGAGATATTATGGTAACATTATGATATATCATTTATTTCATATACAAAATAAATAATGGAACATTTACTTAAACTTCATCCTCCCTTCTATAGTTTATTTATAGTGGATAACTCGCACGAGTACCTTGTATTAAGGGTTACTGGAAGAATTCACATAGCCTTACAAAAAAATTTAATGAAATATTTTCATAAACATGTTGAATGGAAAATATATCCACAACGACCTCCTATTTATGCACACCTGAAAACACATGGAGCATGGGCTTCGTTCACTATTCATCATAAGGAGTAATCTTTTCAGGTATATTGTGTGTGGTATTAGATTTTTTGATGATACATATATTCATCACTTTGATTGACAATTTTTTATTTATGAAACAACATATGATTCCTGAAAATAAGGAACTAAAACAGAAACCATCATACCTCTACCATAAATCATGAATAGAGTATGCATCAATTGAAATAAATTGGTACGTTATTTAAATCAACTGTAATAATTTTTTTTGGCATAAAACAACATCATTACTATGTTTTCATATTTATATGAAAATTGATGAATCAAAATCCATTGTCACATCCATACCATGCCATGTGATATAGAAGTTAGTAAGTGTTAATATATATGGGATACTAATAGAATAAAACACAAATAAAGTGTGGGAAACAAGTGTTATAATTACATAATAATTCTTATTTTTTCTTTAAACCGATATTACATAACAATGATTACATATTTTATTATATTTTATATATTACATTGACACAGGAATAAGAAATACATAAACCACATGTATACTTAATTTCGGTAGCCTTGAAGTAGCCAGAAAAGTATGGTTGTGTCTAGGGAGCAGATTTGGGGCTGACACCCTAATCATTTTTTGTGAAAAAAAACAAGTGGATGATCAATGTGCGGAAATCCAAATGATGATAGAAATAATAGTTATTCATGAAGAACATATTCAATTTCCGATAGATTTCATTGAAAATATGATGGTGGGGGAAAATAGAAGAAATAACGCAATATCATCCAACAGGTGACGATCCTGCCCCCTCCCCCACAATCTAAGAGGTGAGTCATTCCTCTAAAAAACATGAAATAGATGAGTAAATAAATGTTCTAATAGTTCTATAGTTTATTGTGAGTCAAATATACACTGATACCTTTTATGTATTGATATTTTATGAAGTTAAAATGAATGTAATTTATATCTATCAACACCCACACATCACCCAGTAGAGAGGGATACATTGTTCAATATCTTGACTACCATGATACACAGTAGATCACTTCCAACATGTCATGTCAAAGTGATGACTAATATATCCCATGATATGAGTGTGGATCTTCCTGTTCCAATTGATGATTAATATATTCATAAGGTAGAACATGATCATAGAACATTCATCGCTTGGCCATCATAGATTTTAAGAAAACATGACGATAAGGAGGTATTCATTTACAATTTTTTAGCAGATAAAAATTTAACATTTAATGAAAAAATTTCTGAACCGATGAGTTTTATTTCAGAGGGACACATGGAAGGGTGTGAAAAGAAATAATTACACGAAAGCATATCAAGGATCAACCAACCGATCAAAATGATCTACTAATGGTGCCTTAAACTTGTCCATTCTATATCATCATTTATTATCATTGTAGACTCATGTCAATAGAATCTTGAAAGATGGTAGAGTTTAAATAATTCTTTTTGATGAAAATATGTACAACAAATGAATTTCCATATTTCATTAGTGTTGACAATGAATTTGAAATCCTAGTGTATGGTTGTTTAGGCAGATATGTTGTAAATGCATTCATGAGGTATGTTTTCATGATTGTATATTCAAAAATCTAATATACTATGATAATTATGACTACATTCAAATCATACTTTTTCACATGCCTATATATGAAAAAAAATTATGGGATTTTCCCATGAACAAAAAATTGGACTCGTTAGCCCTCCCATTACCTCTACAAAACAAGAAGATATAGAATATAAGAAAGAGGGTAAAAGTGTGGAGGAACTTCTCAAATAATTTAACAGAAGAATTAGAGATGATAGAATATTCATAATACCAACGATGCAGGGGTAAAACTCTACAGTTTAATCAAATCAAATATATTTTAATTTCTATCATTACTTATTTATTTTTGTTTTTTAAGAAGCATTGGATGATCATTGGTGTCAAATTTGGGTACTCTAAAGATTTATTTCTTTGATTCAATGCATGGATATCAAAAAAAATGACAACAAATGATGGAATTTCTCAATTTATAAAAAACTACGTCTAACATTTTAAAACTAAACATCTACTTATATAATTTATATTATCTTTTAATTAGTATTTTTTATTGATAGGTGGATGCATGAATATCATCTACATCGTGGAATGAGGCCAGGGGAAAAGGACATGAAAAATCCCATGTACAATGACATGATAAAAATTGTGGTATATATAATAATATTTCACTATCTAAACACATAAAAAAATTGAATTATTTTTCTCAATGATTATAGAGTGCCTGAACCAAAAATATGTTAAATATTGTGGTCATTCTGTTTGTACGTTTATGAAAGAGATCGTATTCTATGAACAAAACAACATCCCTTATGAGGTATTTTTGATGATAAATAATATTTCATTTAAAATAATTATTAATACTTGAAAATTTAATATTTATTCAGTAATACAATGATTTTTTAAAATAATAATATTCTCAAGATGATGTATATTTTTTAGAAATGATTGGCCATCATACCTAGTGGATGAATGTAATGAAATAGGATGAGGATGTGACCAGTGTGACTTGATGTGTCAATTTTTATTTAAAATTGTCATTATTTTTAGTAAAATGAAAAACTGTTATACTAAAAACTAGGAAAACAATTAGTATTGTTTTTATATTTTAGGAAAATGACCCATAAGGCATTCGTGACATGTAAGATTCTATTACACCTAAATCTGACACATTGTGTGACGGTTATGACATTAAGTGTATATATTCCTAATATATTAACAATAATTTTATCCTAAAGAAAAAGTGACATACTATAAACTAAGAATACACATTCAAATTGTTTATATAATTTTTGACGATGATCCATCCGTCATTTTTGACGTGTAGGAATCAACCAAACCTCAATCTGACGAATGGTGTGACTGATAAGACAAATAGTGTCAGTTATCAATCTAAAATTGACATTTTAACTCAAAACGCGCCACTCAATGAAAACCAAGAAAGAATGCTCTGGTTGTCTTCATAATTTTAGAAAAATATTCATATGTTCATTATGATGTATATAAAGTAGTCACATGTCAAAAATCCTTACAATGTGACTGGTATGACTCAAAATTCATGTTTCTATTTTGAAATGCTATCTTATTAAAAATACACAACTAACATACTAAAAATAGAGAAAAAATATTCGGATTATTTGAAACATTAATAAAACAATATATATGTATTTTTGGTTTGTAGTAATCAGCCACACCTCAATCTGACCGATGACATGACCGTAATGACTCAAAGTGTCTATTTTATTTAAATTTGACATTAAATTTCGGAAAAAAACACAACTAGCATACTGAATACCGAGGAAATGCATTCAGGTTATTTTTATAATTTTGGAAAAAAAAATCCATGATTCATCTGTGACATTATGAATCAACTGCATCTCAATAAAACCCATTATGCGACTGGTATAAATCTAAATGTGTATTTTTATTAAAAATTGATATTAATTTAAGTAAAAAATAACAACTTCCATACTGAAAAGCAAATAAACACATTCGGATTGTTTTGGTACTTTATTAAAATTATATATGAATCATTTGGGATATGTAAGAGTAAATCAAAACTCAATCTGACCGACAATGTGACTGGTATGAATCAAAGTTTCTTTTATCACTTTAAAATGTATATTTTATCTCAAAATGTGTCACTCACTACAAACCAAGAAAAATCATTCTTCATTGTCTTCATTATTTTTGAAAGTTGTTCTTAAGTCCTTTTGAAGTGTATAAAAGAGTCTCACATCAAATCGATGCATGATGTGACCAATATGACTCAAAAATCACGTTTCTAGTTTGAAATGATATTTTAGTAAAAAAAACAAATCTTTAATACTGAAAACTGAGAAAACACATTTAGATTGTTTTGATACCTTAGAAAAAAATAGATGTATCATTTGTGTCATGTATAATAAAACACACCTCAATCCATCGAATGATGTGACCAATATAAATCGAAATGTGTTTTTATTGAAAATTAACATTAATTTATGTAAAAAAGTACAAGTGACATACTGAAAACAAATCAAAAGCATTCATATTTTTTGATACTTTAAAAAATTGATCCATGAGACATTTATGAAGCTTAGTAATCAACTACACCACAATCTGATGCATGGTGTGATGAGTATGACTAATAGTGTCTGTTATTATTTAAAAATTGATATTTTAGCTAAAAACGCTTCACTCACAGAAATTCAAGAAAATTCCCTCATATTGTCTTAATAATTTAATGATAGTGATTAATAAATCCTTTGTGATATATATGGAGAATTATCACCAAAAACCAACACACAATGTGATTTATAGGACTCAAAATTTGTGTTTATTTTCTAAAATGACATCTTAATAAAATCCACAGCTGTCATAATGAAAACCAAGGAAACCCATTCAAATATTTTTGATACGTTAGAAAAATTATCCATGTTTAATTTGTGATGTGTAGGAATCAAAAACACCACCATCTGACAAACTATTTGACTAGTATTAATCTATGTATGTAATTTAAATTTGATATTTGTTTTATTAAAAAAACAAGGGAATTATCAAAACAATGTAAACCCATTCAGATCATTTTGATATTTTTGGACAAAGTTAAAAAATTTATTTCTGATGTGTAAGAATCAACCCCACCTCAATATGATGCACATTGTGACCTTTATAACTCCAAATGTATCTATTTTTAAAAAAATTGACATTTTATCAATGTATTTTCATAATAATGTTTAATTTATTTTTTTATGTTATTACTAACATTAAAATTGTTTTCATATAAAGGTGGAACCTTTTTCTTGAGTTTGGATGATTTGTTTAGAAAATAATACCATTGGTGGAAATTATTGAGACTACATCACCTATGCCAATGGGTGAAACATTAACTCTTTTAAATGTTTCATGGATAATGGTAAATGTAATTTTATTAAACATTGTGTGAAATGTATATATCATTGTTTTTCAAACCATTGTGTCTGCAGCTTTCTTCTTGTGTGGATTGTGCATGTGTTGTTTTTTGTAGGTGGGGGTTTGTGTGATATGTAGGTGTTGTGATGTTGGTCGGTGTGTTGTTATATAAACAACACACCATAGGTAACTAGTCCTTTATCAGTTCTATTTTGAGCATTGATAAAGGCACCATTTATCAGTTCTATTTTGAGCACTGATAAAAGCGCCATTTATCATCCCTAATTAAATATCTCATGAAGTTTTCTTTTATCAATGCCTGAAATAGATTGGATAAAGGTTCCCTTTATCAACGGTAAAATAGTGTGCATAAAGGGGGTCCTTTATCACTTAATTTTTTAGTGTGTATAAAGGACATGTTTGTCCGTACTTTCTTAACGCTATTAAAGATGGGCCCATTATCTTCTATTAGATTAACAACGCTTTTCAAGAACTTTAATAAGTATTTTCTAGCACTGATAAATGAATTTTCTATAGTATTTATGACTATACTGGGAGGGGAGAAATGGTTGAATGATGTGGGAAGCATTTCTTGGATGGATGTATGGTGACATCTTTGGAACATTCAATGTGCAATCATTTTAAAAATCGGATTCGATGCATCAAGTCTCTCATTATGATGAGCACCCCCCCCCCCTCACCCAATTAATTTTACCATTCCAACCTCCTTAACATCTTGGATACTGACCACTCCACTATTTCTTTAAATGTTGACTAGGTCCATCTTCATCCTATGATTCTCCCAGGTCATTATCTATAGGATTAAACATAGTCTATTATTTCTTATAGATGTATTAATGTGAAGAATTCTCTCTACCAACATCTATCCACAATGTGTCCTAAATCATAATAAATTCAGTTTTGATATATATTCCTCTAAATTTTCTTCATGATCATTATTCATGTTTAATACTCGGAGATGTTGGATGAAAATACTTATTCCATATTTATATTTTCATGTTTGGATTCTTGGTTATTTAACATAGATAGCATCTCGTATTCTCCTACCAATGTGTCCACTACATTAATAGCATCAAGCACTGAAGGTTCACATGAATTGTCATTTTTTCATAATTCATGGAATATGTATTCTTCCACTATTGGATAAAAATTCCTAGGAATTTTGAAAGACACCAAAGTATGATAGGTACAAGAGACCTGTAGGTGGATCCATGGGAGTTTCAGGGATGTTTAGGGCAGATGGAAGGTTTAGAGCTAGTGTGTGTGGTTTCAAAAACTAACAACACTCCCCCTGATTTATGAATGATCTACATAATACTGTTAATTTACACTTTATTTTTTTTAATTATTTTAATTGTAACTATCATGTAATAATTATTGATTATGTGGGTAATGAGTATAACTAACATTATGTGGATTTTGATGTCTCAAATTTATGAATTCCTTTTATTCAAATGTGGAGTGAATAAAAAAATTCTGTATCACTTGGAATGAAATTAATAGTATATGGGCATTTCATTTTTTTATGAAATTAATTTAAAAAAATATTAAATAA
Source organism: Viscum album (assembly GCA_963277665.1). Lineage (NCBI taxonomy): Eukaryota > Viridiplantae > Streptophyta > Magnoliopsida > Santalales > Viscaceae > Viscum > Viscum album. The sequence continues at coordinate 673,658 of CAUJRU010000335.1, read as the reverse complement.
ACATATTAGTAAATTTTATTCAATAAATCAAATAAATAAAGGTAATGATAAAAGAAACTTTATTATAAAATATTTATGACCTTAAATTTTTACTGAAAAAATATTTTTCCATTTGAAATTAATTAATTATTATGGTTCTGGTGGTGGGGGTGGAAATGGTAATTTTATAAAATGTTACAATATACATTTTTATAAGAAACCTGTTGATATGTATTTTTTCACTCCTATTATCTTATTTTATGGTGCGACATGTTTTAATGTTATTTTTTTTAGTTTTTATCATAATAAGAAAATTCCAAGAGGGGGATGAATGTCAGTTAATCTATATGGTGGTCTGAAAACATTACATTAGATGGTGTTTGGAAATATTTATCATTTGATGGAGGTCATGGGGGATATTTTCCATTATGTAATGGTATGAAATGGTTCTGTTAGATGATTCCAAAATGTGATATGATTCTAGATAATGACCTGAATTTAAATTTTTAATTCGTTATATAGGTTACATTAATGATGATTTATACTATACTCTCTCTCACACACACACACATATATTTATAAAAAAATCTTCAAAATAGTATATATTTTTGTCTTTTTAACAAAAAAATTAACAAAAATATATAAACACTATTTTTTAATAGTAATTAAAATATTTTAGTCAAATTATATATAGAATGAATATATATGATTTAAAAAGTTTATAATATTAGTTATTTTTAAATATATTACCACATAATGTTGTTATATTATTTATTATAATATATTTAATTTATGTAACATTTTTTTAAATGTAATTATACAATGTTTATTTCAATGTTAGAGAATAATTGAAAAAAATATAAATATTATATTGTATATTTTATCACATGATTCGATAGCTATTCACATAGTATGACTTCAAAACCTCATATAGTCGAAGGTGAATCACTATTTGGATGACTACTTTTATATAGTGATTTCCACACCCACTACATTACATGAAAAATTAAAATTTACTTTTTTCCTAAATGTTCAACTAAAAAGTTATCTAGTGGATGTAATATGTAGAATACATGGTGAGACGGGATTATGAAGTAATATTACTCATTTTTTATTCATAAAATTTATTAGGAATTTAATCCATTTTGTCTTAAGATTCCAACATATTCCCATTAATTTAATTCATATATAATTTATTATGAGTAGTTTTATTCATTTTACCCTTTTCTTATATGTACATATCACTCATTATATTTTTCAAGATATTTTCTAATGAAAATTCATAAGAATTGATTACTTAGTGTTTCTGTTTATCTAATTTAATTTTTACCATCTACATGAAATAAAGAAACAAAGAGGAATTTTTTGTTAACACTACTATAGATCACATGATCTTCAACACTGACATATATCAATGCTCCATAAAAATAACTAATAATGGGGGTGTTTTATTAGCACAAGTAAAATGATCTTCTAAATGTAACATTTTTCTAATCAAATAAATGTTTACCTTTTTTTTGTTCTTTGTTTTAGCACTAATAAAGGTTCCACTTTATTTGGTATTATTTTTAGCTCTAATAACATTTCTATAAATGAAAACGTGATGAAAACATTTTTTAAGGTAATTTTTTTATATTTTCTAACAATATTTACAGTAAAATAATTATAAATAAATTAATATAGCATATTAATATGATATATATAAATTTCTTGAATCAAAATATCACCAATATTATTTACATATATATATATATAATTATCAATATGGTTTTTAATAATATATTTGTATGGATTGAATAAAAAATATTTTAATAAATAAATAAATATGAGATATTACTACTTTATTTAAAAAATTATATAAATATATCAAAAATATATTTAAATATTTGATATATATATCAATATATATATCTGTATATATATTCAAATATAATAATATAAAACTCAAATATCTGTACTTTCATGTATATGTATACATGTATATTTTTACATGTGTATATATATGGCCATATTTGTATGCCTATATGTGCATGTGTATTTATGTTTTGTACATGTATGCATGTGTAGTTGTTACATATTCACTTAGGTACCACATACCATTTCTCAGATCTGGTTTTCCACATGACCTCTGGTGCGCCTCACCATATGATATAGGCTGTCAACTTGTAGTGAGGGTCTAATATCGATAACAGTGAGACCACATTCACTTTATCAAAGTAACTGAATAATGATAGTTAATAAACTATAGCTAAATTAATACTAGTATCACATAATAATCATGAAAGGAACAAAATATCAAAAACTAAAGTATTAGATAGGTCTTTCCAAATGCATTTCAAGTATTAAATGAAAAACTAAAATAAAGACACATTGACACTATCAAGTGGGTCCCAATACCATCTCTAGTTCCCTCATCTATAATAAATCATTTCTTAGCCATATAATATTGGAATCATTCCCTTATAATATCTTGAAATCGTGATGTCTATTCAGGTTCCGCTTAGGAAGCTAGAGTATAGTGTGAGTACAACTTAATAGGCCACCTTCAATGGTATCTAAACCAATATTCAGTAAATAATGGTGTATTCAGTGGATAAAAAACGAAAAATGCATACATAATGAGTTATCACATTTGATATTATTATTTAATTCACAATATATTTCCCTAGGTTCATGTGGACACCTAAATGATCAATACATTTTTCGGCTCCTTCTATAGTAAAACAATCCAGAAGGGATATCATATATATTAAAACCACAATTATCAATTATGATTTTTATTAAATTTATAATATTTCCAACTAAAATTATAGTCCATTTCGAATTTTTTGGGACTAGAACACTAGGTTTATCACCCCATGGGTTTTTGAACCATCATTCCATGTACCACAACTAATCTATCGCAATGGGACTTTGATTAATCATTCAATGTCCCAAACACATACATCATTCAATCACATATGAGATTTTGAAGAATCTGTCTATGTCCAACACACACGTATCAATCAATCAAACATATATCACTTATATCACATAAACAAAGGATAATAAATATTAAAAGATTTTTCATCATTTAACATCATTTTATACAATTAGAATTGATCACATCAACAAGATTACTCAATTTAATCACGTGGAATAATTATAACAATTAACCATTATACCGTTTTACATTGTATAAATAATATAATCCATTATCCCAATAAATTTGATCCCACCATAAAATAATTTTCAATGTCATTTAATTCCAAATCACAGTAATTGACAAATTACACAGTCTCAATATACCATCAATTCCTCAATCACAACATTCCATTAATTAATTAACAAATTGATTAATCAAATTCCACCAATTATAATTGCCCATATGTAACCAAAATCACAACTATATGGAAGTAAAATTAAATAAATTCAATAATTAATTGATTATTCTAGCCATTGGTATTACAATTTCAATATTTCATACACCTAATTAAATCAACACTATGGGATTTTTAATTTATACAACCATCCTAAAATCTTTGGATGAGAAATATCCCATTGGAAAGGTCCCAATATTGAAATAAAATACTAAATCCATGATGAATAAATAGATCTCGATTAAAATCCTAGAAATAAGGTCAATTGGAACCACAATTATCAAAAACAAGATCCAATACCTCACTAAAAGATGATAACACATTATTTTTCATTCAAAAAGGAAGGTGGGAGAGAATAAAACCTAATTAGGAAGATAACACATACACAATGAGGTGTATATTGGTCAAGAAGGCCTTCAATATGTGAATAATTATTTTTGTAGAGCACTAGGAATTCATCTAGAAGAACCAAAAATAATTGATATGGTATATGGTAAAGTTTGGTGAACATTGGGTCATGTCCATGGGGGTTTGGAAATCTTATTCTTTTTTATAGGGGTTTAAAATTATGTGTGCCTGATTTTTACTATGGACCATACTGTTTACACTATGTGAACATACTATGAACCTCAGCTATGGGTGGTACAAGATTTCTTCTAAGAGGGTGCATGGTTTCAACAACTGTTTACCAGCCATGTGAATCTCCTCTGTTTGGTTTCTCATGGTTTTCTCGGCTGGGTTCCTGGTTTTTGAATCCCATGCGCCAACCATGCACATCCCATCATCCATTCAAATTTCTTCACATTTCACCTGAAAACACAAAAGACAAATCCAAAAATACATATATTAAAAAAGGAATTATAATACCTGTTAACTAGCCTCAAACATCATCTGAAATGGTTTGGATATTACAATCTCTTGACCATATAATCAATCATCCTTGAATAGTATGGAAATGATTCACTAGGATTATAAGGGAAAAAGAATGGGCCATTGATCCTCAATGTCCACTTCACTCTCCCTTGTATCCTTCTGAAAAAAACCATATTTCCAAAATTCCTTAAGAATTAGTATTGTATTCCTTACAACACTTTCTCATTGTGATCCAATACACGTACCAAATGTTCTTCAATGGACACATAAAACTCAAGCTTAACATCATTCACATCATTCACATTATAATGGTTGGGTTGATACCATTGTCATTATGACTCATGAGAAACATCATATATATCATTATCCCTCTGTGGAAGTGCCTATTTGAATTTCAGTGACCCAATTATCTCAACATCCTCAAACTATAAAAAAACCCTACTGAAAACATTCCCTCACATTGAATCCTATGGTGACCCGATCTTGGTGACACCCAAATAAGTACAAGATCACCCTCATCGAGATCTATGGATTATAATTTTATATCATCATTTGACTTATTAATACACTAATTTATATTAAAAAATCTATGAATCATCTAATCCTGCTCAAATGTCACATGTAATAGAGCTAGTACCAACTTCTCTGACTCACCAGCCTCTATCAATCTTATTGGTTATATTCATGGACTACCATAAAGATCATTATTTGGTGCTAGGTGATTATTTTCCTAATAACTTTTGTTATAGGAGAACTTCACAAAACCTTTTTGATTCCCCCAAGACCCCCAATGTATATGATACATGCCCAAATCATATCGTAAAAAATCAAAATACTTCATTCTTATTTACTATCTATTTTTGGGTTGAATTCGATACTCGGTAAATCCTGTGTAAAAAGCACCATTTGAATTCCATTTCCAAATCATGAAGTAAATTTGAATTGTGGAATGAAATTATACTATTTGACTCCCTATAATGATATTCTATCTTCTAAATGCACAAGTATCCAAAATGATCCACATTGAATGTGTCCTGTATATAGAAGAAATACAGGACCATCTTCAATCAGTCAATTTTCTCCCAAAAAGAATTATTATTCCAAGTCATCCTCAGGATACCCACCATGAAGTCCATTATTAGATCATACCAATTCCATTGTATAGTGGAAAATGACTAGAGTAAACCACCATATCATTGATACTTGGACTTATCCTGTTGATATGTGTAACATCATTTTATAAACCTTACATTATCTTTTTCATGCCCATCGACCAAAAACATTCTATTTCGGTCATGATACATTTTTGTCAAAACTGGAAGCATCACACTATTCATGGAATGAAATTCAGAAATTAGATCTTCCTGAATTCCAATTGAAAGAAAAAATTATTCTAGATACATATGATCTCATCCTCATCGATGTCCTAACCTGATGGTGGATCCCCACTGGCATGGAATTCACCTAAGGCCAAAAACACTGGATCTTGATATTGTATTTCCCTAATTAGAATCAATTTTGACAAATCCAATTATGCTTAATTGATATTCATCTACTCACATACCATATATATAACCACATGAATCTTGGATGAAAAATAATTATCTTCCACTTAGAATGAGACTCCATATCTTCATGTTCTTGAGATCTCTTATGGAAAGTGTCAATAGCACTGTTTTCCTTCTAGGTCATATATGCTAGCTCAAAATCAAATGAATACATATAACCCACCCACATGCACTGTCAAAGATTAAAATATCATTGTAAAAGGGTATTATTTAATCTCTTTATATTATTATATATAGTATTCTTTTCACCCAACTAATAATTCCACCAACAAATTATGTAAAAAATAATTTTTGATAACTCTAGGTCATTCGCTGGGAAATTTTATTCTTGTGGTCTCATATTCTATAACCCAAAACCAAAAACCAATATCTCTTTCCATCAAAACATCTCTAATAATGATCACTTAATAATCACAGAAACTCTTTATAATCCACCCCTATATTGGGTAGGATTATGATTTTTTTCAGTTCTATCTTCTTATTCAACTTCTAGAAGTCATTCCCACATGTTCCAAACCATTCAAAATTTATCATCATCTTGACCAGGCTTGAAATTGGTTCTTAAAAGCATGGAAAGTCTAGGATGATCCTCTAATAATAACCTAAAAATACTAGATAACGTCAGATATCAAAAAAATACATGGAGGATCCTAGGAACCAACAATATGGACCTTATCATGGCCTACTAACATAAATTCCATTTGGATTATGTGACCATAAACATGGAACTAATCAATACATAATTGAATCTTATATATATTTTCATATAATTGATTCCCTCATTGTATACTCAATATCATGTCAAGATGATGTGCATGATTGTCATGAATCTTGTTGTACTAGAAGATGTAATCAACAACACAACCAAAAACCATTACCACAATGAGTTGAAGACTCTATTAATCAAGCTAATAAACCTCACAGTGGCATTAGTCATCCCAAATGGTATCATGGAAAACTCATAAATTTTATCATGTTTCATAAAGTAGTCTTAGTTATATTAGAAGGTTGAACTATGATATGAGGATACACTAATTCGATTTCCATCTTTGAGTACCCACATGCTCTCCTAATATTGTAAATAATATCAGAGATACACTGATTAGGATACCAGTTCATCAATGTAATCTGGCTCAACTTCGTGTAGTCCACAAACAAGAGAAAACTCAAATATAAACTTTTTTCAATCAAAATTGGAAAACCCTAGGAGTATGTACATAGTTATAGAAACTCCATATCCATCGACTCATCTAGTTCAGTCTTATGAACTTGAAGTTATATTGGTTTCATTTGGTATGGTGGAATAGAAATAGGTTTAACCATATGCATTATCTCAATTGTAATTTGAACATATATTTTAGATTGAATCCATGATAAGTCTTTGAGAATAAATTTTTAAACCTCTCAATTATATGTTGAAGGAAATAATTTTTCTCACCCCATAATCCAGTAAAAAAAATGGACCTTGGGCAGTGGGCTCAAACAGTTGCTAATGAAATGGCCCTGTAAAGCCCTCCTTGTTATCCCATTCTATAGGTTGAGTATATATTTCACGATATGGAGACATGAAATCCATTATACTATAGTAACAATAAATTTGGGTTTGACATGATACTAACCAATAAATATCCATTATTAGTTAAATTCCAAACATTTCGAGGATGTAAGGATCCAAACTGAAATGATACTCCACAATCTTGAGTGACCACCCATTGCACAAATAATGGTTTCATGAACACACACCAAAATGTGTAACTTTCATCATAACCTCAATCAAGAAATCCACCACTAGGATTAATACATTCATCAATTTCGATGATGTAGTTGAATTGGAGACACCATTACCAAATAAATCACAAGCTAGATCATATTCCCCTTGAATATTTCTATTAACTATCAATGGTCAAACCATTATATAAACATGTTTATACTAAAATGCATGAAACATTACTTCCCACAATCCTTGTGATTTTGTATAAGTCCTTGAAGATAAACAACCCAAATAATATGGGTACTCTTTCCTAGAAGTTCAACATCCACTACCTCTATAGCTATATCCAATAATGCTCAAACTATCAAACTGATATGGTGTTGAAGATCCCCATCCCACAATATGGTACTTCCTAGCTACTCTATCACTACTTATTTTTTGTGGGTTCCTATCGACCATCTATAGATTCCCCACCCTTCCACAACATCAAAATTCTACCGGTGTTTGTGGGGTACTATCAATGAATATGAAATGAACTGCCACACTCGTGAAAGGTCACCTGAGTATGGTGATATGTAACTGATCGTTCCTCGTAGGTACTCGTTGTTCCACCTCCCAGGTAAACATTACAATACCAATGATTCATGTTATAGGATTTTATACCTCCTAACCATCCCGTTGAAACTAGTTATCCTCTACCAGAAGCTTCATTTGGGATTCCCTAAAAAAAGAAAACATGAGTAACCACATTCAAGAACATATTCATCTCTTTTATATTAATTTCTTCAAACTGATGATGATAAAAATAATCATACTCAAGCTGAACACGATAATCATAATGAAGCTGATCAAGATAATCATACTAAATTTGAGAAAAATAATCATACTGAAGCTATGGAGGATAACCATATTGAAGATAAGACAGATAATTAGACAAAAGATGAGAAATATAATTGTAATGAGGATAAATCGGATGATCAAACTAAATCCAAGCTAGATGATCCTACTTAATATATGTAACATAATCAGCCTAATGCTGAGAAAGATAATCAGATTGAAGTTGTGGAGGATAATCACACTAAAGCTGGGAAAGAAAATCCAACTGACACTAATCAAGATAATCATATTTATTATAATTCATATAATTATATTGATGTTGATAAAGATAATCAAATTTAGGAAATGTTAGTATGTCTGGTAAAATTGATTGAAGAGAAATTTTTATATGGTTTGAAGAATTTGATGTTGGACTTTAAAGGTGAGTGATATTTACTGTTTTGATTTTTGATTAAGTGGGAATGTTTTTTAGTTTCCCACAATTTATTTTCTGACTAAACTAAAAATAATGGAACATTTCATCCATATATTGTAAATTTTCACAAGTTTAGAAAAGTTGGATCACTGCATATTTCTCACCTTGTTTCTCATTCATGTCCTAGATCTTAGAAGATATATGGACATTAGAATGTTTTCATACCACATTGTGGAAGATTGTATTAAATATTCCAATAGATACTATGTTTTATAGATTGTAATTAAGAGAATCATATTGAGTTGATCAGATTTATTTAATTGGATTGGGTTATTTAGAGCAAAGGCAATCAGACTTAGGGACATCAAACCCAAGAAAATATGTGGATAAAATTGGAAAAAATCATTATTTTTTAATCAATTATTTTAGAAGAACCTTTATATATTAATATTAGATATTATAACCATTCATATAAAGATAAATAATGTTTCAAAAGGGATTTTGAACTATATTTATTCAATTGTTATTAATATTTAATATCCATAGAACTGCGAGAGTGGCTATGGTTCTCACAGCAATGTACAACATTTTTAATCAATTTTCTTTTACTTTCATTCCATCATTTGAATTAATGATTATTTACTAAAACATTATAAGGAAATGAATCATAATAGGTTTAAAGTATTAGGTTTATAAAATTATCAAAAATAATAAAAGGAGGACAATTGATTCAGACCCCCCACCCTCTTAGTTATTATTATATCATGTGTACCTTCATATGTTATTATATCCAACGTTACCTTTTTTAATCCTTATCATTATTAATATCAATTATATCACTAGTAGAGTAATACATACATATCATAGAAAAAAACTTATTTTTGAAAAAATAGAATGATTCAATATCACTTGTATCTTGGCGTGGATGTTATTGATGCAGCTACAGTAGGGATCCTATCAATTGAGAAAGATTACCCTAGGGATTTTATTTATAGTCTAAATATCAAATTTGATTGAAAATATAGAAATTGTTTCCATTTTTTATATTGGTAAATACTTATATGAATGTTATAGGCCTCAAATAATTAAATATTATTTAGGTCAATCTTGAATGATTTTTTTATGGGAATACTATGTAAAGAAAGAAAAAATATAAATATGGAGTAGTATATATGAATAAATATGAATGATAGATGAAGTAACCCTTGATGAATACTTTAGTAGAGTAAATGAAATTGTTTGAACATCATAATATGTGGTCATGTTCAAAATATTCTAAAATTATAATAATCTTTTGAGAACCATTCAAAATATGTTTGATTCAAAATTTAAACATCCTGTGATAAGGATGATTTATAACTTAAATAATTACTTAACCTTTTTGATACTTATGAAATGAGAAAAGATCCAATGTTAAAAAATATGATTATATATATAATGAAATTTGAAGATATGAAAAAGATTAATATTCTAGATATTGAAGATGTTGATACATTTGATTTAAAAGAAAAATAGGAAGATTATTTGATTGAAAAAAATATTTCCTCTTATATCTAAGAACTATCAAAGAGGAAGAGAAACATATAGAGGTAAACTTCCTCTCATTTTTATGAGTGCATTAGAATAGAACAATTTATTTTGAATTTCCCCATGAAAATTTTTGGAGAATATCGAGATGATTCTAATTTACAAATTCATTGTAATAATTATAACTAAAGCTATGATGAAGAAAATCCATGTAGAAAATACAAGAAGTTATTCAATTAATAATAAATGAGTATGTCGCATAAGAATGTGGATTTGGACTCATATGATAAAAATTCTTCAAAATTTGAATGACTAAAAAAGGGTAGAACATTAATTAAAAAACAATAAAAAATAGAATACTACTAAATCAATGAATTGAATTAGGAGATAAATTTTATTGTGTTTCATCTCTGAATAGAACATCATGCATATCTTGAAGAAAACATATCTCAAAAATTCAATTATTATTATAAAGAGTAATTTTAAATAAGTTAATAATGTAATAAAAGTACTCATCATGAACGATTAAGAATTTATTTTTGAGATAATTAGTTACAATCAAATTTTTATTGAATGTGGAATGATTGTCGAATATATCAATAAAAAGAAGTAATATAAGGAATATAATGTTAAAAAGTTTTAGTCAAAAATTGTATAGTCAATAATTTCTGTTATGAAAATTTATTTAAACATAAAAAATCTTATGAAGTAAAATATATGCCTTGTAATGTTGCTGAGAGAGCTAAATTAAAGAATCATGTGAGATTCTCACCATCCAAAAATTATGTTTCATCTGATCTTTCTAACTTTTCATGTGATAATAAAATTATAGGGAATTTTTGGATTGAGATGGGATGTGAGAAACCTATAACATCTAAAAAATATGAAAACACACTTGGGTGGAATGATTTCCCACATCTATAGATTTTTATAGATAAGAGATGTTACCAAACTCAATAAAGTTACTACAGGGAATGATATTACATCAGTATGAAATCAATATTTCATAGCTATTGTCGGTGTTGTGTGATCTTGGTTATTAAAGATGATTATCATTTTCATAACTTTTCACTTCCTAAAAAATGGTTTTACCAAATTGACTGAAAGGATGGAAGAAGGATGCATAACTTTCCTAACCCAAAAGTAGATAGAAATTAAAAAATAAATATTTTAGTAACCATCCATAAAAAAACTCAATTTGATTATCTTGAAGAATTTTGTGGTAGCTTTTATGAGTTTTGACAAATTTCAAAAAAAATTATGAATCTCCTTCCGAAAATTTTTCTTATGATAGAAAAGAAATGCGAGATATAATTATGAATGTTAATGAAATTGATATTATTATTGAGATATATTTGAAAAAAAAAAAGAAATAAACCATGGATATTAGATAGTTATTATTCATCACATATGGTAGGTGATATAAAAATATGGAAACATGTTGAAGGTTATAGTGATATAAAAAAGAACTTTGGTAATGAATGTTCCTTAAAAATAACATGACATAGAATGGATGACATTGAAGCAAATAAATTTAAATCTATATAGGTTTTATTTTTTGAGGTTCTAAAATATAACTTACAAGTCTATGTATATATTTTGATGATGAAAAATATGTTCTTTTTTGAAATTATTATTATATCATTAGAAGTATAAAATATGGAAAAAATATCACCAATGTATAAAGAAGATGTGGTAATCTATTTCCAATTGTAGATTTTAATAAAAATTGTTACAATAGTGTTGAAGATGAAAACAAATCGTTTCACCAAATACATGGGCTCCATTGTCCAAAAAACATGGACAATCATTCTAAAGATGACACTACCTATTATTTTCTAGAATTAAAAAGAAGATATAATAATGTTTTTATAAATTTTCAGAATGATAAAATTATTAAAAAAAAGTCATAATAGAGTTGAGATTCAATATACCAAACCTCTAGATGATATTCATTCATATTTATGTGGGCCAATGATATATCTATCAATAAAATAGTTTTATATTTTATCACATTTATTGATGAATTTTCATGTATGGAAGACATCCTATTTATGAAAAAATATTTAGAGGAAATGTAAATGTTCATATTTTCAATAAATATGTTGGGAATGAAATAGGGACTAATATAAGGAAATTAAAACAGTTAATGGAACATAGTTCACAAGAAATACATTTGAAAATAATATGATAATTCATTGTATCAATCATAAATATAGTTATCACTACACTTATAATAATATATTAGAAAAATTAAAGTATATTTGTTTAGTTTAAATAGTAATATTCTTGTTAGTGGAATAAAATTTACAAAGTTCTATGGAGAGCTATTTTTAGGGATGCTTTACATGATCAGTATAGATGTTTGTTGAGACCATAATCCAACATGACTTCCTATGAAATGTGGAATAAAAATACATTCACTTAGTTACATATATTATTTTTGTGGGCCATGATTACATAATATAAAAAATTATATTCTGGGAAGATATTATAAGGAATATGAAGAAGGAAACTTTTGGGGTTATTCACCAAATGGAATAAGATAAAATTATTGAAAAAAAATTTACAGCTGTTTCTTGACTCAAATGATGTGAAGGTTGTTGAAAATCAATATTTCATAACAAAATATGTTGATAATATTGAGGAGGATAAGATAAAGGTTTCGAATGAATGTAAGAATGATACCAAAAAAAATATCACACATTCGAAGAATCTTGTTATGTAGAATTCTCAAATCTAAAAAAACATAAATATTTTATACACAAAAAAACATGTTGAGATCAAAAATATTCATGAAAATATGTAGGCTCCATGTCATTCCAGAATAATGTTTAGATCATAGAATCAAACTTTACTTACTCAAAATTTGAACCAGAATCAGTTTAAAAGATATTAAACACAATGAATGTATAGATGCTATGAATTAAGAATTAGATCATATTGTGAAAGATGAACCTAGGAACTTATTCCATATATGAACTTTAAAAACATTATAAAAACAAAATGTGTTATAAAAACAAGATTAATGAACATGGATAAATTTTTGGAAACAAAATCCATTATGGAGTAAAGTCCATGAATTGGTTGAAGGAGTGTATGTCTAAGAATCCTTTTCCCCCATTGTAAGACTATAAACAATTATAATGATTCTATCACTGGTTTCACATAAAAATAATAATATTTATCTGGTTGATGTAATGTAATATTTATTAAATTTTGAGATTGGTGAAGAAGTTTCCCATTGAACAAACTTGTTTTTTTTTCAACCTAAAAATGATGAAAACAAGATTTGAAGATCGATGAATGGCCTATATGGGTTGAAATAATCCCCACATTTTAGTTATCCCAACCATTATACCCATTTGAGAATGTTGAATTTTTCTAATTGAAATGTTGACTTAACATGTATGTGAAAGAAGATAACTCCATCACCATAATTGTTATTTTGTATGTGGATGATATATTTATTTATGGTGTTCACGAATTTTTTTAAATTATTTTACTGAGAAATTATGAACAGTTTTGAAATGTCAATATGGGGAGAATTAACTTTATTAATTGACTTATAAGTTTAATAAAAGTACAAACAAATTTTATCATCTCAAGAAAAGTATCATATGGAATTTATAAAAAAAATTTAAATGATATAATGAAAAAAGATTCTAATCCTATATATGTGAGCACAATTTTGAGTAACGAAGATTCTATAAAAAGATATATAGAGAATGAATTTCAAAAGAAGATAGGTAGTCGATTATACCTTAATTCCTTAAGTCCTGTAATTTTTTATGAAGTAAAATTGTGTGAAATGTATCAAATTAATTCAAATGAATCTAATATGTTGGTAGAAAAGATAATTTTGAGTTATTTCATAGGAAAAACATCCCATGGGTTTTTAAATAATAAAATTTTTTAGATAATATTTCATGGTTATACAGATACTGATTTGTATAGAAATTGTAGTGATAAAAATTCAACCTCAGGAGGAACATTTTTCTAGGTGAAATGTTATGTTAGTTAGAATAAAAATAAAAAATGTTTAAAAATATTGAGTATAGTGGAATAAGAATATGTTGTAGCTACTCTGCAGTTTCATTTGATGTAGTGGACAAATGTTCTTTTACAATACTTGTATGTAAAATTCTATAATACATTCAAGATACTTTGGTTTAATCATAGTTCGATTAGTCTTTCAAAAAAAACATAAATCATTAATGACCAAAAACACATTAATATAGAGTTACACATTATAAAGGAGATTGTTGCTGATGGATATATTATTCTAGTATATATCATAATGATGTATCAAATTGAGTTTATATTCAATAATTCAATGTCACAAGAAAGGTTTTTTCAGTGGAGGATACAATATAATTTTTAGCCTCTATTAATGACTTCCAAACACTCATAAGGACATCTCCCACCATGATTTGTATTATGTTGAAAACTGGGGAAACATATTAACATATTTTTAATTGGTATGGTATTTTTACATATCATTTATAAAATAATATGAAGCTTTGGTTATCATAAAATGGGTGAGAGAAAAAGAGAATGGAGAGAAAAATAAAAGGGAGTGGAAAAGGTAAAATTGAGGGGGAGTTTATAATTTAATGTCAATAAAATTTTATTTTCCCTGAGGGATTCATAGTCTTAAAATTCATTTTTTTATCCAGTAGTATGGGTTCAGGACAATTTTTTTTAGGATGGATGTGTTTTCAAAAAAATAAAATGGTCAGTTATGAAAAATATAGGAAGATTGAAATGATGTTAATGGGTTTTTTAAAAAAGTTCAAACGGGTAGATTGAATAACCGTTGTGATATTTTGTGTTAAAAATGTTTTTTTATTTTTTGAATACTATTATTTTGATAGAAAATGATTCCTATAAACATGATTATGTTTTTAAGGGGAGCCACCATTGAATACATTCAAATGTAAGGGTAAATTACATCGCACTAAAGATGAGAAATATAATAATACTAATTTTGTGCATGATAATTATATTAAAGCTGAGAATGATATTCATACTAAAGTTGAAAAAGGTAATCCCACTAAATCAAATAATGATAGTTATACTAATTATAAGAATAATTATCATAATAGATCTCAACAAGATAATCAAACTGATGTTGGGAAAGATAATATGACAGAATCTGATTAAGATAATCAGACTAAAGAGGATAAATATAATCACATTGAAGTAGAGAAAGATAATTAGATAGATGTTTTGAAAAAATATAACACAGAATCTAAGAAATATAATCATAATGAATATGGTAATGATAATTTGCATGAAGAAAATAATGTTAATTATTAATATGGGGGCCAAGCTAATTAGACTAATGATGAGGAAGATAATCAGTCTAGTGAAATGTTTGTATGTTCGAGAAGTTTAATTTTTCAGAAATCAGGATATGGTATGAATAAATCTATGCATGGAATTTAAATGTGAGTATTTTTAGGGAATTTTCAAATTTGAGTAAATAGGAAACGATTTTATGATTCTTGACATTTCATTTTTTTAGTTCCTTATAAATAGAGGCAAAGTTCACTCACACATTTTATCTTTTCATGAGTGTGGAAGTAGTGGGGCATTTAATATTTCATGTCAGGTTTTTACATTACGAATGATATCTCAGAATAATTTCTAACATATGAATTTTTTATTTACAATATTGATGAAGATCATATTGATAATTTGAGTATAGTTTGAGTTTTTCAGATTGAAAATGGAACATCATATTGATTCGATTAGAATGATTCAATCAGACATGGTTCATTGGGATTAAATCCATCAGACTGAGGGTTATTGGACCCATGGTTTTTTTAGTGAAAACTAAACAACATTCTCATTATTTTTTCACTCAATTGTTTTTATTAAACTTTTTAAAATTAATGGAGTATGTATAATCATCCATATCGGGAGACTAAGGGTGTATATCGGGAGTTTGACCAAGCTCTATTCACTTCTACAAGACTGAATGGACCGAAGGCCTTCTTTTATATATTTATTTTTGATAACCCCATTTTAAGAGATTAGGGGGACCCCTTACAAGGAATGTAGGCTTAGATAATACATTTCTCGTAGTCTTGGAATCATTAAAAGACCCATAGGTCATAAAAAAATCATACATACTTTGACTTCTAGAGAATGGCTATGGAAATGATGAAGATTCTTACACTGATTCTAAACCATAAAAATCATGATTTCTCCACTTTAATTCATACTTACTAATGCATGAGTATTTACTAAAATCTGATAAATAAATGAATCTTAACCGGTTTTATGGGTTCAGTTTCTAAAATTTTTAAAACCCATAAAATGGGAACAATTGATTCAACCCACATTTTCATTAGTTATTCAATCCTTTTGAACATCAAATTCAATAATGGTAATGTAATATAATAAAAGAATATATATTTTAAAAAAACCAATAGGAAACATAATCCTTTTATAGAAGGGAATATAATAATTAGAAACCCAAATCCTCAAGAAAACCCTTCATATTTTATATAATACAAATTTTTTCAACATTTATTTTAAAATCATATTATTTATCTCAAATCATTAAAACCATGTTTTCTCCGATGGTTATAATCATAGATGGTGTTTATTTTGAAAGAGTATTGTGTGGGGAATGATTAAATTAAAATTAAGTGTGATTTTTGTAGTCGAAATATACATAATTATTTCCTTCTTCTCAATCTTCACGCTCCAATTTTTCCAACTCTTTATTCTTCTTCTTCGGTATCAATACAATAAATGACTCATTTTTATCAATTTTCTATTCATTTAATTTAATTATATGGTCTTCAATTATTATATACACATGAATATAAAAGGTTGGTGGGAGTTAGAATCATGATCTTTTATGTTTGTTGTGATTCCCATAATTTCATCATCTAGTTTCCAGGTTTCTTGGATCGATGAAAATTAATGGATTGTTTAATAAGTATGAAAAATCATTTCATATAAAGAATAATGAACAGTATAAATGATTCCTAAAAAGTATGAACGAAAACTATTGGATCCAATAATGTAGATTGAAATGTTTCAAGGGGAAAAATAATTGTAGAAACATAAAGAGAATAGTGCGTAATATAGGTACCTTGGTTGGGAAGTGCAGCTGATGTGAATGATTACAAAAATAAATGAAAACATGATTGTTATCTATCATAAATTAATTCTTATGGAGGAGTGGAAGAGGATAAAGAAGGGCTATTAGGTGTTGAGAAATGAATAGTGGGGAAGAATATAGCATAGAAAGAAAAAAAGGGGAGAGAGGAACGAAATGGGGTTGTCACATTTGTATTAGCTCAAACAATGAAATGAAATGGTGCTGAAGTAAAGTCAATAATTATGCCAATGTTGGAGTGTCTACATAATTTTTCAACTCATTAAATATTGCTTGTGATTAGATGTCGTTGATAGTTCCATCTATTAAATGACTACCTTATAATGATGATTACGTGCCATGGCATGGTTTTGATTACTAGAGGTGCACTATAATATTAAGAACATGCAGTTAAGCCAAAATCACTAATACAAAATTTACCATTACCAACCATGAAATGTGGTCTCTAGTGGTCTTTTTTGATTTCCATTGACCATATTTTAGAGATCACGATTACCCTATCATTATACAAAGTTGGAGACCACGAAAATTGATCCCTACAGGTGGCCCCAAAACTACCATAAGATCAATCACTAGGAAAGGCTTTCGTAGCCTCCATATGTGGTCACTAATTCCAATAGAATAAAACACATTATTGACCTCCAAAGGATTTCACATATTGAGAAATATTTTCTTTAGTATTCGATATTATATATTTTATCTAGAATAATAAAATCACAAAATAAAATAGTAGAAAATAAAAACAAATTATATCACTATAAATCAAGACCCTTCCAATATTCACTATAATCAACCAAGAAATTCAAAAAAAAACAAATGAACAAAAAAATATATATAATATGTTAAAAGATTTTTTGGTACTATAATTTGGGAGTTATTCATAAGCATGGTTTTTTATGGTCCATCTATTAAGGAGATATACAAATGATGGAATTTCACTCGTCAGTATATGTTTTGGAGTCTCTATTATCTTCCATAGGTGAGTTAACTATTGTTACTCTAGTTGGTGAAGACCTGGTGCTGACTTACTATTTCATGGGGGGATTGGGTATCGATTTGGTGTAGTTTCATAGGCACGATTAAAGACTGTGTGTAATGCTCCATGAGACTGAAGAAGAAGAGACTGAGCTATATTATACCATATTATCATAGAATAAACCCAAATGTGGGGGTTTTAATATACAAATGACCTTAGATTTTATGAGTATGTTTCTTCTATGAATTTTTATATGATCATGACATAACATTGAATCCTTTTTGAAACATGAAACTCCATCATCTACAAATCTGGTGTTATAGTCAATGGTTCCACACTTGAATACCATTTTAAGATATATTAAAATTAAACTATTTTGGTCATGTAAAAATCCTTCAACACTACATAACAATTGAAGATCATGCCTCATGCTCATCTAAAGACATCTCACCACAGTACATACATTCCCTACATGATATCCCCTGACAAAACTACCACCACCAATCAATTTCTTCCAATGAATTATATTTATAAAAAAACCTATATTCATAGAATCTCTATTCTCAAATGATTCCCTTACTATATTAGTGAATACACACTACACTATACTAAAAGGACTCTAAATAATTCCCAAAACACATAGAAAACCAAAGTCGATACTACACCACTACTCTTCTTATAATAAAATCACTAAACCTATCAAACTCATTTATATAGTGACATGATAACCTACCTTTTAATCATATATTTAATTTAATCAGTCACACAAAATTATATTACTCAACCAAGAAAAAAATCCTATCAATACCATTCGATGATTTACTAATTCAATGAATATAAACATTATAATGCATGACTGAAATCATATGATTCCATTGATCCCAACAAACTAAAAACCACACGACCACCCACATTTAAGGTAGACTAATGACACACATTATTTGTGAAACAATAGATCGCATCCCTAGCGGTTCCCATTTTCAATAAAAAAATGTCTAGTGTCCAATTTTTCCAACCATTGGTGAGCCTAACCAATGTCATCCTCTCTCCCCATGGGAATATATAGATTCCTATTATATATATATATATATATATATTAGTTTTTATAAATTATGTTAACAATTATGGTCACTGTCATAGGTGGAAGGATTTTGCATAAATTAAAGGAGGCTACCTTCATTACGGTCAGCCCAATCGATGAGTCCCACCTATATGGGAACTATATGAAAATACTCTAGGACCCCTCACTACACACCATGAGGCTCCAACATGGTCAACCTTGTATTTTCCTACTCAATTGGAATGACCCACAATTGCGGAAGCAGAGCCATAAGAACCTCTGACCACTGCCTGCACACTATACGGTTGTGAGACAGTCAACCTCATGGTGTCCTTCTCAACCAATAAATCCATCAAACATGCAGAAAATTTAAAAATAAACCATGATTAACCACCGCACCATTCATGATTTAAAAATATTATAATTTTTCACTGGAATAATTAACTTCTTA
Source organism: Viscum album (assembly GCA_963277665.1). NCBI lineage: Eukaryota > Viridiplantae > Streptophyta > Magnoliopsida > Santalales > Viscaceae > Viscum > Viscum album. Next base: position 653,761 of record CAUJRU010000335.1, on the reverse strand, counting down.
TTTTGTTTAATATTATTATAAGGGAGGAATTCGGGGATAAAATTCACAATTTGATAAAAATTGGAAGTTGCTTAAATAACCACCAAATATAATGATTTAGTATTTATTTAAAGGGTATTTACCATTCCAGTTATCTCTTAATCATTGTCCTAGTACATTTCATTAAAAACATAATGAATGAGACAATAGGAAAATGAAATACATCATTTTAAGCTGGACAAAAATCTAGGAGACTTGGTTCCATAATTCTAATAGATCAAGGCATGGATTTTATTTCTAATTTAATTTATCAACATATGTGATAAATTAAAATTCTAAAGATACTAAATTAAATGAAAATAACTTATATATGGTATTAGTGAAAAGGATATGAAATCTATTTTTTTCAATATTTAAATTCATTTTGTGTTGCATTGATTTTATAATTACAAATCTAGATTACATTCATAATATTTGGATGTTCTCCATTTCATGTAATGGATATGTGTTTTGAAATCCTAATATGTTGTTAAAATTTTTCAAATTGCTTGGGAATTTTTTATTAGATCATTTTATTCATAAAAATCATAACAATTATTATTTTTATGTTATTATGGTTATGAAGCAAATTATATAAACAAATAATATTATTTTGAATAATGGACATGTGTTTTTAGATATTTATATACTATGTTTTTTTTGAAATAATCCTAATGATTTTATAATTTTTTATTTTTTATTTATTCATATTATTTATTAAGAAATGGGATGAGGTAATAGTTACAAAAATTATTGCCATTGTTTTTATGAATAAATAAAGAATATATATATATATATATATATATTATCATATCATGGACATTGGAATGTGTAAAAAAATTTAAATAAAAAATTTTAATATTTATTTTTTGTTATTTGAAAATAGTTATTAAAGATTTAAAATTGACACAAAAACAAATTGAAGAAAGTGTAATGAAAATTGAATTATATTTGTAAATTTTTTTGAATGTCTATTTATTTTAGGACAATACAGTATGTGATTTTATAATCCCAAAATTTGTCAAATAAAAAGTTATAAATATTTCAAAATTATGTTAAAATAATATATATTAATTGCATTTAAATTTGATACTATTATGATAATTTATTAGTAATTAAAAAATAATATTATGAGTTATTTATTGAATGCCCACTAGCCATTTTTATATTCAGATAATTTATGAATATAATTTTTTGGAATCTATATATATATATATATATTTATATACTTAATGAGATTTATATATATATCCAAAGGTAATAAATAAATCTAGTTGGTGCATATATTATTTCTGGATATATTTAATTTAATTGTTTACAATTATGTTTTTGATTTAGTGTATAACTATATGTAAACACTAATACACATTTATGTTAAATAATTTTCCCAAATAAATTTATAACTATTATTTAAAAGTATTAATTTTAAGCATGTATTTATTTAATTTATCTTTTTATCATTCTTCCACTCAAAGATATCATTATTTTGGATCATTAAAGGATTAAATTTATCAGATTAGTGTAAGAAAATCTAATTCCACCTTAGTGTATTGAATCTTGATTTCATGCTATATGTTGAGAAACATGCTACTATAATCGATGATTGTAGAGATGATGATGGAGTATATAATATAACATGTGGAAGATCATAAAAATTAAGTTTTATGTTCATGAGAACGAGTAAATAATGTGATATCAAGCTTGGTATCCCTTAAAATGAAAGGTCTAAAGAATTTTTGAAATATGAATGAGTCTAATCTCAAGCTATTAAAAATTAATTTGTAATATATTAATAAGTATATTGACCACCGTAATGTTTGATGGTTCAAATAAAATGCATGATCATGTAATTTAAATTACATGTTTTATAGAAAGACGTATGTATTTTACAAGGTGATTGGATGAAAAATTCCTTATACTTTTTTTCCTAAAATCCTTATCTTCAATGTATGTACCATTCCAAATGATCTAAAACAGCATGAAAGTTAGCATAATGGGAATGAATTTCGTAGTATTTAGTTAAATATGGATCACATATAAATAGTAAATGAATCTAATCAATCCATTATGTGCATCATGAAGGATGACATAATCATGGTATAAATAATCATGGATAATCAATGGGTCTATTGAAGGTTAATGAGTCCTCAATCAAGAGCCAGAAGAATGATAATAAATATAAATTATATTTATGTGGGATAGTTGGAAATTTCTAAAAAATATTTACGGAATTGAAATTCATGGTCTAAAAATAAATTTATGTAAAATGATTATACTTATTTTAAATTAAACATAGATGTATTTCTATATAATACATGGTAGTTTTGTTCGGTTCGTAAGAACCATGATTCTAATATGATGAATGGATTCTTTTCAATAAATATTAAAATCAAAACTAAAATGTTCATCTTCATGGGTAATATGTGAAGGTTTAGGTTGAAGCTCTTAGGACTTACCAATAAATCCATTATAGTGGATGTATTTTGGTGTTAAGTTAAAACTTTTATATACCTATTATATCTATTAATTTTGTTTCTTTATCAAAACCAAAAAAATTTGGATACTCTTTTAAATATAGGAATAAATATTTTAGTCTTTTTATGCATACACACATGATTGGTTCTCGTTTGTTATATAAAGATTTATATAAACTAAACCATGATAATATGTATGATTAAACACTTATGACTTGCATCATAATTCTAGTATTGAACGTGGTATAGTGGAAGAAAAATATGACAATTTATGGAAAATATTTTTAGGTCATATTTATAATGAATTATATGGGAGACTAACTATGATTTAAATCATTCCAAATTTAGATTTTAAAAACCTAAACATTTGGGAGGATAATATTAATGGAAAAAATAAAAACACACATCTAATGGTGCCACAATATGTTTACTCCAGCTTGATATCATACATACCAATATATTTGGATGATTTTAAGTCATTTATTTTTGAAATTAAAAATAAATTTTCACTATAACACCCCAAACATTTTACAGTATATTTATCATAAATATATTCAATTAATTAGATATCCTATATTTCATGATTCATATATTCTCTATGAAACATAACTTTTTATTATATTAAATATTCATAACCTAGCCATTAAGCAAAAAATTTCCACTTTTGGGTTGTTAATTTTGAAATACAGACATACACGGTTGTGATCAGGATGATATTTGGAGTTTGATAAAATCAATATAATTTTTTTGAATAGTATCATACCATTTTGAATAGTATATTACATTTATAAATAGTTCCTTACAATTATGAAAATTAATAATACCATTCTATATGGTAACCTTACCAAGAAAGTGTTAATAAAATTTAGGCACCTTAAAATGGAGATGAATGTTTTAAGTGTTGGTATTTTCGTTAAAATGATGATTTTAATTAAAAATTATTTTTCTCATATATAGAAGATTATTTTTCAAAAATTGAATTCATTTTTTGGATTCTACACATTTAAAAATTAATTGCGTGAAGGTTTTATAATTTTTTGAATTACCTGAATTTTTGGGGAATAGTAAAATACATTAATTTACCATACAAATACATTATAATTTAAATCCATTATTAATAACATCATGAGTGATGTAAGAACACAAATATATAACTAAGATTCACATATGACTATTCTAGGTCATTAAATCCAAACTATTTATTTTCTTGAGGATAATGAATAAATTAACAAATATAATATTAAGAATACCCTCCTCCCCTCCACTATAAATTCCACCCCTCACACCCTCATTTATTCACACCTCTAAAGGTTAAATAATTTCCTAAATTCATCTAAAATATCTTCCTATGATACTCACCCATGTCGAAAGTCCATTGGTCTCCTCGAAAGTCCGAATCCTTTCCCTTAAAGAGGCTATCAAAGGAAGATAGATTCAAGAAGGTAAATTTTTCTTTTCAATTATTTTGTTTTCTTTTCATGTTCCATTGTTATCTATTCTATTCACACATTTTCTCATAAAAATGTTATGAAACATATATTACCATACATGTACTGTATTTTTTATTATAATTTAATATTTCATCATCATCACTTCTTTTACCTCCTTTTTATTATAATTGAAAGTAGCATCCGAGAAATGTTAATTTATCACGTTCAAGGAATTCTGGATTTAAATTTTCATTATTGTCTTCATGATTTTTCCAAAAAACCATTTAAATGGTTGACCCATATCATTATATATGTATTTTATCTTATGAAAAGTTCTATAAATCCTTAAAAACTCAAAATATAAAACAATAATACAAACCAACTTCATTGTGCACAAATCTGCCAAGTTAATCAAAGTGTTAAATCACTAACTTTTATCCAATGATTCATTCTCACGGTATATAATCAGAATCTTTATAGAATAATTTATATTTCTTTAATTTCACTAATAATATATTTTAATATTTCTTTATTTTTAACCACATTTCATATGATCTTCCATTAATTAATACAAGTAAACTGATCATGAAAACGAAGGAAGAAAATGATTCCAAAACAATATAATTGAACCTCCTAAACCCATTAAAAAGGCCATGAATGAACATGATAAGGTTAAAATAAATAAATTTATCATATATGTTGTTCTATAATTAATAATTAATGAATCTAATTTTGATTATACTAGTTATTAAGATCAATCAAAGAACACATTCAGGCATAAGGTAATGTGTTCTCTTATCTAACTTTTAATTCTTTGAGATTTGCAATGTTCACCACTTATTTATGGTATGTTGAGTATTTATACTACAATTTGATTTATAATATCGTAATTCTCTTTAATTTCATGTTATTTGGTTATTCATTTAGTTATTATAAATTTTTTGTCATACAACTCGGTTGATTACAACGTGATAAGGGATATTGTATCAATTTCCATTTCATTGAGGCTGACTTTGTATTGTGCCCCTAATATTTCATATCTGGTGTATCTACATCCCATTTGAGATCATTTTACATTTTAAATTATAATTTTTCTAAATTTGGATTTTATTGTATCACGGATATGATTATTTTCTTAATATGTATACCATTTCTCATACATTGTTTATTTTGAATGTTATTTTTACTAGGGAAATATTGATTAATTTTTATCATATATTCATTACATATATTGAAAAGGCATATTTTTCATGTATTAAATATATTTATAAATAATTATTTGGACTGGATGTGAAGGGTGGGGCCTGTTATATCTACTTGGATAATTTATAGGTCGCATGAGAGAAATAACCTGGTGACAACCCCTTCAAGTTTGATTCCAAATATCATATGGGTTTCTACCTAGAGACAAAAACTATCTCGATGGTATAATGGTTCATGCTCCAGAAAAATAATGCCCAAATAAGAAGGATTCTACTTATTTGATCTATCCAAATTTAATTTTTTTACTTATTAATTTTTAGCAAAAATGGGTAACCATAGTTCATAGTCAAGACCACTACGTGCTAAAAGAGAAACAAAATGATTAAACAAAGGACATAGATTACTTGAATGAGATACAATATAATTTTCCCATTGCAGTGGACTAACCAAGATTTCGGGGTCCTCTCTGATAAGCTCTTCAAAGTGAGTGAGCATGCTCTCCAATATCTAAAATAATTCATCTAAATTTATTATATTATGACTAACCCACCGGGCAAGTATTCGAACTTTTTTATCTATCCACAACTCTTGCTCCTCATTTGCATCAATTCGAAACCATTTCCCATAAACTATTTGAGTATCCTATTCTGAGACATTGGGTTGAATAGATTTTTCTATCATTTCTTCCTTGGAGTGCAGAATCAGTTTCAAACACTTTCTATCCTCTACTCACTATCTCTAGTATTCCTTCATGGTTCATCACCTTATACATTATTTAGGGATTTTCAGTCATTTTTATTGCCCTTATTGTCCAACTTCCTCTCTATCAGCTTTTGAAAATGGGAGTAATATATAGTTTCTTTTTTTTCTAAGATAATTTATGGAAACTATTTTCATTTATTCAACATGTCATATTATTCATGTCTAGTTGATTATGATCCACTTATTCTTTATTCATGAGTTGATTATATGTAAAACATAATTAGAATTTAATCTCACCATTATTATGTTTCCTTTCCCCTTTTTATGATGAAATGAACATCGAATAAGCTTTCATAGAGGCATTTTGTTTTAGTTTATTATGTATCATGTTTTATTTTCTAACATTTAAAATGTACTTTAGGTATCATTTATGTAATTTGGTCTTCAAAAACTAAAAAACTAACTAGTCCTTTGGGATATATTACTTATAATCAATCCAATATAATGATGTAATGTACCAGATCTGGGCTTCAGGTTTGGGGCGTAGTAGTTGGTATCAAAGGAAGTTTTTCTGCAACCATGGAAACAAGATTTAGGAAAAATAGTTTATATAACATACCACTAAGATATACATTGAGCATAAGTGTAGAGTAAAATCCTTTAATTTTTGTATGGTAGAGATTATTTGAATCTACCTAGAAAATACATCACTACCTTAATAATACAAGTGGAGGTGGTTCTGTAACAGATGTCCCTTTATATTAAAACTTCAACAAGGAGTTTCGGGTTTGACCTGAGGTATCCTGGTACATGGAAATGGGACTGACTATAGTGGTTGTTTGACCCTATCAGTGGATATTCTTAGGATAATTCATATTTTCATTACAAACAATAATGAAGTATTTAAAAGATGATAGAAATAGTATTTACAATTATGTGTTTAGTCGTGCATAAATTTTCAGTTTATGGTAAGTGGTTACTAGTTAGAAATTATGAATTACAACCTAATTTAGTGTATTCCATTATTTAGTAATGGTTACAAATGAATGAAGGGGAATTAATACCCACATATAATGTAGGTATTTCCCTATAGAACATGTCAACAATGTCTATTTTGGAGTAGATTAGATCATGACCTTATTGGGACAACTTACTCATGTTGGGACAAATAAAAATGCTACCCCTATAGTGGATTGATTCAGGTGGACAAAGCCCCCATAATTTAGTGGGGCAACTAACATAGTGGTATCCGAGCGTTGCATCAAGTCCCTTGAAAACATTTTCATGGCATTAAAATGCAATGACAGTGGAAATGTAGTGCTATTAGTATATTGTCTCAAGTGTCATGCTGATCAATAGTGGAAAACAATCCCGAATACCATAGAGGAATAAGAAATAGAAGATATAGAATTTTGTACTTCTAAGTAACTGTTCTTCCAAAATATTTCCCACATGAACAAAAAACTGAATTGAAGAGAAAATTCCATAAACTAAAGAAAATGGAATAATAGAGTGTCGTAGAGTATGCAGATACCTTCGCAAGATTGGCTTGGTATGCTATATATTACGTACGTGATTTGGAATACAAGATTGATCATTCCATTGAATTACATAATCCAAGTCCTCTAATTACTCTAGCTTCTCAAACATTTTCCTCATACGGTGAAATTTTATTATGTTCTATCCAAACATATAAGGAATTTTCTAGATCAAATTTTTTCAAGGGAAATCATGATATTAAGAGGCATTCATATTAGAATGGAAAATATGAAGCCCCAATGATGAACAAGGTAATGAATTTATTTCCAATATGCAATATTTGAGAAAAATAATCATGGGAAATGCTTGAATGGAATTTGAGTTTTCAATAATTGTGGAGAAAAGGGTAATTATTCTAGGGAATGAAAGTGGAAGAGACAACTCAATGAGGTTCAATGCATCAATTTTAGAGAGATGGGACACTATGAAAATGATTGTCTTAAGAAACAAGGAAAATTTCAATAGAAATGACATGAGAGAAAGGGAAAGCTTATGTGATTACAATCATGTTGGTTGAAGTTCTGAATGATGTGGTGGAATATACTTTAATTATTTCCTCAAAAATAGCCAATGCATTATTTGATTCTCAATCATCGAATACATTTATATCTTCCCATTTTTCCACCAAAATTATATACGACCAATTGTATTTAATAAAGTATTTTTTATTCAAAAGACATAGTGTATTTATGTTTTCAACAAATACGTGTCAATCAGTCCCATTCATGACACATAAACATTAATTAGTTACTAAGATTATCATCATACCAATTATTGACTTTGATATAATTCTCAGTATGAATTGGTTTTCAAACTATAAAGTGAATATCTATTAGAAGAAGAAAGAAGTTGCAATTTCATCGAATGGAGTAGAATCCATTATCATTAGATAAAAAACCTCCCCATATGATTTTTATCTACATCAAACAACAATTTTTCTACAGAATGCCATTCTTTGAGAGGAATTGAACACAATATCTATGGATGAGGAAAGAAATATTAATGTTTAAGATGTACCAATTGTGTAAGAATAAATTGATGTAATTAGAGAGGATTTATCTAGATATCCTCCAGAGCATGTAGTTCAGTTCTCTATTTGATTTAATTCATGGTGAAATACCTACATCAAAGACACCCTATAGAATGGCCACTGTGGAATTACTAGATCTTAAGATACAACTAGAGAAATTTATTGACAAAGTATTTATTCAACCTAGATTTTCTCCATTAGGGAGACCATGTCTTCTTTGTCAATACGTAATTTGGATACATGAGGAAATGAATTGATTATAGGGAAATCAATGATACTACAATAAAGAACAAGTATCATATGCCATGCATTGATGATTTATATGATCAACAACATAGAGCCCAATATTTTTGGAAGATTGATCTTAAATCTATATATCATCAGCTGTGTGCGAGAATGGAATATATGCCAAAGATGACATTTTGAACTAGGTATGGACATTATGAGTTTAGAGTAATGTATTTTGGACGAACTTATTCGACCACAATTTTCATGGAACTAATGAATGTAGTTTTCAAGGAATATATTGATGAATTTATTGTGATATTTATCATTGATATTATAGTATACTCTAAAATATATGAAGACGATGAGAAACAATTATGGATTATTCTGAAGACTCTTATTAAAAATGAATTATATGTTATATTTAGAAGGTGTGAATTTTTGATTAAATCGGTTTCTTTTCTTCGACATATTGTCTCCTACGATAGAATCATACTAGATACTATGAAGAAAATAGAAATCCAAAAATGGCTTATGGAAATGAACCTAATCAAGGTACATAGTTTTATTGGCTACCATGTTACTATAAGTGTTTTGTTCAGATATTTTCCCACCATGTGAACCCACTATCCAATCACACATGTAAAGGGTTTAATTTTGTATAGATTAAAGAATGTATAGAATGATTTTATGAAATCAAATGAATAGTGTTCAATGCCCCAATTTTGGATCTTCAATCTAGAAATGATTTTTTTTATATACATTAATACATCAAATAATAGAATGGGTTACATTCTTATGAAAAAATGATAATGTTATTTCTTATGCATCAGTGAAGTTGAAGACTCATGAGAAAAATTATCAAATTCATGATCATTAGTTACCATCCATAATCATTGCTCTAAAAATATGGATACTTTTTCTCTATAGTGAATGATATGAGATATATATAGATCACCATAGTTTAAAATACATTTTAACACAATAAAACTCAACATGAGGAAAAGGAGATGAATTGAGTTACTAAATGATTATGACTATTCAATACACTACTACCTAGGAAAGGAAAATAAGGTGGCAGATGCATTAATCTGGAAAGATCATGAAATTATTTCCCAAATGATGATTGAGAGAGATCATATATTCATGGATACACTAAATTTGGATATGGGAATTTTCATGGAAGAGGAAGAATTTTTCCTCTTTCAAATAATGCTAAACCAGATTTACTAGAGAATATAAAAATATCACTATCTAATGATGAGGATCTACAAAATAAAATTGAAGCTATTAACGATGGAAGATTGGTAGAATTCATGTGTTAGGATGCAGTTCTGAAATTTGGGAAGAGATTAGGCATTCAATCAATACCTGATCGAAAAAAGGGAACTATAATATTATTCTCATAACTTAAATTTCTCTATACACCCTGGTATCATTAAGATGTATACAGATCTGAAGGAACATTTTTGGTGGGATAACATGAAGTGAGATATTGATGACTATGAGTCAAGGTGTATAGTTTGTTAACAATCGAAGGAAGGAAGACAACATCTTATATGGGTCAAGAACCCTCTACCTATTCTTATATGGAAGTGGGATGACATTAAGATGGATTTTGTTATAGGACTACTGGGGACATCTAGAAGGAAGGATTCAATATGGGTAATTGTTGATGATCATACAATATCAGCACATTTCATTTCTATAAGAGCGGATTTACCACTTGAGCGCATAGAAATACATTATATTATTGAGTTTTTATGATTTAATGGTAAACATATATGGATTGTGTCTGATTGTTATTCCTTGTTTACATCAAAATTCCAGAAAATTCTCTAAAAGGATTTGGATAATAAGTATCATATGAGTTCGGCTTATCACCCCCAAACCGATGGATAGTCTAAGAGGAATATCCAAACACTGGAATATATGTTGAGATCATTATCTCTTGACATTCAAGGTAATTGGGATCAATAGTTCCTTTGGTGGTATTTTCCTACAATAATAGTTTCAAATCATGCATTGAAATGGTGATATATGATGCAATATATGTTAAGATGTGTTGAACTCCAACTAGTTGGGATGAAGTTGGAAAGAGGAAACTTAAAGGCCCAAATCTTATTAAAGAGGAAACTGTAAAGGTAAAAAAAATTCAGGCCAACATTAAATTATCCCAAAGTGATAAAAATATTTATTCTGAAAACTAGAGAAAGGAATTTTCATTTCAAGTAGGATATCATGTCTTTCTAATAGTATCTATAAATAAGAGTTTCTTAATATTTGGTATGAATGTGAAACTGATCCACAATTAAATTGGATTATTTGATGTTCTAGAAAAAATTGGAGTTCTATCTTACCTTTTAGAAATTACACCAAGTCACTCCAAATTTTATAATGTGTTCAACATGATGTTGTAAAAGAAATACATGCAAGACCCAATGCATGTACTAACCTATGATGAAATAGATATGGAACCTTATTTTTCATACTATGAATAGACTATTGAGATTCTTGAAACTAGAGTGTAAGTATTGAAATATCAGACAACTCGTCTAGTAAAGGTTCTTTTGAGAAACCATTAAATGGATGAGGCGACAAAGGAACCTAATGATGTTAGGACGAAAACCCACCCACATCTTTTTAAAGGGGTTTAATTTCTAGGATTAAAATTTCGATTGTGGGAATAATATAACACCCCAAAAATTAATTGTTATATTTCTCTTAAATACATTAAATTCATTAGATAGCTTATATTTCATGAAAAAAAAATCTCTCCGAAACAACACTTGGTTATTATATGAGATATTCATAACCTATCTATTAAACATAATGTTTACACTTTTTTGTTTTGAATTTCAAAAAACGGATATACATGGTTCTGATCAAGGTGATTTTTTGAGTCTGATAAAATCAACTTAAATTTATGTAAATAGTAACTTATCATTATGAATAGTAACATAACCTTATGAACAGTAACATACCCATATGAATAGTAATATGACATTATTAATGGTAAACTTACCGATGAAAGTGTAAATAAAATTTAGGTTTACTAAAAATGATGATGGATATTTTAAGCATTGGTATTTTTTGATTAAATGATGATTTTAAATAAAAATAAAAATTTTCATTTTTATAATATTATTTTTTAAAAATATTGATCCTTTTTTGATTCTACACATTGAAAAATAGTTAGGGTGAATAATTGATATTTTTGTGAAATACTTGAATTTTGGTGAATAGTAAAATACTTTAATTTACCGTATAAATTCATTATAAATTAAATTCACTATTCCAAATATAATATGTTATGTATATACCCGAATCTCGAACTCCCAAGGAATTATTACAATTCTTTTTTATGGAATCCTTACTATATCATGTCGTGTGGAGAAAAATAATAAATTAATGAATATAATATTAAGAAAACCCTCCTCACCCCCACTATAAATACCACACCTCACACCACCTCTAATGCTTCTAATACTTTCCTATGTCATACTCCAATATCATCCTAATATCCTCCCCCACGTCAAAGATCCCATGGATTTCCTCATAAGACCAAATTATATCCCTTAAATATGATCTCAAAATAAGATAAATTCAAAAGGTAAATTCCACTTTTCAGTTCTTTTGTTTTCTTTTCAAGTTCCATTTATCTTTTCTATTCTCACCTCTTCTCATCCAAATGTAATGAATCATTCAGTACCATATGTGTAATGAAATTATTTATGATAATAGAATATTCCATCATCAACTCTTATTTTCCTTCCTTCTATACTATAAATGAAATAACTGTCCATTATTGGTTAATTTGACATGTTCAAGGAAGACGAGGTTTCAATTGGAATTACTATCATCAATACAAGTCATGAAACCGTATTTATGGATGAAAAAAATCATTATATATGTATTTCATCTTATTTAATGTTCTTCAAATCCTTAAATAATTATAATATAAAATAATAAAACAAAACAAGTTCATCGTGCACAAAACCACCAAGTTAATCCAAGCGTTTGTCATTAACTTTTATCTAATGAGTCATCGTCATGGTATATAACCCAAATAATTATAAGATAATTTATATCTCTGTAATGTCACTAATAATATATGTTAATAATTCTGGATATTAAACCACATTTCAAATGAACTTTAATTCATGAATACAAGTAAATTGATCATGAAAACCAAGGATGAAAATGATTCAATACACTGAAATTAAACAACATTAAACTATAAAAATGTCCTTGAATGAACATAATAAGGTTATAATAAATCAATTAAATTTATATTAGGTTCCGTAATTATTAATTAATGACAAAATTTATTTTATTAGGGTTATTAAGATCAATCGAAGAACACATTCATGCATAAGGTAAAGGGTTTTCTAATCTCACTTTTAATTGTGTGATATTTCCCGTATCCGCAATTTTTTTTATGCATGTGGTGTATGTGTACAAACATTTGATATATAATATCATTATTCAATTTATATTCATGGTATTATATAATTTATTTGGTGATTATTATTATTTGGTCATATTACTTGGTTGATTACAACGTGGAAAGAGACGTTGTCTCAATTTACATTTCATTGAGACTTACTAGGTATTGTACACCTAATCATTTTTATGTGGTGTATATACATCTCATTTGAGATCTTTTTTCATTTGAAATTATAATTTTGGTAATTATCCATTTTCTTTTATCAAGTATTTGATTAATTCTTTAATATGATTCCCATTTCACAAAAAGTGTTTATTTGGAATGATAGTATTACTCGGGAAATATTGATGAATCTTTATAAGATATTCAATACGGATATTTAAACGACATATTTTTTATGTATAAACTATATATATGAATAATTTTTGGGGCAGGTAGGGATGTTTGGGGCCCGCTATAGCCCCTTCATGCATCGATAGGTCTCATGAGACATATCAGTTGGCGACAAACCCTTCGAGTTTGTTTCAAAAAATTAGACAGGTTTCAACCAATAAACTTAAACATCCTCTATGATATAGTGGTTCATGTTCTAGGTACATGACATTATAATATGAATCATTAACATTATTAATTTTTTAGTTATTACCATCCATTATGTTTTCACTATGATAAAATCTATGGATGCATTTTTTTCAAGTTATTTATTGAATGTGTTTTCATTTATTCATCATGGAATATTAGTCAGGTCTAATAGATTTTGATTCACTTATTATGGATTCATGATTACACTATTTGTAACCCTTACTAATACTTTGATCTCTCCCTTATTGTGTTTCCTTTCCCCATGTTATGAAAAGGTGAACCTTGAATAATCATTCAATGAGGTAGTTTATTCATGTTTATTATGTATCATGTAGTATTTTCTATCTTTCCAAATGTACTTTGGGTATCATGTTTGTAATATAGTCTTCCAAAAATACTAAACTGGTCAGTCCTTCAGAATTTATTTAGTTTAATAATTCCAATATAATGATGTCATGCACAAGCTCTATGCTTCATGGATCAGGGCATTACAATCACCTTTATGGATGAATTTTAAGGTCATGGGTATGTCTATTTTTTATATGAGATGTATGAAAAAATAAATACCTTATAGATTTATCTAAATTAAATTTAGATCAAATTATAATGAAATTTGGATATGATAAGGTCTGAATGTGGTTCTTAATATTATGGAATATTTGATTGATCTAGAGAAAACATAGGACCATTTGAAATGTTTCTAGAAAGTCATGGAATATGTGCAGAATACACTATTCTAGGTACACCATAATAAAATGGTGTTACAGAATAGAATCATAGAACATCAATGGAAATTATAAGGAGTATGTTATGTGATTATTCTTTACCATTATCATTATGAATGTATGATTTATAAGCAACTATGTAATTATTAAATAGTGTTCCCAATAAAGTAGCTTGAATGACTGCTCTTAAAAATTGGACTTCTATGAAATCTATTTTGAGACACCTAAATGTGTGGGATTATTAATAAGAAATAAGATCATATAATCCAAAAAATGAAACTATATTAAATATCAATTAGTGGATATTTCATTTGTAATATAATGAAATCATAGGGGTATGTTTTTTACATAACCATAATATAATAATTTTTTAAACTGGAAATGCTATATTTTTTAAAAATGTTTAATCTAGTGGGAGTGCGATTCAAAAAAATATGGATATTAATGAAGTAATAATTCTTGTTACGTTACATTATATTCCATCTTCACATGTTGTTCTTCCAAAAATTAATGTATCAGAAATTAATTATGTATAATAATAATATAATGTTTACCAAATTCAAAATGATGAAATGGTTTTAAAAACACAATAAATAATGATATGAAGATCCAAGAGGGAAATAAGGTCAATTAATTTGGATGACTATGTGGTATATATACATGAAATAATAATTTACCATTTAATTGATAATGGAATATTTTTAAACTCTCAATTAATCTAGTGTGATAATTCCAATAAATAGTGATATTCCATGAAATTTAGTTGAATTCCATGGAACAACAGAATATATGGGACCTTATTAAATTTCAGGAAGGATTCAAGAGTTTGGGATGTAAATTGGTATTGCAAACCAGATGTGATGCTCTTGGAAACCAAAAACATAATAGGCTATAATTGTGGCTAATTTAATAACATAAATTGATGTTATACGCTATAAGGAAATCATCTCATCAATTTCTTGGAATGATTCTACTAGATTTATTAGGGAATTGTAAGATCAATATAAAATAGAGTTACATAATTTGGTATTCAAAATATTATTTCAAAAAGGAATGTTTTAGGAATATGTATACATTGATGCAACAATAACTTCTCCTCTTAACGGAATGAAACACATAATATTTAAATTAACAAATACATTATATAGACCTTAAAATGATTCCCAAAAATGGTATATCCTGTTTAATTATACCATTGTATCTTCTATATTGAAAGAAAAATAATGTATAGGTTTATATAATAGAAGATTAGTATGATTAAATTTAATTTCTAGATTCTATATATTGATGACATATTTCGTGATGCAAATGATCTTGAACTATTATGTGAGTCCAATCTATTCTTCAATAATAATTTTGAAATGATAGACAAGTGAGATTCCAATTATATGATTGGGAAATAAATAGTTCATTGTTAAAAAATGTTTTGTTGGGCTTATCTCAAAATCAATACATTGATAAAATATTACATAGGTTTACGATGGAATAATTTTCATCATAATTAGGTTCCAATTCCAAAAGAAGATAAATTTAATCTTAATAAATGTCCCAAATATGATTTCGAATGAAAATTTATGTATGAATTAATTATGAAAATGTTGTTGGAATCTTTATGTATGTTCAAACATGTACATGGTAGGATATTTTCTTTTGCAGTTGGTATGCTTGGAATATAGAAATGAAATCATAGACTTGAACATTAGAGTTATGTTAAGCATTTTTTGTGAACTTTTCAAAGAACATAGGATAACATGATTACATATAAAAGTTATATGGATCATTAGATGACTGGATACTCTGATTCAGAATTTTCCAATTGTTTTGATACAAGAAAGGCCACTTTGGTTATCTATATCTTCTTACTGAATGAAAAATATCAAGGAAAAGAGGAAAGGAAAAAGTTATAGCTTCTTCAAACAAGGAATAAAAAATTTTAGGATTCTTTAATGCTCAAATAAAAGGTATGAGGTTGTGGAACATTATTTCAAGACCTAGAATTGTGAACAACATTACAAATACCATAATAATTTATTATGACAATAGTGTAGTAGTATTTTTTTCAAAAAATAACTGATATTATTATGTTGATAAACACATGGAATTAATTTATGTTGATGTTTAGGATGAAATTAGAAACATACGTTATCAATTGAACATATTAGAACAAATCACATGCTTTTCGGACCACTAGAAAAGGGTTTCAGCCCAAAACAGTTATTAGAGATGTTGAACGTATGAGCGTTGTAATTGAGTAGGAATCATTTAATGTATTGAATATTATGATTATTATAGTTAACTGCTAGACATATTAATATTATGATCGTGTTACTAATTATTTCAATAAGTATACATGAAAAAATTGAATAATTATAACCAGAAATGTGTTGACGCTCCTTTCGTCATAGTCTCTAATGATTGGAAAAGCGGAATATCTTAGCTCAAAGTGATTCAACCTTCAGACAAATATAAAAAATTGACAAAGGAATAAGAAGAACATTGCGCAAGGGTCGCACAAGGTCTACAATGGTCGTGAAAGTACACTTGCGCACCACAGTTGGTCGCGCAAGTCACTTGCGCTCCCTAAGTGATAACCGCCATGGGTCTTCTCCAGCATATAAATAGCCTTGGTGCCCCCCCCCATTTCTGAGGATTTTTTCTAGAAGTCACATATAGAGCTCTGAACGCCCAAGTCTCTTCTTCATGTCTTCTTATGACTTCTATGGTAATTAATTACCTAGAATTGAACTTCTAAACAAGAAAAGTAAGGTCTATGTGTCATAATTCACTAACACTTGTGTGGCTAAGTGGATTACCCTTATTGGAAATGGACACACTTGCGCGCCACCCTACTTCTTCACCAGAACATGCACGCCATCTTCTGGAAAGCATCCAGGGATAATACCAAGGGTATGTGCCAAGTCTCTCCCAAGTATTACCTTACTGGTTAACAATCACGCACGTACCCATGTGTCGTGCAGGTATACATGCGCGACCAGGGACTTGCGCGCCCAAGAAGTACATGCGCACCTGCCAGGACTTGCGCACCCCTATCTTTTTGGGTGCCTTTCCTGCCCATTTCACCCCTGTTATTCCATTCCACCTCTCCTATTCAAGATTCAGTCTTCAAGACACTCTTTAAAGCCATTTTTGCATGTTTTCATGATTGACATTCTTATCTAAAAATAATTTCGTGGAACATCTTTCAAAACCTAGTGATTTACATATCTTTAGATCGCTAAGGTTAGAGAGTTCATTCATTCAACCTCATCCTTTAATGATGAGAGAATCTTTTACTTGGGCCTCCTTTTCATGAGTTAGTCCCAGTCATAATTTCCATTAATTTTGGGCATCATTTTTAGGAGTAATCTCCCATCTTAAAATTCCCAAATATGGGCATACTCTTTAGGAGTAAGCCCCAACCATAATTCTCTTAACCTGGGCTTCCTTTTTAGGTGGAATCCCCAGTCGCAAATATGGGAATCCTCTTTAGGAGTATGCCCCAAGTCCCTTAATTTCTCATGTACCTTAAACTGGGCCTCCTTCTCAAGTGTAATCCGCAGTCTTAATTTCTATTAACCAGCCCTAATTTACAATTGATTTTGGTTTCCTTCTCAGGAGTAAAAACAAATCATAAGTCCCTTCCTAACTTGGCCAATTTCATTAGGATTATTCCCCAAGATTAGAGTATTGAAATATCCCTAAAGCACGTATACCTTTATGGACCCTATTTCTAGATTTCTTCCCTGAATTAAATCTTAATATTCATCTATTTGGGAATTCATACATACATATGCCCCACATCATTTCTTATGATTTCATATTTCATGGCACAATTGTCTCGTTTTACCAATACCTATTGTTTCTCACACCGAGCATGACTCACGTGAGCGTAGAGTGTAAAAGTAATTATGACATCTTTATTTGAGCCATCAATAAAACATAAACATCACACTCCCTTACTCTAACTATGTGGGTTCTGATTCCTTTTCAAATCAAACCATATGTAGTTAGCCTATATGCGGGTACGATCCCAACTCTGAAATAATCCATGTCCTTCTGAATGACAATAAACATCAAGTGCCCCACTGAGTGGATTTAAAACCAGTATGGTCATCATAATGACCAATAGACTTTTATGTATTGAAGGATACCATTGACTAATAAATCTCTAACAAATAAAGTTTATTTTCTATTGATGAAGAACCAAGAATACACATAAAAGATTCTCTAAATTTCTTACATTTCAATCATTGATGGTCAGATCTAAAGGAAAGCTCATTTTAAACATGGTAATGTAATAAGGATTCACGAACATAACATAAATCTATAAAGAGAGTCCCGGAGTAGAAAATAATTCCCCTCAAAAAGGTGTGATGAGTCTGACCTCCCATCCTCTTGACCAATGCAAATTCCTAATCCTCATCAGTCCATAACTAATGAGCACCAACCTTTGGATAGTAGGTCCAAATGGATATGGAATCATTGAATGATTCTGGTTCTACAAACTAACCAGTTAGAAACTGATTGGAATGATTTAACCATAAATCGACGAGGTTATCCCCAATTCCATAGGGAGACAAAAATGTTGAACCTGACGTGAATCCTTAACAAAGTTAAAATGATGTTTTACTTATTTGTTAGGCCCCTATTTAAAACACAATGAGAGGGCCAACAAAAAATAATCATTGACATATGTGCTCATCAAAATGATGTAGTGGTTGAATTTATCTTTATTAAGTCTGTTATATCAAATATGCACCATTTTCCATGATTTTCTACATTCTACAAAATGGTTGCTCTCAAGTTCACACCCTTGAATACCGCTGCTGCGAATTCCACTGTGGATACTTCTGCTGGATCGTCATCCGCTCTGAGGATGAAATCACCTACTCAGCATCTTCAACGTTGGGTATCAAATGTGCGGGTTAAGTAGTACCGTCAAAATGGTATTATTCCAACTCTGGAGGTTGCCTGACAAGCCCTCAATGTGAACAATTCACCCTGGGCATCCGGACAGCGATGACCAATGATCAAGAAGCAGGCAGTGCTAACCACCGTCTCCAACTGTTTCGGGTCATTATCCCTAGAACGCAATCATCATTTGCTCCCTTATTATGGGGAGGTGAATGAGAAGGTCTCTCAGGGCCTTAATTCAAGTAGACATGAGTTCTTCCCAAGGGCTCCTATCAACAATCACTGCCAGACTTGTGCGGCAGTGCGCCCTCAAAATGATAAGGGTACCGACTCTAGGCATTCGGATCAGGTTCCTAGAACCCAGGCAGGCAAGACGAATCGCCATATGCGAAGTCCGGTTAATGGTGAGTAGGCTCTCATCTCTTCCATCTCCGAGGAAGTCCACCAACCTATCATGGCGGCAAGCAACGAACATGCACACACAACTGCCCATTTTAATTCTGATGTCCAGTAGACTCTTCTGGAAGCATCACGCCAATATCGCCATCCAATTCCAGCGGAGTACTATAGGAATATACATATACTTATTTATACAACATCATCTACTCATGACAATTTGTTCTATCTCGAAGTTTCATCATCAGATGAGAAGAACAGGAATCCTCAATGTGGTCAGAAGACCAAGGAGCAAGAGATATCATCTTTTGATGTATCCCACCATTGTGGTCCTCCCCATGATGATGAATTTCGCTGTGAAATTCTTCTTCGCAGTAGGGATGCACATTTCCCGAAAAATTCTCTACTTGACAATGTAGTTCCGTGAACGCCCTTTTAACTTGAGGCACTTGAAAATTCAAAACCAGTCATGTTTGATGCTTCATCTCTAGTAGGTGAAATACTATTTCAATCGGAAGATAGCCCAGGGTGTAGGTCATTCTCCGAACCACCCCTAAGTCATGCATCTTCTAGTTTGATTAGTTATTTCTCTACCTATGTTTCTGAATCCAATGAAGCAACAAGGAATCACTAGCTCTGGTCAAATCAGGTAGAAGAATCTTCATTTAATGATAAAGAGGAAATGATGAACATGAGAAAAAAACTGGAGAAAGGTGATGTGCCAGTCATGTTTTGGCCTCTGGCTGACTCTCAATATGACATTCCATAGATGTTGACATAAGATGGAATTCATGATATTCGTATCAAGATATGGAAAACTCTTATTTAGTTAAAAAAGAAAGTATTATCATATTATGAATATTAAAATCATTTTAATATAATAGATGGGTTACAATGTCATGTTGATTTGGTATCTCTATGAGTCTCTCGATATTTGAAGGCTGAAAAGCAGCAGAGAGCCCTTCAGCATTCATGCCTTGGCGTACTAAGAAGATTGGGCCACTTAATTTCCAATTACCCATCTGGTATTCATGTAAGAGGATGGGGTGTTCATGGAGAACTACATTTCACTGTGCTCTCCAGTCCGAAAAGCCCACCAAAAATGGTCTCATGCAATGTTATTGCCCGTGGCCGGCCACAGTCAATGGGTTTTGATTGTAATAAAAATCTTTCCCAAGAATAGGCTTCAACTATTTCCTCTCAAAATCATGAATACAGAGAACATGTTGTTTAATTACTCCCGCATCAAGAAAACGAGAATATTGAATAGGCCTCTCATATGGAGAAAGCGCATCATCAAGTGATAGAAGTGTCAGAAATCATCCAACGGTCTTTTGAGCCGGGTGATAAAAGTGGATGTCGATTGATGTGTCCAGCTAATTTCCTGACTACGGTCCGCAAGATCAGTAGATCTTTTAAGAATGCCTCAGACATAGCATGTCAAGAGACACCCCAGCTTGCCATACTAGGGACTCCATCAAACCAACCCTCAGAATCAACAAATAGGATTCGAGGAGTTGAGGAAAGACAGCAGGAATAGCCCCAGTCCACCGAACTGGGGACTTTTTGACATCATCAACACCCTCCTCAGAGAAAGGCGGTATTTTCTCGATTGGGGGAAGAAGCCTCAAGAGGAACAAAGAGCCAAATTATCAGGGGATTCTCTCCAAATTATAGTTCTACAAGAAGTTCATGAATGATCAAACCAACAAAAGACAATGTCTCATCAGGGGCATGGCAGAAGACAATATCACATAAATGCTGATGGAAGGGATGCAATGCATTATGCTTCAATTAATTTCATCAATGTCATTGTTTCTGATCCCCTATATGGGGCTCACTCAAAGGTATCATATGAAGAGGTTCTTGTTCAAGAAGTTGTACGCACATACACAAATGAAGAAGGTGTGAGTACACGAAATCAATGGTTTACCCAAAATCTGGGTGTTCCTTCAAATAACCCACTTCCCCCTCTCCGAAAGGGATCAAAAAAGTGGAATGGAAAGAATTAGGTTACATATCCTTCCTTAGAGAAGGCCAATTGCTCTCACTAGAGAAATTATTTGCACAACAAGAGGAAGAAATGATAGAATTGACGAGGTTGAATCCAGAACTAATTCAAGGTGGTCTTCCTCTTAAGCGTGCTGGAGTCAGTCAGCCAAGAAATTTTGTTGCAGCTACTGAGATGGATGAAGAATATCCTCCATTATCAGTACACCCTCATAGATATAATCCTACGGGTCAAATGCAAATAAAATTTCCAGTGATGCCATCAGTTGTAGTACCAGCTGCCATACCTGTCCAAACTCCAGTCACAACACCTTCCCAAATCTAAGATCAACTAAATTTATCTCAAAAGTTAATAACTAACATTGAGTCATCAACAGCTCGATAAGTGACTATGGAAGGGAAGCGTGCGCAAGATAAACTATAAAAGAGAACTTACCCTGAATGGGTAGATTCAATCTCTCCCCCATTATGTATTGGGAACCCTGTATTCCCAATTTTCAATGGATTAGGCGATCCTGAACAAAATTTGACGCATTATGTGTCTTTTTGCGATCCTATTATGGGAACTCCGGAGTATAAAGAAGCAGTGAAACTCAGATGCATCGTGCAAACCTTGCAAGGAACATCCTTTGTCTGGTACACAAGCATGCAATCTTGGTCAATTACCAGATGGGAAGATCTCTGTCAATGATTTATTCATCAATTCAGCTCAACATTTCCAAAAATAACAGTTTTGGATCTTAAAAACTCTAATAAAATGGAGAATGAAATATTCTCTGATTTCATTGCTCACTAGAAGGGATTAACATATTCCATAAGCTTAGCACTCTCTCAAGAGGAACTGTTGCCAATCTGTGTGGAAAATCTGCATGACAAATTACGCACACCACTGATCCCTGTGAAATACAAAAGTGGGTTTTGAGACCTTACTTCAATCACTCAATAGATTGATGATTCTCTTATACAGACTAAGCATAAATCTCGTTTAATTCCATCAGCTCCAGGAAGGTGAATGGGTAATGCAGAGACTGCTACATTTATGCTTATGCAAGCACCTGTACCTGCTTCTACTTCAAAACCCTCATCTTCCTGAATTGCTCCACCACTTGAGCATCAACAACAGAAGCCATTTCGTCAAGATGATCAAAGAGATCAATGAAAAAAAAAATCGGATTTGAAAAGCAAAGTTTACTCTTTCCAAAATGAACAATTTCATGGTTATTTCATTTTGGCAATGGAAAAAAATTTGGTTCAATTTCCAAGGCTCAAGAGGCCAAACAAGGAAGGAGATGATAACTGTCCCAACTATTTCCCGTTTCACCAGATGTTGGGGCATCCCATTCAGTAGTGTTTTGTTTTCATGGACCTCCTGAAAAAGATGGTCGACTCGAGACAAGTCAAACTAAAAGGCTCTTCATCCCAAATAACATGTGTTACTGCTATAGTTCCAGAGGAGGAACGCAAGTGGCAAGAAGTAAAAAGAAAAAATGCACAAAAATATGATGATTGGATTTTCAGAAAGAGAATCAACCGAACTCATGCTATTCTGAGAACACAATTGAAGAAACCAATTGTTCCTTCTGTAATGAATGTTATAGCAATACCCTCTTCATCAGAGGGAAAATCCTCAATGAAACGGCACAATTACAAGGAGGAACAATGATAATAATATGAGTATATGTCAAAGCCTAATACATCATTGACTCTAGTAGATTTCATGCCATCTACTTCATAGAAATGTGAACCGTCCATCCAAACGACACCACCTAATTAGTGTAATCAGGCAGAGTTTTCATCGAATGAAGAGTTGATTTTCGGTTCTGTTAATAAGATTCAATTAACAGATCCATATGACAGTTTCAGTTTCTATTTTGATGAGCCCAAATTCCATATATCAAATATAGGAATTAGAGGATGTTTCAGAGGCTCAGGATACATGGGAAGGAGTGGATATTTTAGAATCCACTATTCTAATTCTACCCCTACTAGAACTGTGTATGCAGTAGAAACTTGTGGCAGAGCCCTTCAGCGATCTCAACAAGAACAAGAATGTTCTTCCACCAATAGAAAATTCAGTCCTGGAACAGTTATTATAGATGAAAGGTTTAAGGTTCCATATTCTTCCTCTCAGCAAGTAAATCAACCTAATCGGTTTGATCTTCCAAAGCCAGAAATATTGTCAACTCCTATCCCGATACAAGATGCATCAACTTCCAAAGCATGAACTTCCAAGACACCTACTAAACCACATGTTACTATTGGGAAACACAGACCTTTGGATCAAAAATATGATATATTGAATCACATGGACCAGGTACCGGCCATGTTATAAATTCTGGATGCTTTAAATTTCTCAAATGATCTACAGGAAGCACTCGTTGAGGCTTTGTCAAGTCCTCAGGAGTTTGAAACTAAATTTTTTGCAGTTGAATTCTATCATATAGAGAATAATCTTGCAGAATACCATGCGGTAATATATTTTATTGATGAAGATTAAGATGATGTCGTGGATGGACATATTAGATCATTGTACTTATCTGGCATGGTCAATGGAATAGACGTCCGGCGAGCTTTCATTGATAATGGTTCAGGAGTCAACCTTATGCCCATTAGTACACGTCGATGATTGGGCCTGCCAGAATCTGATTTATCTCCTTCTACCATGATGTTACAATGATATGATAAAAATTAACAAGAACCACTGGGCGAAGTTACACTCAGAACTCAGTCTGGAGATCTTGTATCCAATTCAGATTTCATGGTTGTTGCTCAAGACTCAGCCTTCATCATCATGCTTGGAAGAACCTGGCTACATCAACATGCGGCTATCCATTCATCATCCCATCAATATCTCAAATATTGTTTCGATGGTCATGTTGGGACATTATATAGTGATAAGGCCATGTTCAAGACATGTGAGTCTCAATACATTGAGGCAGAATTCTATCACCAGAAGGGAAGGGAGAAATCTACAATAAAGGAGATTACCAAAGTTAATGGTCCATATGGTATGCAGAAGATTACAGTAAATACATTTACACATGTGAGTACAGATTATGTGTTTCCTATCATTCAAATTAAAAAAATAGACCCAAATCAAAATACTCTTGTGGAAAGATCAATAATGTCAATTACGGCAATCGAGCCAGACAACATGGGAAAAATTGGTAACCCCCCAAGCAGTGATGAAAGCCCAAATGGTGACATCTTCATTTCATTTTCTGAAATACAACAAGTATATACTTCTCCAATCAGGCCAGAAGAAGTTATAGCAACATCATAGGTGAACAATGATATCGATTCTCAATCCATCATCTCCTCTTTATTTCCCAAGGAAGATGCTTCATCACCAATCAGGTCAGAAATGGAATCTTCTTCTTCATGATTTTCAAATTTTAACATCGCTTCTGATCATGGAAATTCTGGTTTATTATCTACTATGAAAGTAGAAACGGAAGAAATAACACATTATGATGAAGAAGAGGATGATCTCAAAGTTTCTCCTCCAGCATTTGAGGAGGGTATCTCTACCACCGTTCATGAACTCAGAGAAATAAATCTGGGTACCAAAGAAGATCCATTCCCCACTTTAATCGGTGCGGCCAAGACTCTTAAAGAACAAGAGATGTATATTTCTTTTATAAAGAAAAATCGAGACATATGTTCTTGGAACTATACAGAGATGTCTGGGATTGATCCTGATGTTGCTACTCATCATTTGGGTTTACCAGAAGAACATCAAGGATTTAAGCAAGCCATGAGAAGAACACACCCAACTAATGCTTCCAAAATTTAAGCTGAAGTGGATAAGCTTATCAAAGATAACTTCGTCAGAGAAGTTAAATATCTCAAGTGGTTGGCTAATATTGTCCCTGTAAAGAAAAAGAACAGACATATTAGAGTTTTCATCAATTTCTGAGATCTTAATCGGCATTGTACTAAGGATGATTTCCCAGTTCCAATTACAGAACTTTTAATTGATGCAGCATCTGGATATGAAAAACGTTCCTTCATGGATAGATATTGTGTATATATTCAAATCTGAATGGCCCCAAAATACGAGGAATACAAAGCCTTCAGATCCCCTCAGGATGTGTTTTGCTACCGGGTAATGCCCTTTGGCTTAAAGAATGCAGGCACAAAATATCAGCGTGCCTTGCATCATATCATCAATCCTTTTTAGGGATGTTTGTTGAATTCTATGTGGACGATTTGGTGGTAAAATCCAAACAATGTTCTAATCACTTGGCTGATTTGGAAGTCATATTCTGCACGCTTTGACAACATAATTTGAAGATGAACCCCTTAAAATGTGCTTTTGGGGTAACCTCGGGAAAATTTCTTTTCTTTGTTGTACGCCATAATGGTATTGATGTCGATATTGAGAAGAAAAATATAATCCTTGGTATGTCATATCCTCGAAATTTGAATGAATTAATAGGACTTCATGGACACTTAGCCTATATTCGGAGTTTCATTACCAATTTGGCAGGAAAAAGTTTACCCTTCACCAAATTGATGAATGATGGAGTCAATTACCATTGGACTGAAGAATGTCAAGAAGCATTCAATATTCTAAAGAAATTTTTCTTGATTCCACCAGTACTCATGCCACCTGTTGAAGTAAGACCACTTATCCACTACGTGAAAACATTAGAGTGATTATTGGGTTCCTTTCTTGCTCAGAAGAATGACGTTGGGAATGAAAACAACCTCTACTACCTCAGTTGGACTATGCTAGAAGTGGAAACCCAGTATTCATGTATTGAGATGTGATGACTGGCATTAATCATTGTAGTTTAGAAGTTGAGACACTTCCTGCAACATCACGAGGACCAATTGGTATCTCGCAATAACCTGCTCAAATTCATCCTTATTCATCAAATGCTTACAGGACGTCTGGCAAGGTGGGCAGTTATTTTACAGCAATTCGACATTCAGAATGTGTCTCAAAAGGCCATAAAGTGCCAAGATCTGGCTGATTTCCTTACTGAAAAACCTTCAGTGGAAGACACATCTTCAGATATTGAACTCCCTGATGATTAAGTATTCTCTATTCAAGAATGTCCTTAGGCATGGAAAATGTATTTTGATGGTTCTTCCAGAAGACCAACAGGGAGGAAAATGGAAAATTCTAAATTCAACAAAGTTGGATTAGGAATTGTGCTCATTTCTCCAGAAAAGGAAGTATTACTTTATTCATTCTTATTGTGGGAAGGTGTTACCAATAATGAAGCAGAATACCATGATCTCATCGCAGGCTTGGAATTGGCACTTCAAGCACAAGTGAATCACTTAAAGGTGAAAGGTGATTCAGAATTGGTAATCAAACAAGTCAATGTGGATTTTTCCATCAGAAAAGAAGAATTAATCCCTTTGTATGATTACATAAGAGAGATATTGGCGTAATTCCCTTCGGAACCAACATTATCTTATGTCCCAAGATCAAAAAATGCTCAAGCTGATGCACTTTCTAATATAGCCACAGCTCTGGCAGATCCAAATCGGGACGAGACAACCATCAGTGTTGCCCACCGTCATGCAATTTCACCTTATGTTCGAATCAGAACAGTGGAAATTAATGAAATTAGCCCCATTCCTGAACCGTATGGTCATACTACAGGACAGATGTCACCTATTAGTGATACCTTCAAAATGGAACACTTCCACTTGATAGAGCCAAGAAAGAACAAATCTGGCGACGTGTGGTCAATTTTACTCTTTATGATAGCCCAGCTCACCTAGATAAAATTATCTACAAAAGTAGTTTTGATGGAGTTCTCTTTAAATAAATTGATAGTGAAGAGACAATGGTTGTCATTAAAGAAGTGCATGCAGGAGTCTGTGGTGCCCACCAATCTGGGCATAGACTGTCTGATCACATTCGAAGGCTTGGATACTTTTGGCTTTCAATGATACAAGATTGTGTTGATTTCACACAGAAGTGTCATTCATTCCATTTACATGCCAACGTCATTCATCAACCACCAGATTTCCTTCATACAACTAAATACTCGTGTCCATTTACGACATGTGTAATGGATGTGGTGGGACCTTACCCTTCAGCTTCGGCCAATCATTTTAAGTATATTCTTACTGCTACTGATTTCTTTTCCAAATGGGCAGAGGAAATACCTCTTAATTAAGTCATCTCTAAATGCATTTTTAGCTCCATCAAGTCTAACATCATTACCAGATTTTGTGTTCCTCATACCATATTGATGGACAATGGCACCAACTTCTGTTAAACTGAGGTGAAGAAGTTGTATCAAGATTACAACATCAAATCCAACCATTCATCTCGGTATCATGCAGTGGCCAATGGCCACATAGAAGCCTTCAATAAGACTCTTTCAAATATACTACAAAAGATGGTTGCTAAAGATAATAATTCATGGCCTAATAAACCCTTTCATGCTTTATGGGCTTATAAGACTATCACCCGCACTGCAACCCGGTAAACTCCATATTCACTAGCATATAGAATGGAACCCGTCTATCCCATTGAAGTTCAACTACCCTCACTCAGAGTGGCCATTTGTGATCAGTCATCTACAGATGAACAATCTCAAAAGCGATTGAATGAATTGGAACGCTTAGATGAGAAAATATTATGCACTTTCCACCACTTAGAAATCTATCAAAATCGAACAGTACGAGCTTTCAACAAAAAAGTACGTATTCATTCATTCACATAGGGAGAATTGGTATTAGATCTCAGAACTCCATTGATACAAGGAGAGAAACCTCCCAAGATTGGGCCATAATGGCAATGACCTTACTCAATACATAAGGTTTACTCCAATGGCGCTTATTCTTTAATCTGAATGGATGGATAACTCATCACTACTCCAAAAAATGATATATTTCTGAAGAAATATTTTGTATGAACACAAAATACATCCAAGGACTATGCATACGACCGTAAACTATTTGCGCTTCCCTTACGTCCATCATAACGTTAAAATGCACCATCCAGGGTCAATGCATATGACCTCAAACTATTCGCAATTTTGTATAACATGACATTAAACGGTGTCCCCCTTCATCATCCTTTTTATGTGACGTTAATGAATATAAAATTCCCTTACGTCCAGCAAGATGTTAAACTACATAACCAAAGGTCCATGCATACGATCTTAAACTATTGGCACTTACGTCCAACATGACGCTAAACTGTATCGTCCATTTTTCGTCCAACATGACGTTAAAATATGAAAAAGTCCCTAATACGTCCAACATGAAATTAAATGGTGTACACTTTTGTCCTCACTGCATGACATTAAACTGCACAGTTCCCCTTTTTGTCCAACCGAACATTAAACTATATTCTCCCCATCGTCCAATCTATATGATGCTAAACTGTACAGAACGTCCTTTAATATGTCCTACATCACATTAAACTATAAATCGATAGGTTTTTTCCTACCTCTTGTTTCTCACACCGAGTATGACTGACGTGAGCGTCAATAAAACATCAACCATAACACTCTCTCAGGGATACTAACCATGTTTAAGTACCAACACTATTGTTTTTATTATGTCGGTGTCCCCAAGGACAACTTGATAACTAATTCATTCATTAATTGAACTATGCGGACTGTGATCCTTTCCTTTTAGTCTGGGTACATAGGAAACCTCTCAAGTTTCATGCCCAAAACCAATCTCTTCACATCGGTTCACCACCATCTCAAATGATGTTGATTCGTGAAATCCTCCCTAGAATCAATATCATTACATTGGTTCACTTTTTCCTTTCTATACAAAGTTAAACTATAAAACACTTTTTTCCAGTAGGATAATAAACTAAAATATTCATTGATACACTCACCTGATAGGGAATAATTATTTACATTGATTCTAAATCATGTTTCATTTCAGAGACTACGTGCATACCTGGAAATACATGAACCTTTTATCTTGGGTTAAACCATCATTACACTAAAATCCCCTTTCACCCTTCACATGTATGAACCTAATTTGTAGAGAGGGTAGTTCTAGAACTATGTGGTCTTGATTACCATCCTTATGGGATATGTAGAAACATTCGAGTGTCCCTCGAATCCAGCCCCAAGTCTTTTGGGCCTAACCCCAAATCCTTGTTTCATTCCCCTAGCTAAAAATTCCCCATGAAAACACACACTGTGTATTTCTTATAATGGTTCAAGCTCTATGTCCTTAAACTAAGATCTCCAATCCTTTTGTCCCACACAATGTTAAACTGATGTTCATGAACTATGTATGGCTTGATTCCCATCCTTATGGGATATGTAGTGAAGTCCAACATTTCCATTCAGGACCCCGCCACAACATGATTATGGTTAGCATTGATCAGTGTATCTCTACATAAATTGGAAAATACCCATCTTTATGTGTCATAATCCTAACCTTAAATATTTTCAGATCTTCATAACCCTTTTCATAACTTCTAATCACAAAAGGCCTAAAATTCTGAGAGTTCTTTTGCTTGACCATGCAGCATGTTCCCTTAAGTGGCCTTGCATAAGTAGTCTAATAACAGACATGTCAGCCAAAAGATGCTACTATTTGACTATGAAGTCAATGCCCTTAGGTGGCCCTGCATAATTCAACCCCCTAACAGGTTTTTTAAATATTGTTAACTTCATTATTAGGAGGAAAACTTATTTTGTCTTTATATGTCTTGATAATATGTAGGGATCCTCAAAAATACCCATCCTTAACTTATTTGTCCCATATAATTTTTCATGATCTGAATGTATTCAAGTATATGGTTTATGTTCTCCATCCCTAAATTTGGGTCAGACCTTCATATGGGTGACATCCATCCAGTTCTTCAATAATATTGTTTGGATATATCTTCTCTATATTCAAGTACCTTTTTCCATACAAAAAACTATATACTTTGGAAAATTTGAATCTCCATAAACATTCACTGGCTTTTAGCACTAGGAAAGTAAATCTGTGAGAGTTATTTTTCCTGACTATACAGCACGTGCCCTTAGGTGGCCTTGCATAATTAGTCTACATAACGGACCTGTGAGCCAAAAGATGCTATTTATTTGACTATGCAGCCAATGCCCTTAGGTGGCCCTACATAATTCAACCCCGTAATGGGTTTGTTAAATAATGGTAACTTAATTCTTTGGAACTACTTCTTCTAGTGCCTTTTAGCTCTTTTTTGATATTATTCCTAATATTCAAATATTCTTAAGTCATAGTTTACATATTTTCCCTCATACTTGAGCATGGTAATATGTTTTCAGATAAATTGTCAAGGAATTGAGTCAATTTTAATCTATTTTGGTCAAAGATATTTTGACCTTAAACATTATCCTTTTTATGTACGACATGCATGACATTAAACTGCACACAAAAGACAAAGGAAATCTGAATAAAATTCATGTTCTGGCTCACTAAACATAAATTTTATAAGATTTAGTTTATATTGAGCAATTAAGAGATTCAATGTTTGTAGGGTTATTTACATTAATACAAGTAAAAATAAAACTATGCCTACTAGGCCCATTGACTTAGGTAAAATTTAAAGCAGGTAGTTGGAAAGTACATGCACAAGTGATTTAAGATGAATGAATTCTTTCCATTTGATGCAAAAGAATTTGAGGGGCATCTATAGATTCGAGCCTCTTCCCATTTTTCAGGAAATTACAATAGACCGTCAACATAAGTCTTCACTTGATGTACATCATCCTGAGATTCATCAGCAGCTACTTGAAGCTCGTGCACTCGACCAGCTTCACTCTTCTCAGCTTGATGGAGTGCCTTATTGTCATCTACAATGGCTTTCATACCATTCGTTTGAGCTCCCTCCAATTAATTATTGATCTTGTTAAGTTCCCCAGTAACAAAATCTATCTATTATTGGAGATGCACCTACTGGACGACTTTTTCTTTGATCTTATGCTCCAGCTCCTTCATCTTGGTAGCATAGTCAGCCTCAACTCAAGGTACCGCAATCTCAAATTTTCCAAAGTTGACAAACAGTTTCACCCTGTTCAGATCTTCGAGACACTTTGGCTTCTTCTACCTTATTTAGATGACTTATTTCACCGCGGTATGTATCTCTTGGTATCCAAAACCGGCTAGTCCTAGCATGACGAACTAGGACGACAACCGAGAAATATTTTATGACAGATCTTCGAAAGGAACCTCAGATATGATTTTCCATATATTGTTCCATGCCTTGAGTTGTGAAAAGATGAGCGCCTTAAGCACCTCTAAGACTGATTCACCATCATCATCACAGGGGGGGCATGTAGTCTGGGATTAATGCACTTAAGGAAGTGCCTTGTTCTTCTCCTTCCCCCCTATCCCATGTTACTTCACCTTATACTACTGTTTGGGCGAAGGTTGAGACTTCCCCTCCAGTTCTATCCATTAAAGATGATAGCCCTATTTGATCAATTAAATGTATGGTTAGATTCATAGAATAATGGAAGTTGGTTGTCTATCTTGAAAACTCAGTCCAATCATTACGTAACAGTAGATCAGCATCATGAGAAGAATCCTCCTCATCGTTCCTAGTGTCAACAGGATCTTCAAGATGGGTCTCATGAGGGTTTACTGGGATTAGATTCACTTGATCTAATGTTTCTACAATGGTAGGGTTGACATCAATGTCCCCACCCTCTTCATGATTTGGCAGTTCAGCAACTTTTATGGATAGAACTGCATATTATTTTCAGTCATGATTAGAAGTGTAAATTATAAGAATTTTTACAGGATGAAGGATAACACTCATTCCCAAGGTCATCTAAATCACATGATAACTTATCATGATCATAAAATTCTTCTAAAGACATGACGAGATTCATCAATTCATCCAATAATATTTCAGAATCCCGGTTAGTCTCACCAATGGGAGAATTTGATGTGTCCTCTTGGTGACCCTCATTCTGCGGCCCCTGACCCTGGACAGCTTCATCAGGAAGGAGGGCAGATTAAGTTGCTGTGGCTGCCAATGATTTTGGTTCAGGTTCTTCTCTACTTGTAACAGTAGCAGGAGCAGTACTAGGAATATATGTTGGCTCTTTTTCATGAGTAGCCAAGTCAGCCTGAATTTTCATTTGTTCCACAGAACCCTCCATGGTCCTCAAAGGAGGATCAGTCCTTTCCCTCAGAGGGTAAATTGAAGAATCCCCTGCAATCCCAATGAAAATAAGCAATCTTTTTCATGGTTTAAAATTCATGATTATCTGAAAAACATACCACTACATATAAAGGGTTTAGTGGTGGACTTCCTCTTTCATTGCCTTTGTACTATTGGTTTTTTGGGAGTGTCGGTAGTCTCCCTTATTGGCAATTGTATTGGAGAATAGAAAGAAATTTCCAACTCCTCATTCATGGACTTCTAGCTTGGAGATATCCCACTCGGTTCGCGAGGAGATTCAGCAGCATCCTCGATGGCAGTACCACCAGGTCTATACTTTGGTGAACGAACCTAAATAGTTTTGGCAAGCTGCAAGATGAAGAAAACAATTTCCTTGAATAAAAAATCATCGACTGAAATCATGTTGCGAAGAAAATAAGGAAAGAAAACTTACATCTTAATGAGCCACATACTCATGGCACTCCTCATCAGTGGCAATGTGATCCATCATTTCCTTCACCAACTTGGTGATAGGAATAGAATCTTCAGTGGCATATATGTAGGCCTTCAACTCCTTCACATAGGCTCTTACTTCCTCAGGGTTATCCTTGAAATGAATATTTTTAGGAGCCTAAAGAGTCACTATTCTTGGAAGACGTAACCTTTCACATAGCTCCAGCAAGATAGTTTCAGTATCGCAGTACACATCCCGCGATGCCTGGATGGCCTCTGGTCAGAGATATAAAGCTGTACTAGAAGGTTCTGAAGAGGGTCATACAACCATGGATTTTAATTTCATTCTAGCTCCTGCAACTATAAAAATAGAATGAAATTTTTTTACTATATAAATTTACTTTCAATTAAAATTTCCTCAATAATGTAACTCACCAGGAGTTGATGGAGTGGCTCTCTTGATTCTGACAGGAGGATTAGATACGACACATGGCCATTTTGCCACATGTTGTATCTCCTGAGAATCTGATGAATCATCCTCGGTTGATGAACTCGGTGAACCAGCTTCAGGAGTGGAAGAATCACCTTCCACCAGAATTCATTCTTTCTCAATGGTTCTGTTCATCTTCCCAACCCGATAAACAGATTTATTCAATATGGCCTCAGGATATGATGCTATCATGTTTTCAGCATAACATATGGTCAGATTCCTTACCGCTTCAATATCTGGTAAGTCAAAAACATCCCCAGTCCTTTCCATATCCATTAGAAACCATAGTTTCCGAGGAACCATTGGATGCTGCTCTGATCTGACGTGCACTAGAGGAGATACAACAATTGTCTGGAGACACTTGAATTGGCTTGCAAATTTATATGGATCATAGTCCTCACATATAATTTCCCCATCAATTCTGGGGGCCAGTACACCATATCTATAGGCCAGCATATAAGACCTCTGTTCCAAGCTGGCTGATCCATCATCAAAAAATCACCATGCCAGCGGATTTCCATAGGGAAAGAAGTGGAATTTCATTATGCATACACAGCCTTGGCCTAATGTCATAAGCATTGAGGGACAATTGACAAACTCCAGAGAAGATCTGAACAGACGGCCTGAAAGAACTTCCAGGAATCTGTATTCTATATTGAACAGCATATGTCCGGAAGTGAGTGGTGATCCATCCCCAAAAAATTTGGAATGGTCCCACTAATCTCATAGGAGACACACCAATATAGACATGGAGTATGCTCCTATGAATATTTTCCAAAACTAGGGTAGCCAACCCCACCATCATCCTCTCAGCCAACTTGGTTGTGATAAAAAACGTCCTTGTCCTGACACCTCCCTTCGAATCTCTAATTGGAAGAGGATAGAAACTGAGCCATAAGGCTAAAAAGCTTGCCAAATAGGTCTTCTCCAGGATTTTATGATTCACTTCATACACGCAATTCTCAAACTCTCATGCTTCCAGAGTCGGCCAGAATGTGCCAGGAACACCTATCTTATCCGCTCTAGGGAAGCTAGTAGGACGAGTATAGGTGGTCCCCTTTTCCCACTTCTTCTTGAGAAACACATCCATCAATTTCTCTGGGTGAATATCCCTTCCAGAATGAGTCTTTGAAGTCTTTGTGATTTTGAGCTTGGGTTAAATCTTCAATAATTCTCGAAACAAAATCGGAGTCTTCTCTGAATCATTCAATGTTTCCTTTGGAGGGATGTATTCATCATACATGTCACCCAAAATGGGAAACCCTGAGATCTTGTAGGCATCCCACAAACTAATGCCTACTTCTCCATGGGTCAGATGGAAAGAATTCGTTTCCGGGCTCTAGTGGCTATGCAACTTCGGTGAAAAATTATCATTCCTATAAACATATGTCTTCCCAGCCTAGGCGGCTTCAGAAATTGCAGCTCTCTTCAGATCCTTGACAAACTCTTCACAAGCTTGTCGCACCCAATAATCCCACATCCAAGTTGGCTTCACCCCTCCTCCAGAACGGAATTCCTATTTCTCCTTCTAGCCTTTGGATTGATCCATAGGAGAATTTCGGATGATTTAAGGATAATAATGTGGTTGCAACTCAAGATTTTGAGGTTTCAGATCTGGTGCACAAGAGATATGGTGCATTATATAGGATTTATTTACCGTTATAACATTAGAAAATGTTCCTGTAATTGAGAAATTCATTGAAGAAAAGTTGGTATACGACTGAAACCAAGAAGGCCAGATGTAGTTCTTTGCCTTAGGAATATTGACATCATGTAGATGACCATGGCTATACAGAGGCAGATAGGTGATGTGTGGGAAATCACGATGATATTTCTTCAGATACTTATCCTAGTCCAGAAGAGTTCTTTCGCATATGGAATAGTACTCATATCCAATGATGTCCATAATATCATCAATTATTTTGCTCTCCAATTCATCAGTCATTCCGATTCTCTTAGGAGCCATTTCACCTGCACAAAAGTTGAATAGTTCAATTTTAATTTATGTTAATTTTTCATAAAATTTTTTAAGTATTTGAAGAAATTGGCTACGTCATTAAGGCATGAAATCCCCATAGTTGGTGTGAAAGTCTCATTCAGTCGCGCATGTATTGGGTGCACAGGTTTCACTGCGCAAGTATACATACCTTAACAGCAGCGCGGCACAAGAAACAGAAGCACGACGCAAGAAGCAAGATGCACGGACAAGCGAGAGACGAGAGTCGACTTGTGTACCGAGAGCAAAAAAACAAGCAAGAGTCGGGTGCATTTTGCGAAGTGATTCCCTCTATTAATAGACAAGGTCGTACCCCTGCGCGCCAGACCCTTCGCTCCAC
Organism: Viscum album; assembly: GCA_963277665.1. Classification (NCBI taxonomy): domain Eukaryota; kingdom Viridiplantae; phylum Streptophyta; class Magnoliopsida; order Santalales; family Viscaceae; genus Viscum; species Viscum album. The sequence continues at coordinate 617,695 of CAUJRU010000335.1, read as the reverse complement.
ACCCTGTGCAACCGAAGATCATTTGCACGCCCTACCTTGCGCCCCCCCAATTTCCATTTGATTCTCAATTTCCTCAAGGTCAAATCCTCATTTCTTTTGCATACGACTCTGAGGGGGGGATTTTGTTGACGCTCCTTTTGTCATAGAGTCTAAATATTGGAAAACAAGAATATCATAGATCAAAGTTATTCAAACTTTGGAAAAATATAAAAAATTAAAAAAGGAAGGAATAAGAAGAACATTGTGTAATGGTAACACAAGTTCTAAAATGGTTGTGCAAGTACACTTTTGCGCCGTAGTTGGTCAGGCAAGACACATGCACACTCTATGTGATAATCGCCCTGGGTCTTCTCTAGCCTATAAATAGCCCCGGTGGGCCCCCTATTTTTGTGGATTGTTTTCCAGAATTCACATACAGAGCTCTGAACGCCCAAGTCTCTTCTTCAAGTCTTCTGAACACTTCTAAGGTAGTTCTTTACCTAGAATGGAAGGTCTAAACAAGAGGAGTAAGGTATAAGTGTTAGAATTCACTAACAGTTGCGTGCCTAAGTGGTATTACCCTTAACGGAAATGGACACACTTGCGCGCCGCCCTACATCTTCCCCAGAACTTATGTGCCATATTATGGAAATATTCTAGGGATAATAACAACTGTTTGAGACAAGTCTCTCCAAAGTATTACCCTACTGGTTAACAATCGCGCAAGTACCCATGTGCTGCGCAGGTATACATGCACGACCAAGGACTTGCGCGACCACGTAGTACCTGCGCGCCTGCCCAGACTTGCGCGCCCCTATTTTTTTGGGTGCCTTTCCTACCCATTTCACCCCTCTTATTCCATTCCATATCTCCTATTCATGATTCAGTCTTCAAGACACTCTTCAAATCCATTTATGTGATGTTTTATTGATTGAATTTCTTATCTAAAAGGAATTCCTAGGAACATCTTTAAAAACCTAGTGATTTGCACATCTTTACATCGCTAAGGTTAGCGAGTTCATTCATTCAACCTTATCCTTTAAAGATGAGATAATCTTTAACTTTGGCCTCCTTTTCAGGATATGTCCTAGTCATAATTCCCATTATTTTTTGGCATCCTTTTCTAGGAGTAAGCCCCCATCTTAAAATTCCCAAATATGGTCATCCTCCTTAGGAGTAATCCCCAACCATAATTATCTTAACCTGGGCTTCCATTTCAGGAGTAAGCCCCAGAATCAAATATGGGCATCCTCTTTAGGAGTAATCCACATGTCCCATTATTTCTCAAGTCCCGTAACCTGGGACTCCTTCTCAGGAGTAAGCCACATTCTTAATTTCTCTTAACCAGTACTATTTTACTTTTGATTTCGCTTTCCTTCTTAATAGTATAACCCAATCATATGTCCCTTCCTAACTTGGGAATATTCCTTTGGATTAAGCCCCAAGATTAGAGTATCAAAATCTCCATAAAGAACATATACCTTTATGGAGCATGTTCCTGGATTTCATCCCTGATATAAATCTTAATCATCATCTATTTGGGCATTCATACAAACATAATCCCCACATCATTTCATATGATTGTATCTTTCATGGCACAATTGTCTGGTTTTACCAATACCTCTTGTTTCTCACACTGATCATGACTCACGTGAGATTAGAGTGTAAAATTATTTATGACATCTTTCATTGAGCCATAAATCATACATAAACAACACAATCCCTTACTCAAACTATGTGGGCTCTGGTTCCTTTTCTAATCAAAGTATACATAGGTAGCCTATCTGTGGGTACGATCCGAACTATGAAATAATCCATGTCCTTCAGAATGACAATAAAATTCAAGTACACACCTGAGTGGCTTTGAAACCAGTATGGTCATCATAATGTCTAAGAGACTTTTATGTATTGAAGGGTACCATTGACTAACAATCTCTAACAAATACAAATGATTTTCTATCAATAAAGATCCTCGAATACACATAAAAGATTCACTAAATTTCCTACATATCAATCATTTATTGTTAGATCTAAAGTAAAGCTCATTTTATACTTGGTAATGTAATAAGGATTCATAAATATAACTTAAATCTATAATGAGAGTCCCAGAGTAGTCAATAATCCCCCTCAAAAAGGTGTGATGGGTACGACCTCCCATCCAATCGACCAATGCAAATTCCTAAGCCTCTTCAGTCCACAACTAATGAGCTCCAACCTTTAGAAATTAGTTTCTAATAGATATGGAATCATTGGATGTTTCTTGTTCTATGAACAAACCAATTAGAAACTGATAGGAATGTTTGAACCTTCAATAAACGAGGTCATCCCCAATTCCAGAGGGAGACAACATGTCTTAAATAAAGTCATTAATATTAGTCCAAATATATATATATACAGGTTTAATTATGGTGTTGAAAATGTCTATATTTTATTACATATAAGGGATTATATTAATAGAGAATATACAACTACAATGAATGATGTGGAAAATTTCCTTAATTCAGATGAATGGTTTATATATAATAGCATTGATATAAATACACATAATGATTGATCAAATACGTAGAATCATAATTTAGTTTCACATGAGTTGTGTGGGATAATTTTAGAATAACTCACATATAGTATTGTTTAATATTATTATAATGAGATAATTATGGATAAACAAGAAAATTTATAGACATTGACTGTTAATTAAATAAGAACCCATGAAAACAAATTTATCCCTATTTAGTCAATCTTCTCCTTTCTAGTTTTCCATCAAACAAAATTCTGGTATACTCGATAAAAACCGTTATAGGAGAGAGGATAATAAAATGATAGAAATCCTTTTCAGTGGAAGAAGACTAGGAAGACTAAAATCTATAATCACAATGGAAGATGTTATGAATTTTATTTTTACATTAATTTATCTAGACATCTAATAGGTATAAGTTTTAAATATCCTAAATTAAATGATGTTATATTATAGTTGTTACTTTATCCCCTTGTTTCCATTCAAAATGAAAGAGAATAAGAATGATAGTGTGGAGAGTGATAGAGTCCATGTCATGAGGATAGTCAAACCTAAATTAATAAGACCTATGAAATTGCATGGTGCTTACCCTCAGTGTCTCAATCAAGGAAGATGATTTGAGATCCAAAGAGATATTTCTTAAAATAATTTTGTGTATTTTTATCATTGATATCATCTAAAAAAATTGATGAAAATAACAGTGAGGGTGGTGAAAGTGTGATGAAACATAATAACATAGGATGAAAAAAATCATAAAATAATAAGAAGTTCCCAATAATAGGTTGAGTCCCAAGTTGTTCCATCTGCAACTCTCATTCAAAGATCAACTGATGAACTAAATCAACATCTCCCAGCTCACTCATCGCATGGTCAATCGATCGATAGACACCCCTATCATAGCTAAAAAATGAGTGAATGTGCATATAATCACTTCCAACACAACCTAAATCACCCAATATTGAATAATTATCCTAATAAAATCATCTATCGAAGATTTATATCATCAATGAAGTGATCACTGAAGGATAAAAATTGTCATAGTTCACACATAACCACCCAATAGAGCATGATAAGAAATGAACGAGACAAGGATTATGATAAATAGAGATATTGATCAATCTTGTGTGAGAATGTGTTTCTTCACACATGAGTTAACCTTCACAATCTCCTTGGAGTGATTAAGATAAAATCATGATTGGTTTGAGTGATGAACTCTAGGAGACACTGAGCTTCACATCCTAATTTTTGACCAGAATATTATACCTCCATTATTGGAGATTTCATATTATCACACAACATGAATAATAATAGTCTAAAAAAATTAATTATTGAATTAAAAAATATAGAATTGCAATGATATTATTTAAAACAAAAAAATGAAACAAAGAAACTGGAGGTAAAGGATGAGTAAGGTTCCTCTCTAGAAATTGGAGACGTTCCCATGTTGAGGAGGTTGTTTTAATGACAGAGGAGGAGTAGAGTTCACTTTATGTTGAAAATAAAAATTTAAATACAATTGAATAAAAAGAGACATAATATTAGCCATAAAAATCCTTGTGCAATCTCTTCATGCAATTTTCACGTCCTTCTTGTGATGATAGAGTGATGGCAGAAAATAAATTTCAACAGCCCCTACATACTCTTTGCAATATAGTGAACTTATTCCCCTGATTCGGTAATAAAATTGAAAAATGAAATGCCACACATTGCTAACAATGATACTATAATTATTATTATTATATATATATATATATATCAATAATTATAAAAACACAGAAATAAATTAAATGGAAAACTTATTAATAAATAAATAAAAATATATTTTCATTTACCTACAATTGTTAGGAAAAAAATTATTTGCTAAATATAAATATATATATATATAATTTATATTATACATATTAATTTATTTTTAGTAATATTTATTAATTAATTTCCTTATATTTTTAAATGTATATGTATTTTAATATATGTATAATTATTGTTTTTAACTAAATATATTTAAATAATATTATTTTTATATGGAAAATAAATTATATTAATTAGTACATCGATGTTATTATTTAGTATATTTTATTATAATATATAATTTTATAAATTTAGTAAATGAAGAAAATGGGGATGGGAGGGTATGAGGCTGGATTCGAAGAATGGTGGAGGGTCGATTTGCAAAGAAGGTCAGGGGAAGAGGTGGTCAGATCATGGATGTAGGGTAGAAGGGGAATCAGATGGATCAGTATCATCTATGGTGGTGGATTTGTAAATATTTGTTCAATGATGGAAGTCGGGTTTCAGCAGGGGGTTGAGGCAGAATAGATCTGTAGTGTGGTTGATAGTGGATGAGCTGTGACTGATGGTGGATTATAATGGATAGTAGTGAGGGTAATTATTTGTTCCACAATGATGATGAGAAAATAGTGGAAGTAATATGAGGCTTAACTATAACCAGTCACGGTGTGATTGGGGAACATCTTCAATGGTGGAGTATAGTTTCAACATAGGTCTGGGACATGCATCTCATGTACTATAGTGTTCATATTGAGTGGTGGTGGTCAATTCCCCTGGATTTGGGTCAATTTTGTATCAGGTTCTGTGGGATGAAGGGTTTCATATTTTGGGTAAATTAAATCTATAGTTTTATTGAGTTTTTATTCTTTAATGTGTGGTATCATTGAATTTTTCTTCATTTATTGTTAAAAATATTTTATGTGGATGTTTTATTTATTTTCTCTATAGTATAGTTGTAATTTTAGTGTGGCAATCGTTGTATGAGGGTGATGATAGAAAAGTTATCTTTTAATAATAAAAAACAATGAAAACAAAAATTGATGTTGAAAAATGTAATGAAAATAATTCATATCATACTCCCATACATATAAATTATTTCATTCCAAAAATAAATGTATGATTTGATATTTTTAAAAAATAAGGAAAAGATTTTTCATTGAATATAAATACATTAAAAACTGAGGCAGAAAATCTGGACATTATTTTCTAGGGTTCTCAAAACTATTCCTTCCGAAATTCAATTACATGTATTCTATCTTGAGAAAAATGTATTCATCCACTGTTAATGATTTCATGACTCATTTATTAAATATCATGATCCCCTTCTTTGATTCCAATTCAATTTCCAATTCTAAGAGTGATGAAATATTAGATAAATGTGGAATTAATACCATAAAAAATGAACATTCATTTGTATTATTTCTCCTTAGGATCCAAAAATTAAATTCCAATTCTATTGAATCACATCATTGACTCAACTCAAATGATTTTCAAAAAAAAATCAATTGTCCCCTTCTTCATACGAGATCAAAATTCCCCTCACCAAAATGAACATAATTTTGACTGCTTGTAAATTTATTTATTTATTTCCCTTTTACCGACACATGTAAGGGAAACGCATTGTTAAAAGGAACATATTGATATATACAAAGGGTTCACAGAAACACCTAGTCAGTAGAGTCTTAGATGATAACCATGGGATCCCATTTACCCATTTACCAGTAGATTCAAAAGACTTATATGATTATCATTTATGATTACTCTTTAATGTGATTACATTTCTTCTTAATGACGATTCCCCTGAGTTTGAGTTTAAGGATATAGTTTCCTAATTTTCAGATAATAATTCAAGAAAAAATATTTATCTCAATGTATTACTCATTTAATATATAAAACACACATTATAATAGTGTTAAAATCTACTCTACAATCATACATCCCACACAATTTTATAATTTCATGCATCCATTAACAACCAAATAGTAGTTATCCACTTGGAGGTAAGGAATTCACATTCATATTGTATCCTTAGAACCCACAATTTATAAAAGAATACAATTATTTATTCAAGAACACAACAAAGTTGAAAAAAATTTGACTGTTTTTAGACATAAAATCATGGGGAATTGATTTTACCAGATATAAATAATAGAAATTCCCCTCCCCATCACACACATAAAAATAATAAATTTCTCCAATGTTTTAACTTGATTTCTTAGACAAGATATTTAAAAATATATGGTCAATTAACCACTAAAATAATTTTTAAGTGGACAGATGAATGTCCAAAAATTTACCATTCTAGAAACAAAATACAAAAATAATAGAAAATAAAAATAAAAATAAAGGACCCCAATAGTCACCACCAAAATATAAATCTCAATTCCTGTTTTTTTCATAATTCAATACGTTCAATTATTATGAGTAGAAAAAATATTTTTAATGTATTTCAAAATGTTGCATGTTGACCAATGATTAATCGCAACAATTGAATCAAGTTGAATACAATGGGTGAATGATGATTTAACAATACATTTCATATAAATTTTAAACTCGTTATAATCTAATAATCATAAAACAAAGGAGGAAAACATATTCAAAATTTTTAAAAATTAGGGGAACGCACCCACACTTAGTACACAACAGCATGTACTATGAACGTAATAAAATAAATGAATTAAAACAATCAATATGTTAACGTAAAACCTTTTCATTAATTTTTCTATATACTATTACAATGTTTTCATTATTAAATATCATTTTATTGTCCATTCATGTACCAATAGGATATAAAATACTTATATTAATATTCAAAATTTAAAGTTTAAAGTAATAAATGAAACAATGTTATGAGTTAGAGAGTGTTATCCAATAAGTCTAGGGTCCAACACCCATTGGTCTTGAACGACTGCCACTGGAGAATAACATCCCAATTATTTTCCTACTAAGAAAAAATAGAAATAATAAAACATTTACAATTAATAAAATAATAGAAAAAATAAAAATATATATATATTCATTTCCCCTAATGGTTACTATAGTTTGACTTCATATAGCAGGAAAATCAAAAGATCCTCATGAGACTGATGGTGGATAAGGAATCTTTCTTGAAGACACCATATGTGAATATATATATGCTTTAGTGACTCATAATTGTTGGATTGTACCATGTAAAACTTCCTTAAAATCCCTCTCCTTAGTAGTATAGTAACATTTGTGTATTAAGGGATATGGAAACAAAATGTTGAGGTATTAACACTCTCTTACAACATGAGGGTGCGTGTGCATAGGTGTTGAGCCATTAACACTAGGATGAGACTTTTATAATGGTTATCAAGAAAAATAAATCATTAATTAAAATATAAAAGACTATCAACATCCACCACTTTCTATGTTAACAGATTTAAAAATTCATCTTCAACTGCTGCTCCAAAACTGTAGTTTTTATCCAGAGTTGGGAGATCCATTCATTCCTCTTTTGGTGTAGCTTCAATATCCTTTATATTATATATTAAATCATAATTATGGGCTATATATTCATTATATTTAATGGGATAAATATATTTAATTCAAAATTTTTGTAATCATAGAAAAAATGAAATACAGCTCCTTCCATGAAATTATCAACTCCCATTGAACAGTGTATTTATTTATTCTACAAGAGTAATTAATCCAATTGTAAGAAATTCAAGGGAAATATGTAGGTAGTATTCCACATATATTCTCACATAAAAACACACCAACTCAGTTTCCAAATCTTTTGAGGAAAAATAGGGGATTTCATGTGATCGATAAACTTATTGAAACTTTTAAAATAATTATATAGGTCTATACAATAAAAATCATCAAATGATGTGATGGAACTAAAACGATCTTCTAGATTTTGCCTAAACTCATCAATGTCTACATGTTCCATCTCCTTCAAGCTCTTGAAAACATCCTCAGAATGCAGATATTGCAACTACGGACGTAATCCTGATGGTAGATCAATTTTGAATGTTTTATATTCTTGTAGTTATGCTACATACAACCTAAGGAATATGTCTGAAAATTATTTTTGTGCCTTAAATAAAACTTATAATGTTTTTTTATCTTATATCCCCCTTTAATTAATCAATTTTTTCTAAAAAATCATCTGAATAGAAAATATTGAATTACTCTCTAATATAATAAATAATACAATCATAATCCTCTAAGGTCTGGGGTGGTCTCATAAATCATTAGTTATTTTTTTGTTTTATTATTGGTTTGATGAAAAAGACAAATTGGAAAAACCACTTAGGAATATGTTGCATTGCTGGAAATGTCATGAATGTTAAATGTATTACATATCGTAAAGATGGTCAATGTTACATTTATAAGACCCAAAATACAGCATAGTGGATAACCTTAGGGTTGTATTCAATGAAATAGTGTCATGCGAGTAGGTGGTATATCTGAAAATATTTTTGTTTTTTTATATTTTTAAAATAAAAAAAATGAAAATATAAAAACAATGATGAAAATAATACTGAATTCGTTGTAACAGTGATGATATAGAAGAATATAAAATGAAACAAAACATCTAAAAAATAAGGTAAAATCAACAAAAATAGGTTAATAACTAGGAAAATATACCCTCAACTCTCTTAAATAGACCAATTTAATAATTAAATCGACATATGTCAACTGACCCAGTGTATAGTCGATGTATTGATGTGCACACGTCTCATTCCCAAAAAAATTGAGAACCCATGTGAATAATCACGTCCATAAAACAAGTAATCCCCTTGTAGTGATGATATATCCTAATCAAATAACTCCATCCATGAATTTTATCCTGATCAATATAGTAAAAAATGATCAAAAATCACACAGTCCTCATATAACCATTGGATTAAGAGAGGTAATAGAAGAAGGGGAATAGATCTTGGGAAATCAAGAAAGTCATCAATCCAGTGTATGAACGTTCCTGTACAATACCTAGACTTCCTTCTCAATTTCCTCAAAGTGATGGAGTGAAAATGATGATTTCAATGAGTGGTGATCTCTAGTAAGGGTTGAGATTCACTTCCTGAATATGGACACCCAAATTACCTCTCCATTATAAGATATTCCATATCACAACACAATAAGATTAATAACAAAAATATAATTATCAGTATTTAATTGAAAAAATGGATCATAAAAATGGAATTTAAAAATAACACCGATTCAGGAGCTGACTGATGAGTAGGGTTCCCATCTCCAATAATTTAGAAGTACAATTATCTATGCAGTTGTTGTCCTCAGATAAGAGAGGTATAAATCCTCTTATTATTAAAATATAAACATGAAAACAAAAACCATATATATCCTAGAAGAAAAAATATCCTCTTCACATCCCTTCAAAAACTCTTCATCTAATTCTTTTAAAGACCCAGTGAGAGTATAAAAGTAATCAAAAAAACCTATACATCCCCTTTGTAATGGAGTGATCATGATACCATGATTCTAACGGAAAAATTAAAAAGGAAACATCACCTAGTGCTAAAAAATTTATTATAAATATTATTAATTTTTGTTAATATCATTAATTAATGAAATATAGAATTATTTAGAAGCAAGTATACTTATTAATAAACAAATATAAATATATTTTCATATAGATATAATGATTAATATTAGTATTACTAGTTAAATATTGATATATATATATATATAATTTCTATTATAATAATTTTTTTATATTTACTAATATATATATATATAATCAAATTTTCCAATATTGTTTTATCTTTACGTATTTTAATATATCTATAATTACTATAAATAATTATATTTATTACTATTTGTATAATTATTATATGTTAATGTAAATAAATACATTAATATAATTTTTATTATTAATATAAAATATATCATAATATATAATTATATAAAATTGAAAAAAACATGAGAGGGGAGGTTAGACAGCTCGAATTGGAGAAATGGGGAGGGACGGTTCACGGAGAAGGCTATAGAAATAGGTTTTTAGCTCTCAAAGGTATGGGATAATAGAAATACCCTATATTGGAAATATCTATAGTGGTGGACCATTGTAGTTATATTAAATGAAGGTGGTTGGATTCTAGTGGTGGTTTAGGTGGCATTGATCTGCAGTATGGCTCATGGTGTAAGAGCTTCGATGAACGGTTGACGACGGTGGGGGGAAAGATCCACGGTATTGAGGGGATTTGTTAGTCGTGTAGTGGTTGGGAGAAATAGGATTTAAGGATGGTTCTGATTGGCTACAACCAGATGAGGTGATCTTCGATAGTGTCATCAATATAGGATTTTGGTTTCAACAGATGTATGGGAGGTTGGTCGTGATAGGGCTTCTCCAATGAGGATGTGAAACTCAAATGAGAAAGTACTCAGATCAAGTGATGGATGTCAATTTTTTTGGGATTGGGTATGGATATAATTGGGTTTTGTGGGAATAACGGTTCCTAATTTGGTTTTTTTTAAATCATCAATGTTACTGAGTTTTTCTTCTTCAATTGGTGGTACCATTGAATATTTCTTCTACTGTTTTTCAATATCTAGCTATTGTTGTTGTATCTTTCTTTTTCCTCTAAGGATTTTTATTACTGGTGTTATAGATGTCAGGATAGGGTGGTGTGGTTGGGTCCTCCATTACCATCGGTAGGGTTACAGTGGATCAAAACAGTTGGATATGAGATGACCCGAAAAGACTATTGATGTTGTTGTGGGTTTGAAATGTGATGGTGACTCGCATGAGTAGTCGTTGGAGGAGTTCCAATGGTGGCAATGGGTGAGTAGTCATTGTTGGACTTGAAAATGATAATTGTTGTGGCATTGGGACATTGTAGTGGGTTTTCACCATTTTCAATGGGCAATAGTGAGTTTGAAGTTTCCATATTTTTAGAAGGGTGGTTGTAGGTATCTGATGAAATAGCATGTGTGATTATTTCCAAGTGATGAGTGGAACGGTGACATAAAATAGTTGAAGTGACTCAAAAGAATCACCCTTAATTTTTTTCCTAGATGTATGATTGGTTCCGTGGAACCACCTGAAAAACCGAGAAGAATAAAATAAAAATGAATTAAAATTAAAAAAACCCAACAAATTAAAAACGAACAAAGTAAGAATAATTTATAATAAAATTATACAAATTAAATAAATTATTTTTTTGAAAAAAATAAAATAAAAATTTATCTATAAAAAGAATTTATTTAAATAATGAATTGATTTAAAATAATTTGAGTCTTTAGAATGATAAAAATTCTTATAAAATAAAAAATTAACAATAACAAAAATATTATAAAAGAATATTAAAATTTGTTAATTTGAATTACAAAATTTATAAAATAATTAATTCAATTTATTAACTAATCATTAATGATACAAAAATTAAATTACATGAATAAATAATCAAAAAATTTAATAAATAAAATAATTATTTTTAGAAACAAATTAAAGGTAAAATGAAAAAATAAAATGAAATAAATATTAAAATTAAATAAACAGAAACGAATAAAAAATTAGTGTTAAAACAGAATTAACTAATTAATTTTTAAATATAAAAATGATGAATATATATATAGTAAAAATTTGAGGAAGTCCCATTTCTATCGATAAAATACACATTTTACTATATATGGAAATTATTTCACAAAAAAATTTTCATTTTAAAAATAATTAAAATTAAAAATGATGTGGCATAATGTAATGAAACAAAGACACATCATAGAGCAAGATTAATTCTTAGATAATCCTATATGTGATTTTATAACCCTCAAAACTCCCATTTAGAATCACCTACACATGCCTAGTGCATTGTTCAGGTTCCATCATCTACCTACATATTGTGCTTTCTTAGTTCACCATCTACACACATAGTGAACTAGTCAAGATCGATCCTCTACCAACTTAATACATTGACCAATCCATACCTTATGTCCCTCCTACCATTAATTATGTCCCTCAATGACTATCTACGCTAGAGTATGGTCTTTACTATTCATAAACCATGTGTTATGGCCTTCCCCATGCATATTTCATGTGGTATGTCCTTCACTATGCATATATGCCATGATATGGTCATCCCCACACATATACCATGTGGTATGGCCCACACCATGTGGTATGAACATTACTATACAATATTCACCTATTAAATGATTGGAAATTTAACTCCAAATCTAAGGGTAAAATGTTATATTCAATTATTTCTAAAGTAGTATATTATATATTATGAATTAAAAACAATCAAAAATAGAAAATTTCATTGAGTGTTATAAAAAACCCCTGAGAAAAAAATAAATGATATTTAATTCAACTAGCATACAAATTTTAAATAAATCCATAAGTTATTGGAAAAAAAATTTCTTATTAAAATAGGATAGGACTCTAGAATATAATCATCTATCAAATGTGAATCCATAAATTCAAGAAAAATTAAACAAATGTGGGTGAAATATAATGATCCAAAAATAGTGATCATGCATACGAAGTAACATTATTCATTATAAGAAGGTTGAATGATTTATGGAGAAAATTTTCTTCCATATTGAAAACATAAAATTATTCATTTCATGTAACATAATAATAGCTTATAGATACCTTCTACCGGTGAATGATTGAACATGGGAAATAGTTTTTTGACAGTGGAAGACAGCTCAGGCTAGGTCAGTGCCATATCCAATAAAAAAAATACATCCTTCAACTTGAGATTCCAAAATAAACCTTCTTAAATATCATTTCTCAATGATAATTTTAAAAAAATGGAAAGGTACTTAAATATAAAATAATTACCATATCCCTGAATCTACTCTAATCAAATTATATGCCACACATCAATTCAATATATGTATGTTGAGTCTATATAATCGTATGCTGTAACATGTATATTTTCGGCCACCCCCAAAAACACAAAATCCACCCACCTAAAATCTATATGATAGAAATTAAATACACAATACAATTAACATTTGGGTAATTTAATACATATTCCTATATCAATAATTTATTAACTGAAATGAAGATTACCTTTTTCTTACATAATATGATACTTCGTAAAACATTAATGATAAAATCCTCACAACTTGCATCATATTCAAGTCCATGAGTTATGATTTTTCTAACATAGGATTATTTCCTAATGCCAGCCATTGATTCTAAGAGTTGCAGAACAAGATTTTGATGAAATGAAAAATGGAATAGTTATAAACATAATACAATTTCACTAAAAATTATTATCAAAAAGAAAAATAAAATAATAAACATGGTTACCATTTTTTTAATGAAAATTACAAACCCCCAATTTATCTAATTGAACAGATATATAGAAAATAATACTAAACAAATACAATAGATCATTCTCAAGGATAAGAAAAAATCCCAAACACCATGAATGTTAATTGTGATGACGCATTCCTGAGATCAATAAAGAATTATTATTTTCTCCACATGAATATAATAAGAATAATAAAAAACTTGTGTGAACATGTTTTTTATGAAAACAATAAGGCACTGTTTGATCACACTAAAGTTGTAAGATGATAAAATTTTATTATTTATATAATGAATATGTTATAAAAAATTAATTGTATAGTGTATTGAGATTTTGGAAGATTTAGGAAGACCATAAATATATATAGAACACATCTAAGATGAAAACACAAAATAAAAAGACTCTAAAATAAATGTGAAAAAACCATAAATAATTCTATGCCAAAATGAGAAGTACATATACACATTATAAAATAGAGAGAATGGAAAATCAGTCGATCATCAAATAATCTTTATAATTGTTAATTTATGAATGTCATTACATTTGAAAACACTGATATGGTGGAATCTATAAAGAATATAATTCATAGTTTTTATTTAGATTTTAACTTTGTGACAAAAAATATTTATCAACATGCTATAATGTTTCCTTCAATGTATACTACCATTACATAATCTAAAAATAAAATAGTATTGACATAGACCCAATTCATGCAAGAGATGTATTAATTAAAATCATAGTATATTGCATAAATATAGGAAAAATTCACTACTAAAATTCCATTAAAATTATGACATTGTCTATAAATACCCTTATCATTTTCAATTCAAACCTTATTGGTGTATCTACCATTCGATTCAAATGATGAAATACACATGTCCCATGAAATTTTTTAATAATATCCCCCATGCATATCACTAAACATCATTTCCATGAGTCATTATTTGTTTCCAATGAAAATAAAAAAAACATAATCAAATAATAAAAATTGAATATGATATAGTTTTTGTAATATAAATAAATATTAAATAACACAATATCATACATATTAATAATGATAATTAAACAGTGATCATTGAATTTATCAAAATTGAAAATGTTCTTTTTCCATCACATTAATGCATTTTTTAGGTGGATAAAAATATAGAACACATAATAAAGAATGAATATTGAACAACTTTTGGATTTTTTTTCATCGATATGATATTATGAATTTATATCAAATAGATTATTGAAATATTTAATATAATGAACAATTAATATAAATTTGAATCATAAAATAGATATTTGGATCTTGAAGAGGGTAAAAATTACTTTTCTGGGTGCATTATTTCTATAATTGATAAAAATGAAAATAAATTTTATGTGTTAGTGAGAAGATTAAATATTATTTTGTTCTATAGGGTATGTAGTTAATTTTTTTAATTATTTATGTTTATAAATCATATCAATGAGACTAAGTGGGTGATATATTGATAATTTGTGAGAGTAATTTATTAAATTTTATTACATGTACTATTAATATATATTGTTGTTTGGTCTACTGTAGATGAAAACATTAAGTTATCCAATGACATGTAGATGAAAAAACTTCATAATATATAGTGATATTATTAGTAAATTATCATATTTTGAATCATATTTTTGTTGAAATTATTAATGGGAATGATTAATTGAAAAGATAAACTAATTTTTTAACTATACATTTTAGTAAATAAATTTAAAATAAGTTATAATGAGCATTAAGCGGGTGTAATGAATAATGTTCATGGATATATTAATGTATGAAAATATAATCCATCATTGATTTTAAATAAGATAGTGATTCATTTTCACACTAAAGATCATTGTATTGGTATTGAATAAAAATTTACATTCAATAATAATATATTTTCAAAATAAACACATTACTAGAATAAGATTTGTTCTATAGGATAGTACTTCTTTATCATGTACATCCTATGGACATCAGATAGTATTTAATGTGGAATTATATATGTGATGGTAGAAAGTATTTTCATTTCCATGAATTTTAAGTAGAGAAAACTACATGATTGATGATCAATGTGATTTTTTATGAAAATATTTCCTTTATTTTAGAAGTTAAAATTTAGAATTCAAGTGGTAATAGAGGTAAGAAATCATATGGACTTAATATTGAAGATCATTTGAATATATCCAAAAATATAAAATGTAACAATACATGGGTCAATATCATTGTTCCTTATAATTTTTCCCATTAAAATTGTTGTCTAGTCATTCATATCGAGTACAATAAAATATTATTACAATTCATAGTGTAGGGAACCATAATATATTACAATGAATGAAAAAATTGAATTACTTTTATAAGAGAACTCAACATAATACGAATTTAGAACTGTGGAGAACAACAAAATTCATGAATATAGTCTAAAATGTACTCATAATTGAATGATTATATAGAACTATAACTCAAATGACATAATTATTACAAATATGGATGGATGATATAGATTCATTTAATCACAATATTATGAAAAAGATTCCTCAATAAATGTTTTAGATATAAAATTTGATACAATTTCAAATAGATGACAAAAAATTGAAACTGTTCATCTAATAGATGCCTACCTTAATTTTTTAGTTCCAACTATAACAATAGATAATATGGTGTGTTTGTGTGTGTGTGTATTATGTAATGAAACATTTCCTACAATAGTCTTACAATATGACAATATAAAGGTTGAACTGACCCGTGTATGTACTGATTTCATCACTATACCCCAAAGGATCCTTATCATATGATATTGATAATTAAAAATAACTTTAAGGGGGGGTTTTAATTAAATAAGGGTTGTATATATGATAACGTTTTTTGTGTAGTATGATTAGTATAGGTGACTGTAATTTAAATTGTTTTCATCGTAGAAGTGTGATGCTAGAAATTTTTTTCGAAACCAATTAATTGATAGGAAGAGGACTCATTCCTTGTGATTGATCCATATAAACAAAGTATTTGTTAATGAAATAATAGATATTTGGGATTCGTAATTTTTTGGGAAAGGTATATTAGAATTTCAAATAATATTTCTTCCCTTCCCAAATCTCCTAATGATTCTTATAAAAAATATATTAGAACAAAATTTGTGTTTAAATTCAAAAGAATAAAATTCAATACTGATTAAAAGTTGAATGGAACTAAAAATTTTTGTAACAAAAATTATCATGGATTATGATTTAATATATATATATATATTTATATATGATAATGATAATGTAAAATAACTCTGTACTTGATAAATTAACATAATTTTATTTATAACAAAGTTCCCCTACAAAAAGTTTCTCGATTTTTAATAAAATCTCAATAATTAATAATTTTTATTATAAAATAAATATATTAATATAATATATCTAACATAAATTGAAGAACATGATTGACATGTTAAAAAAATTAATCCATTAAGTAACACTAGTTTCATGTGTTCTCATAATTATGGATGGTGTATTCATCCATCACAGTCTTTAAAATACCCTAAAAGAAATAGATTTAGTAATTAAAAATAATAAATTTCTAAATAAAATTTAAAATATATTTTGTAATTAAATTTGTTCTGATAGGTTGAACATTCCATGAAAACCACTACTTAATCTTATCATTATAGAGTAAATGGGTTGAAGATTTTGTGGGAAAGATAATTAATGAAATTAAATTATTTGGATGTAAAATAGATTTTATTGTTTCATATGATAATGAACCCCATTGGATATTTTGTAATACTTCTTTATTAAAAAACATTATATTCATTTCAACATAGTGTGGTTTCTTAATACTAGAATTTAACGACTTTAATATGGTGTATAGACTTTTAAATTAATATAATTGATGAAAATTAATAACAAACAAAACATTTAAATTTACATTATATCATGATTTGTATTTTCCATATTTGAATGGACATCATATTTATTTTGAAAATTTTTATATTTTCATTGAATATCACTTACTTTGAAGTGGTTTAGTAGGTGATATTGAATCATGACATTATGGAATTATATTATTATATGTAATATAAGAAAATCATGGTATTTATAATTGGTAAAAATAATTAAATCATTATAACGGTCATAATATAAATAATTGTAACATGAAATAATTAATAAAATAAATAAA